>JARKIM010000011.1:0-126728 GCA_030378355.1 Eleusine indica | reverse complement strand
CCGCCAAAGGGTTCGCAGAAGACACTCGCCAGTCACATCAGGGGGAAGGGTGGCGTTTTTTCAAAAACTTAGCGAAAAATGCTAAGGGGCTCACTACAGCCCAAACCCGCCAAAGGGTTCGCTCGAAAACACCTCGCCCCTAGCACTTCTAGGGGAAGGGTGGTATTTTTTGAAAAACTTAGAGAAAATTACTAACGGGCTCGCTACAGCCCAACCCCGCCAAAGGGTTCGCTTGAAGACACCTTGGCCCTAGCACTTCGAGGGGAAGGGTGGCGTTTTTCAAAAAAAAAAACTTAGCAAAATTGCTAAGGGGCTCGTTGCAGCCCAAACCCGCTAAAGGGTTCGCTCCAAGACACCTCGCCACTCGCACTTCGATGGGTAGGGTGGCATTTTTCAAAAAACTTAGCAAAAATTGCTAAGGGGCTCAATGCAGCCCACGCCCGCCAAAGGGTTCGCTCGAAAACACCTCGCCCCTCGCACTTCTAGGGGAAGGTTGGTATTTTTCAAAAATCTTTGGGAAAATTGCTAAGAGGCTCCGTTTAGCCCAAACCCGCCAAAGGGTTCGCTTGAAGACACCTTGGCCCTAGCACTTGGAGGGGAAGGGTGGCGTTTTTCAAAAAAAAAAAAACTTAGCAAAATTGCTAAGGGGCTCGTTGCAGACCAAACCCGCTAAAGGGTTCGCTCGAAAACACCTCGCCCCTAACACTTTGAGGGGTAGGGTGGCATTTTTCAAAAAACTAAGCAAAAATTGCTACGGGGCTCGTTGCAGCCCAAACCCATGAAAGGGTTCGCTCAAAAACAGCTCGCCCCTAGCACTTCGAGGGGTAGGGTGGCATTTTTCAAAAAACTTAGCAAAAATTGCTAAGGGGCTCACTACAGCCCAAACCCGCCAAAGGGTTCGCTCGAACACACCTCACCCCTAGCACTTCGAGGGGATTGGTGGCCTTCTTCAAAAAAATAAAGTTAGCAAATTTGCTAAGGGGCTCGTTGCAGCCCAAACCCGCCAAAGGGTTCGCTCGAAAACACCTCGCCCCTAGCACTTCGAGGGGAAGGGTGGCATTTTTCAGAAAACTTAGCGAGATGTGCTAAGGGGCTTGCTACATCCCAAACCCGCGAAAGGGTTCGCTCGAAAAGACCTCACCCCTAGCACTTCTTAGGGGAAGGATGGCATTTTTGAAAAAAACTTAGGGAAAATTACAAAGGGGCTCGCTACAGCCCAAACCGCCAAAGGGTTCGCTTGAAGACACCTTGGCCCTAGAACTTCGAGGGGAACGGTGGCCTTTTTCAAAAAAAAAAAACTAAGCAAAATTGCTAAGGGGCTCGTTGCAGCCCAAACCCGCTAAAGGGTTCGCTCCAAGAGACCTCGCCCCTCGCACTTCGATGGGTAGGGTGGCATTTTTCAAAAAACTTAGCAAAAATTGCTAAGGGGCTCGATGCAGCCCATGCCCGCCAAAGGGTTCACTCGAAAACACCTCGCCCCTCGCACTTCTAGGGGAAGGTTGGCATTTTTCAAAAATCTTAGGGAAAATTCCTAAGAGGCTCGCTTTAGCCCAAACCCGCCAAAGGGTTCGCTAGAAGACACCTTGGCCCTAGCACTTCGAGGGGAAGGGTGGCGTTTTTCAAAAAAAAAAAAACTTAGCAAAATTGCTAAGGGGCTCATTGTAGACCAAATCCGCTAAAGGGTTTGCTCGAAAACACCTCGCCCCTAGCACTTTGAGGGGTAGGGTGGCATTTTTCAAAAAACTAAGCAAAATTTGCTACGGGGCTCGTTGCCGCCCAAACCCACCAAAGGGTTCGCTCAAAAACACCTCGCCCCTAGCACTTCGAGGGGAAGGGTGGCATTTTTTAAAAAACTTAGCGAGATGTGCTAAGGGGCTTGCTACACCCCAAACCCACCAAAGGGTTCGCTCGAAAACACCTCGCCCCTAGCACTTCTATGGGAAGGATGGCATTTTTTTAAAAAACTTAGGGAAAATTACTAAGGGGCTCGCTACAGCCCAAACCCGCCAAAGGGTTCGCTTGAAGACACCTTGGCCCTAGCACTTCGAGGGGAAGGGTGGCGTTTTTGAAAAAAAAACTTAGCAAAATTGCTAAGGGGCTCGTAGCAGCCCGAACCAGCTAAAGGGTTCGCTCCAAGACAGCTCGCCCCTAGCACTTCGATGGGTAGGGTGGCATTTTTCAAAAAACTTAGCAAAAATTGCTAAGGGGCTCGATGCAGCCCATGCCCGCCAATGGGTTCGCTCGAAAATACCTGGCCCCTAGCACTTCTAGGGGAAGGGGGGTATTTTTCAAAAAACTTAGCGAAAATTGCTAAGGGGCTCGCTACAGCCCAAACCCGCCAAAGGGTTTTCTCGAAAACACCTCGCCCCTGGTACTTCAAAGGGAAGGGTGGCGTTTTTTCAAAAACTTAGCGAAAAATGCTAAGGGGCTCACTACAGCCCAAACCCACCAAAGGGTTCGCTCGAAAACACCTCGCCCCTAGCACTTCTAGGGGAAGGGTGGTATTTTTTAAAAAACTTAGAGAAAATTACTAACGGGCTCGCTACAGCCCAACCCCGCCAAAGGGTTCGCTTGAAGACACCTCGCCACTCGCACTTCGATGGGTAGGGTGGCATTTTTCAAAAAACTTAGCAAAAATTGCTAAGGGGCTCAATGCAGCCCATGCCCGCCAAAGGGTTCGCTCGAAAACACCTCGCCCCTCGCACTTCTAGGGGAAGGTTGGCATTTTTCAAAAATCTTTGGGAAAATTGCTAAGAGGCTCCGTTTAGCCCAAACCCGCCAAAGGGTTCGCTTGAAGACACCTTGGCCCTAGCACTTGGAGGGGAAGGGTGGCGTTTTTCAAAAAAAAAAAACTTAGCAAAATTGCTAAGGGGTCGTTGCAGACCAAACCCGCTAAAGGGTTCGCTCGAAAACACCTCGCCCCTAACACTTTGAGGGGTAGGGTGGCATTTTTCAAAAAACTAAGCAAAAATTGCTACGGGGCTTGTTGCAGCCCAAACCCATCAAAGGGTTCGCTCAAAAACAGCTCGCCCCTAGCACATCGAGGGGTTGGGTGGCGTTTTTCAAAAAACTTAGCAAAAATTTCTAAGGGGCTTGCTACAGCCCATGCCCGCCAAAGGGTTCGCTCGAAAACACCTCGCCCCTCGCACTTCTAGGGGAAGGTTGGCATTTTTCAAAAATCTTAGGGAAAATTGCTAAGAGGCTCGCTTTGGCCCAAACCCGCCAAAGGGTTCGCTTGAAGACACCTTGGCCCTAGCACTTCGAGGGGAAGGGTGGCGTTTTTCAAAAAAAAAACTTAGCAAAATTGCTAAGGGGCTCGTTGCAGACCAAATCCGCTAAAGGGTTTGCTCGAAAACACCTCGCCCCTAGCACTTGGAGGGGTAGGGTGGCATTTTTCAAAAAACTAAGCAAAAATTGCTACGGGGCTCGTTGCCGCCCAAACCCACCAAAGCGTTCGCTCAAAAACACCTCGCCCCTAGCACTTCGAGGGGAAGGGTGGCATTTTTTAAAAAACTTAGCGAGATGTGCTAAGGGGCTTGCTACAGCCCAAACCCACCAAAGGGTTCGCTCGAAAACACCTCGCCCCTAGAAATTCTAGGGGAAGGATGGCATTTTTTAAAAAACTTAGGGAAAATTACTAAGGGGCTCGCTACAGCCCAAACCCGCCAAAGGGTTCGCTTGAAGACACCTTGGCCCTAGCACTTCGAGGGGAAGGGTGGCGTTTTTGAAAAAAAAAACTTAGCAAAATTGCTAAGGGGCTCGTTGCAGCCCAAACCCGCTAAAGGATTCGCTCCAAGACATCTCGCCCCTAGCACTTCGATGGGTAGGGTGGCATTTTTCAAAAAACTTAGCAAAAATAGCTAAGGGGCTCGATGCAGCCCATGCCCGCCAATGGGTTCGCTCGAAAATACCTGGCCCCTAGCACTTCTAGGGGAAGGGGGGTATTTTTCAAAAAACTTAGCGAAAATTGCTAAGGGGCTCGCTACAGCCCAAACCCGCCAAAGGGTTTTCTCGACAACACCTCGCCCCTGGTACTTCAAAGGGAAGGGTGGCATTTTTTCAAAAACTTAGCGAAAAATGCTAAGGGGCTCACTATAGCCCAAACCCGCCAAAGGGTTCGCTCGAAAACACCTCGCCCCTAGCACTTCTAGGGGAAGGGTGGTATTTTTTAAAAAACTTAGAGAAAATTACTAACGGGCTCGCTACAGCCCAAGCCCGCCAAAGGGTTCGCTTGAAGACACCTTGGCCCTAGTACTTCGAGGGGAAGGGTGGCGTTTTTCAAAAAAAAAACTTAGCAAAATTGCTAAGGGGCTCGTTGCAGCCCAAACCCGCTAAAGGGTTCGCTCCAAGACACCTCGCCCCTCGCACTTCGATGGGTAGGGTGGCATTTTTCAAAAACTTAGCAAAAATTGCTAAGGGGCTCGATGCAGCCCATGCCCGCCAAAGGGTTCGCTCGAAAACACCTCGCCCCTCGCACTTCTAGGGGAAGGTTGGCATTTTTCAAAAATCTTAGGGAAAATTGCTAAGAGGCTCGCTTTAGCCCAAACCCGCCAAAGGGTTCGCTTGAAGACACCTTGGCCCTAGCACTTCGAGGGGAAGGGTGGCGTTTTTCAAAAAAAAAAACTTAGCAAAATTGCTAAGGGGCTCGTTGCGGACCAAGTCCGCTAAAGGGTTTGCTCGAAAACACCTCGCCCCTAGCACTTTGAGGGGTAGGGTGGCATTTTTCAAAAAACTAAGCAAAAATTGCTACGGGGCTCGTTGCCGCCCAAACCCACCAAAGGGTTCGCTCAAAAACACCTCGCCCCTAGCACTTCGAGGGGAAGGGTGGCATTTTTTAAAAAACTTAGCGAGATGTGCTAAGGGGCTTGCTACAGACCAAACCCACCAAAGGGTTCGCTCGAAAACACCTCGCCCGTAGCACTTCTTAGGGGAAGGATGACATTTTTTAAAAAAAACTTAGGGAAAATTACTAAGGGGCTCGATACAGCCCAAACCCGACAAAGGGTTCGCTTGAAGACACCTTGGCCCTAGCACTTGTAGGGGAAGGATGGCATTTTTTTAAAAAACTTAGGGAAAATTACTAAGGGGCTCGCTACAGCCCAAACCCGCCAAAGGGTTCGCTTGAAGACACCTTGGCCCTAGCACTTCGAGGGGAAGGGTGGCATTTTTGAAAAAAAAAACTTAGCAAAATTGCTAAGGGGCTCGTTGCAGCCCAAACCCGCTAAAGGGTTCGCTCCAAGACACCTCGCCCCGAGCACTTCGATGGGTAGGGTGGCATTTTTCAAAAAACTTAGCAAAAATTGCTAAGGGGCTCGATGCAGCCCATGCCCGCCAATGGGTTCGCTCGAAAACACCTCGCCCCTAGCACTTCTAGGGGAAGGGGGGTATTTTTCAAAAAACTTAGCGAAAATTGCTAAGGGGCTCGTCACAGCCCAAACCCGGCAAAGGGTTTTCTCGAAAACACCTCGCCCCTGGTACTTCGAAGGGAAGGGTGGCATTTTTTGAAAAACTTAGCGAAAAATGCTAAGGGGCTCACTACACCCCAAACCCGCCAAAGGGTTCGCTCAAAAACACCTCGCCCCTAGCACTTCTAGGGGAAGGGTGGCATTTTTTAAAAAACTTAGAGAAAATTACTAACGGGCTCGCTACAGCCCAACCCCGCCAAAGGGTTCGCTTGAAGACACCTTGGCCCTAGCACTTCGAGGGGAAGGGTGGCGTTTTTCCAAAAAAAAAAACTTAGCAAAATTGCTAAGGGGCTCGTTGCAGCCCAAACCCGCTAAAGGGTTCGCTCCAAGACACCTCGCCCCTAGCACTTCGATGGGTAGGGTGGCATTTTTCAAAAAACTTAGCAAAAATAGCTAAGGGGCTCGATGCAGCCCATGCCCGCCAATGGGTTCGCTCGAAAACACCTGGCCCCTAGCACTTCTAGGGGAAGGGGGGTATTTTTCAAAAAACTTAGCGAAAATTGCTAAGGGGCTCGCCACAGCCCAAACACGCCAAAGGGTTTTCTCGAAAACACCTCGCCCCTGGTACTTCGAAGGGAAGGGTGGCGTTTTTTCAAAAACTTAGCGAAAAATGCTAAGGGGCTCACTACAGCCAAAACCCGCCAAAGGGTTCGCTCGAAAACACCTCGCCCCTAGCACTTCAAGGGGAAGGGTGGCATTTTTTAAAAAACTTAGAGAAAATTACTAACGGGCTCGCTACAGCCCAACCCCACCAAAGGGTTCGCTTGAAGACACCTTGGCCCTAGCACTTCGAGGGGAAGGGTGGCGTTTTTCAAAAAGCTTACCAAAAATTGCTAAGGGGCTCAATGCAGCCCATGCCTGCCAAAGGGTTCGCTCGAAAACACCTCGCACCTAACACTTTGACGGGTAGGGTGGCATTTTTCAAAAAACTAAGCAAAAATTGCTACGGGGCTCGTTGCAGCCCAAACCCATCAAAGGGTTTGCTCAAAAACAGCTCGCCCCTAGCACTTCGAGGGGTAGGGTGGCATTTTTCAAAAAACTTAGCCAAAATTGCTAAGGGGCTCACTACAGCCCAAACCCGCCAAAGGGTTCGCTCGAACACACCTCACCCCTAGCACTTCGAGGGGATTGGTGGCCTTCTTCAAAAAAAGAAAGTTAGCAAAATTGCTAAGGGGCTCGTTGCAGCCCAAACCCGCCAAAGGGTTCGCTCGAAAACACCTCGCCCCTAGCACTTCGAGGGGAAGGGTGGCATTTTTCAAAAAACTTAGCGAGATGTGCTAAGGGGCTTGCTACATCCCAAACCCGCCAAAGGGTTCGCTCGAAAAGACCTCGCCCCTAGCACTTCTTAGGGGAAGGATGGCATTTTTGAAAAAAACTTAGGGAAAATTACTAAGGGGCTCGCTACAGCCCAAACTGCCAAAGGGTTCGCTTGAAGACACCTTGGCCCTAGAACTTCGAGGGTAAGGATGGCATTTTTCAAAAAAAAAAACTAAGCAAAATTGCTAAGGGGCTCGTTGCAGCCCAAACCCGCTAAAGGGTTCGCTCCAAGACACCTCGCCCCTCGCACTTCGATGGGTAGGGTGGCATTTTTCAAAAAACTTAGCAAAAAATTGCTAAGGGGCTCGATGCAGCCCATGCCCGCAAAAGGGTTCGCTCGAAAACACCTCGCCCCTCGCACTTCTAGGGGAAGGTTGGCATTTTTCAAAAATCATAGGGAAAATTGCTAAGAGGCTCGCTTTAGCCCAAACCCACCAAAGGGTTCGCTTGAAGACACCTTGGCCCAAGCACTTCGAGGGGAAGGGTGGCGTTTTTCAAAAAAAAAAAACTTAGCAAAATTGCTAAGGGGCTCGTTGCAGACCAAATCCGCTAAAGGGTTTGCTCGAAAACAACTCGCCCCTAGCACTTTGAGAGGTAGGGTGGCATTTTTCAAAAAACTAAGGAAAAATTGCTACGGGGCTCGTTGCCGCCCAAACCCACCAAAGGATTCGCTTAAAAACACCTCGCCCCTAGCACTTCGAGGGGAAGGGTGGCATTTTTTAAAAAACTTTGCGAGATGTGGGGCTTGCTACAGCCCAAACCCACCAAAGGGTTCGCTCGAAAACACCTCACGCCTAGCACTTCTAGGGGAAGGATGGCATTTTTTTAAAAAACTTAGGGAAAATTACTAAGGGGCTCGCTACAGCCCAAACCCACCAAAGGGTTCGCTTGAAGACACCTTGGCCCTAGCACTTCGAGGGGAAGGGTGGCGTTTTTCCAAAAAAAAAACTTAGCAAAATTGCTAAGGGGCTCGTTGCAGCCCAAACCCGCTAAAGGGTTCGCTCCAAGACACCTCGCCCCTCGCAGTTCGATGGGTAGGGTGGCATTTTTCAAAAAACTTAGCAAAAATTGCTAAGGGGCTCGATGCAGCCCATGCCCGCAAAAGGGTTCGCTCGAAAACACCTCGCCCCTCGCACTTCTAGGGGAAGGTTGGCATTTTTGAAAAATCATAGGGAAAATTGCTAAGAGGCTCCCTTTAGCCCAAACCCGCCAAAGGGTTCGCTTGAAGACACCTTGGCCCTAGCACTTCGAGGGGAAGGGTGGCGTTTTTCAAAAAAAAAAAACTTAGCAAAATTGCTAAGGGGCTCGTTGCAGACCAAACCCGTTAAAGGGTTCGCTCGAAAACACCTCGCCCCTAGCACTTTGAGGGGTAGGGTGGCATTTTTCAAAAAACTAAGCAAAAATTGCTACGGGGCTCATTGCCGCCCAAACCCACCAAAGGGTTCGCTCAAAAACACCTCGCCCCTAGCACTTCGAGGGGAAGGGTGGCATTTTTTAAAAAACTTAGCGAGATGTGCTAAGGGGCTTGCTACAGCCGAAACCCACCAAAGGGTTCGCTCGAAAACACCTCGCCCGTAGCACTTCTTAGGGGAAGGATGACATTTTTTAAAAAAAACTTAGGGAAAATTACTAAGGGGCTCGATACAGCCCAAACCCGACAAAGGGTTCGCTTGAAGACACCTTGGCCCTAGCACTTGTAGGGGAAGGATGGCATTTTTTTAAAAAACTTAGGGAAAATTACTAAGGGGCTCGCTACAGCCCAAACCCGCCAAAGGGTTCGCTTGAAGACACCTTGGCCCTAGCACTTCGAGGGGAAGGGTGGCATTTTTGAAAAAAAAAACTTAGCAAAATTGCTAAGGGGCTCGTTGCAGCCCAAACCCGCTAAAGGGTTCGCTCCAAGACACCTCGCCCCGAGCACTTCGATGGGTAGGGTGGCATTTTTCAAAAAACTTAGCAAAAATTGCTAAGGGGCTCGATGCAGCCCATGCCCGCCAATGGGTTCGCTCGAAAACACCTCGCCCCTAGCACTTCTAGGGGAAGGGGGGTATTTTTCAAAAAACTTAGCGAAAATTGCTAAGGGGCTCGTCACAGCCCAAACCCGGCAAAGGGTTTTCTCGAAAACACCTCGCCCCTGGTACTTCGAAGGGAAGGGTGGCGTTTTTTGAAAAACTTAGCGAAAAATGCTAAGGGGCTCACTACAGCCCAAACCCGCCAAAGGGTTCGCTCAAAAACACCTCGCCCCTAGCACTTCTAGGGGAAGGGTGGCATTTTTTAAAAAACTTAGAGAAAATTACTAACGGGCTCGCTACAGCCCAACCCCGCCAAAGGGTTCGCTTGAAGACACCTTGGCCCTAGCACTTCGAGGGGAAGGGTGGCGTTTTTCCAAAAAAAAAAACTTAGCAAAATTGCTAAGGGGCTCGTTGCAGCCCAAACCCGCTAAAGGGTTCGCTCCAAGACACCTCGCCCCTAGCACTTCGATGGGTAGGGTGGCATTTTTCAAAAAACTTAGCAAAAATAGCTAAGGGGCTCGATGCAGCCCATGCCCGCCAATGGGTTCGCTCGAAAACACATGGCCCCTGGCACTTCTAGGGGTAGGGGGGTATTTTTCAAAAAACTTAGCGAAAATTGCTACGGGGCTCGCCACAGCCCAAACACGCCAAAGGGTTTTCTCGAAAACACCTCGCCCCTGGTACTTCGAAGGGAAGGGTGGCGTTTTTTCAAAAACTTAGCGAAAAATGCTAAGGGGCTCACTACAGCCCAAACCCGCCAAAGGGTTCGCTCGAAAACACCTCGCCCCTAGCACTTCAAGGGGAAGGGTGGCATTTTTTAAAAAACTTAGAGAAAATTACTAACGGGCTCGCTACAGCCCAACCCCACCAAAGGGTTCGCTTGAAGACACCTTGGCCCTAGCACTTCGAGGGGAAGGGTGGCGTTTTTCAAAAAGCTTATCAAAAATTGCTAAGGGGCTCAATGCAGCCCATGCCTGCCAAAGGGTTCGCTCGAAAACACCTCGCACCTAACACATTGACGGGTAGGGTGGTATTTTTCAAAAAACTAAGCAAAAATTGCTACGGGGCTCGTTGCAGCCCAAACCCATCAAAGGGTTTGCTCAAAAACAGCTCGCCCCTAGCATTTCGTGGGGTAGGGTGGCATTTTTCAAAAAACTTAGCCAAAATTGCTAAGGGGCTCACTACAGCCCAAACCCGCCAAAGGGTTCGCTCGAACACACCTCACCCCTAGCACTTCGAGGGGATTGGTGGCCTTCTTCAAAAAAAGAAAGTTAGCAAAATTGCTAAGGGGCTCGTTGCAGCCCAAACCCGCCAAAGGGTTCGCTCGAAAACACCTCGCCCCTAGCACTTCGAGGGGAAGGGTGGCATTTTTCAAAAAACTTAGCGAGATGTGCTAAGGGGCTTGCTACATCCCAAACCCACCAAAGGGTTCGCTCGAAAAGACCTCGCCCCTAGCACTTCTTAGGGGAAGGATGGCATTTTTGAAAAAAACTTAGGGAAAATTACTAAGGGGCTCGCTACAGCCCAAACTGCCAAAGGGTTCGCTTGAAGACACCTTGGCCCTAGAACTTCGAGGGGAAGGATGGCATTTTTCAAAAAAAAAAACTAAGCAAAATTGCTAAGGGGCTCGTTGCAGCCCAAACCCGCTAAAGGGTTCGCTCCAAGACACCTCGCCCCTCGCACTTCGATGGGTAGGGTGGTATTTTACAAAAAACTTAGCAAAAAATTGCTAAGGGGCTCGATGCAGCCCATGCCCGCAAAAGGGTTCGCTCGAAAACACCTCGCCCCTCGCACTTCTAGGGGAAGGTTGGCATTTTTCAAAAATCATAGGGAAAATTGCTAAGAGGCTCGCTTTAGCCCAAACCCACCAAAGGGTTCGCTTGAAGACACCTTGGCCCAAGCACTTCGAGGGGAAGGGTGGCGTTTTTCAAAAAAAAAAACTTAGCAAAATTGCTAAGGGGCTCGTTGCAGACCAAATCCGCTAAAGGGTTTGCTCGAAAACAACTCGCCCCTAGCACTTTGAGAGGTAGGGTGGCATTTTTCAAAAAACTAAGGAAAAATTGCTACGGGGCTCGTTGCCGCCCAAACCCACCAAAGGATTCGCTTAAAAACACCTCGCCCCTAGCACTTCGAGGGGAAGGGTGGCATTTTTTAAAAAACTTTGCGAGATGTGCTAAGGGGCTTGCTACAGCCCAAACCCACCAAAGGGTTCGCTCGAAAACACCTCACGCCTAGCACTTCTAGGGGAAGGATGGCATTTTTTTAAAAAACTTAGGGAAAATTACTAAGGGGCTCGCTACAGCCCAAACCCGCCAAAGGGTTCGCTTGAAGACACCTTGGCCCTAGCACTTCGAGGGGAAGGGTGGCGTTTTTCCAAAAAAAAAACTTAGCAAAATTGCTAAGGGGCTCGTTGCAGCCCAAACCCGCTAAAGGGTTCGCTCCAAGACACCTCGCCCCTCGCAGTTCGATGGGTAGGGTGGCATTTTTCAAAAAACTTAGCAAAAATTGCTAAGGGGCTCGATGCAGCCCATGCCCGCAAAAGGGTTCGCTCGAAAACACCTCGCCCCTCGCACTTCTAGGGGAAGGTTGGCATTTTTCAAAAATCATAGGGAAAATTGCTAAGAGGCTCCCTTCAGCCCAAACCCGCCAAAGGGTTCGCTTGAAGACACCTTGGCCCTAGCACTTCGAGGGGAAGGGTGGCGTTTTTCAAAAAAAAAAAAACTTAGCAAAATTGCTAAGGGGCTCGTTGCAGACCAAATCCGCTAAAGGGTTTGCTCGAAAACAACTCGCCCCTAGCACTTTGAGAGGTAGGGTGGCATTTTTCAAAAAACTAAGGAAAAATTGCTACGGGGCTCGTTGCCGCCCAAACCCACCAAAGGATTCGCTTAAAAACACCTCGCCCCTAGCACTTCGAGGGGAAGGGTGGCATTTTTTAAAAAACTTTGCGAGATGTGCTAAGGGGCTTGCTACAGCCCAAACCCACCAAAGGGTTCGCTCGAAAACACCTCACGCCTAGCACTTCTAGGGGAAGGATGGCATTTTTTTAAAAAACTTAGGGAAAATTACTAAGGGGCTCGCTACAGCCCAAACCCGCCAAAGGGTTCGCTTGAAGACAGCTTGGCCCTAGCACTTCGAGGGGAAGGGTGGCGTTTTTCCAAAAAAAAAACTTAGCAAAATTGCTAAGGGGCTCGTTGCAGCCCAAACCCGCTAAAGGGTTCGCTCCAAGACACCTCGCCCCTCGCAGTTCGATGGGTAGGGTGGCATTTTTCAAAAAACTTAGCAAAAATTGCTAAGGGGCTCGATGCAGCCCATGCCCGCAAAAGGGTTCGCTCGAAAACACCTCGCCCCTCGCACTTCTAGGGGAAGGTTGGCATTTTTCAAAAATCATAGGGAAAATTGCTAAGAGGCTCCCTTCAGCCCAAACCCGCCAAAGGGTTCGCTTGAAGACACCTTGGCCCTAGCACTTCGAGGGGAAGGGTGGCGTTTTTCAAAAAAAAAAAAACTTAGCAAAATTGCTAAGGGGCTCGTTGCAGACCAAATCCGCTAAAGGGTTTGCTCGAAAACAACTCGCCCCTAGCACTTTGAGAGGTAGGGTGGCATTTTTCAAAAAACTAAGGAAAAATTGCTACGGGGCTCGTTGCCGCCCAAACCCACCAAAGGATTCGCTTAAAAACACCTCGCCCCTAGCACTTCGAGGGGAAGGGTGGCATTTTTTAAAAAACTTTGCGAGATGTGCTAAGGGGCTTGCTACAGCCCAAACCCACCAAAGGGTTCGCTCGAAAACACCTCACGCCTAGCACTTCTAGGGGAAGGATGGCATTTTTTTAAAAAACTTAGGGAAAATTACTAAGGGGCTCGCTACAGCCCAAACCCGCCAAAGGGTTCGCTTGAAGACACCTTGGCCCTAGCACTTCGAGGGGAAGGGTGGCGTTTTTCCAAAAAAAAAACTTAGCAAAATTGCTAAGGGGCTCGTTGCAGCCCAAACCCGCTAAAGGGTTCGCTCCAAGACACCTCGCCCCTCGCAGTTCGATGGGTAGGGTGGCATTTTTCAAAAAACTTAGCAAAAATTGCTAAGGGGCTCGATGCAGCCCATGCCCGCAAAAGGGTTCGCTCGAAAACACCTCGCCCCTCGCACTTCTAGGGGAAGGTTGGCATTTTTCAAAAATCATAGGGAAAATTGCTAAGAGGCTCCCTTCAGCCCAAACCCGCCAAAGGGTTCGCTTGAAGACACCTTGGCCCTAGCACTTCGAGGGGAAGGGTGGCGTTTTTCAAAAAAAAAAAAACTTAGCAAAATTGCTAAGGGGCTCGTTGCAGACCAAATCCGCTAAAGGGTTTGCTCGAAAACAACTCGCCCCTAGCACTTTGAGAGGTAGGGTGGCATTTTTCAAAAAACTAAGGAAAAATTGCTACGGGGCTCGTTGCCGCCCAAACCCACCAAAGGATTCGCTTAAAAACACCTCGCCCCTAGCACTTCGAGGGGAAGGGTGGCATTTTTTAAAAAACTTTGCGAGATATGCTAAGGGGCTTGCTACAGCCCAAACCCACCAAAGGGTTCGCTCGAAAACACCTCACGCCTAGCACTTCTAGGGGAAGGATGGCATTTTTTAAAAAAACTTAGGGAAAATTACTAAGGGGCTCGCTACAGCCCAAACCCGCCAAAGGGTTCGCTTGAAGACACCTTGGCCCTAGCACTTCGAGGGGAAGGGTGGCGTTTTTCCAAAAAAAAAACTTAGCAAAATTGCTAAGGGGCTCGTTGCAGCCCAAACCCGCTAAAGGGTTCGCTCCAAGACACCTCGCCCCTCGCAGTTCGATGGGTAGGGTGGCATTTTTCAAAAAACTTAGCAAAAATTGCTAAGGGGCTCGATGCAGCCCATGCCCGCAAAAGGGTTCGCTCGAAAACACCTCGCCCCTCGCACTTCTAGGGGAAGGGTGGCATTTTTGAAAAATCATAGGGAAAATTGCTAAGAGGCTCCCTTCAGCCCAAACCCGCCAAAGGGTTCGCTTGAAGACACCTTGGCCCTAGCACTTCGAGGGGAAGGGTGGCGTTTTTCAAAAAAAAAAAAACTTAGCAAAATTGCTAAGGGGCTCGTTGCAGACCAAACCCGTTAAAGGGTTCGCTCGAAAACACCTCGCCCCTAGCACTTTGAGGGGTAGGGTGGCATTTTTCAAAAAACTAAGCAAAAATTGCTACGGGGCTCATTGCCGCCCAAACCCACCAAAGGGTTCGCTCAAAAACACCTCGCCCCTAGCACTTCGAGGGGAAGGGTGGCATTTTTTAAAAAACTTAGCGAGATGTGCTAAGGGGCTTGCTACAGCCAAAACCCACCAAAGGGTTCGCTCGAAAACACCTCGCCCGTAGCACTTCTTAGGGGAAGGATGACATTTTTTAAAAAAAACTTAGGGAAAATTACTAAGGGGCTCGATACAGCCCAAACCCGACAAAGGGTTCGCTTGAAGACACGTTGGCCCTAGCACTTGTAGGGGAAGGATGGCATTTTTTTAAAAAACTTAGGGAAAATTACTAAGGGGCTCGCTACAGCCCAAACCCGCCAAAGGGTTCGCTTGAAGACACCTTGGCCCTAGCACTTCGAGGGGAAGGGTGGCATTTTTGAAAAAAAAAACTTAGCAAAATTGCTAAGGGGCTCGTTGCAGCCCAAACCCGCTAAAGGGTTCGCTCCAAGACACCTCGCCCCGAGCACTTCGATGGGTAGGGTGGCATTTTTCAAAAAACATAGCAAAAATTGCTAAGGGGCTCGATGCAGCCCATGCCCGCCAATGGGTTCGCTCGAAAACACCTCGCCCCTAGCACTTCTAGGGGAAGGGGGGTATTTTTCAAAAAACTTAGCGAAAATTGCTAAGGGGCTCGCCACAGCCCAAACCCGGCAAAGGGTTTTCTCGAAAACCCCTCGCCCCTGGTACTTCGAAGGGAAGGGTGGCGTTTTTTCAAAAACTTAGCGAAAAATGCTAAGGGGCTCACTACAGCCCAAACCCGCCAAAGGGTTCGCTCAAAAACACCTCGCCCCTAGCACTTCTAGGGGAAGGGTGGCATTTTTTAAAAAACTTAGAGAAAATTACTAACGGGCTCGCAACAGCCCAACCCCGCCAAAGGGTTCGCTTGAAGACACCTTGGCCCTAGCACTTCGAGGGGAAGGGTGGCGTTTTTCCAAAAAAAAAAAACTTAGCAAAATTGCTAAGGGGCTCGTTGCAGCCCAAACCCGCTAAAGGGTTCGCTCCAAGACACCTCGCCCCTTGCACTTCGATGGGTAGGGTGGCATTTTTCCAAAAACTTAGCAAAAATTGCTAAGGGGCTCGATGCAGCCCATGCCCACAAAAGGGTTCGCTTGAAAACACCTCGTCCCTCGCACTTCTATGGGAAGGTTGGCATTTTTCAAAAATCATAGGGAAAATTGCTAAGAGGCTCCCTTTAGCCCAAACCCGCCAAAGGGTTCGCTTGAAGACACCATGGCCCTAGCACTTCGAGGGGAAGGGTGGCGTTTTTCAAAAAAAAAAACTCAGCGAAATTGCTAAGGGGCTCGTTGCAGCCCAAACCCGCTAAAGGGTTCGCTCGAAAACACCTCGCCCCTAGCACTTCGAGGGGAAGGGTGGCATTTTTTAAAAAACTTAGCGAGATGTGCTAAGGGGCTTGCTACAGCCCAAACCCACCAAAGGGTTCGCTCGAAAACACCTCGCCCCTAGCACTTCTAGGGGAAGGATGGCATTTTTGTAAAAAACTTAGGGAAAATTACTAAGCGGCTCGCTACAGCCCAAACCCGCCAAAGGGTTCGCTTGAAGACACCTTGGCCCCAGCACTTTGAGGGGAAGGGTGGCGTTTTTGAAAAAAAAAACTTAGCAAAATTGCTAAGGGGCTTGTTGCAGCCCAAACCCGCTAAAGGGTTCGCTCCAAGACACCTCGCCCCTAGCACTTCGATGGGTAGGGTGGCATTTTTCAAAAAACTTAGCAAAAATTGCTAAGGGGCTCGATGCAGCCCATGCCCGCTAATGGGTTCGCTCGAAAACACCTCGCCCCTAGCACTTCTAGGGGAAGGGGGGTATTTTTCAAAAAACTTAGCAAAAATTGCTAAGGGGCTCGCCACAGCCCAAACCCGCCAAAGGGTTTTCTCGAAAACACCTCGCCCCTAGTACTTCGAAGGGAAGGGTGGCATTTTTTAAAAAACTTGGCGAGATGTGCTAAGGGGCTTGCTACAGCCCAAACCCACCAAAGGGTTCGGTCAAAAACACCTCGCCCCTAGCACTTCTAGGGGAAGGATGGCATTTTTTTAAAAAACTTAGGGAAAATTACTAAGGGGCTCGCTACAGCCCAAACCCGCCAAAGGGTTCGCTTGAAGACACCTTGGCCCTAGCACTTCGAGGGGAAGGGTGGCGTTTTTGAAAAAAAAAAAACTTAGCAAAATTGCTAAGGGGCTTGTTGCAGCCCAAACCCGCTAAAGGGTTCGCTCCAAGACACCTCGCCCCTAGCACTTCGATGGGTAGGGTGGCATTTTTCAAAAAACTTAGTAAAAATTGCTAAGGGGCTCGATGCAGCCCATGCCCGCTAATGGGTTCGCTCGAAAACACCTCGCCCCTAGCACTTCTAGGGGAAGGGGGGTATTTTTCAAAAAACTTAGCAAAAATTGCTAAGGGGCTCGCCACAGCCCAAACCCGCCAAAGGGTTTTCTCGAAAACACCTCGCCCCTAGTACTTCGAAGGGAAGGGTGGCGTTTTTTCAAAAACTTAGCGAAAAATGCTAACGGGCTCACTACAGCCCAAACCCGCCAAAGGGTTCGCTCAAAAACACCTCGCCCCTAGCACTTCTAGGGGAAGGGTGGCATTTTTTAAAAAACTTAGAGAAAATTACTAACGGGCTCGCTACAGCCCAACCCCGCCAAAGGGTTCGCTCGAAAACACCTCGCCCCTAGCACTTTGAGGGGTAGGGTGGCATTTTTCAAAAAACTAAGCAAAAATTGCTACGGGGCTCATTGCCGTCCAAACCCACCAAAGGGTTCGCTCAAAAACACCTCGCCCCTAGCACTTCGAGGGGAAGGGTGGCATTTTTTAAAAAACTTAGCGAGATGTGCTAAGGGGCTTGCTACAGCCCAAACCCACCAAAGGGTTCGCTCGAAAACACCTCGCCCCTAGCACTGCTAGGGGAAGGATGGCATTTTTTTAAAAAACTTAGGGAAAATTACTATGGGGCTCGCTACAACCCAAACCCGCTAAAGGGTTCGCTTGAAGACACCTTGGCCCTAGCACTTCGAGGGGAAGGGTGGCGTTTTTGAAAAAAAAAAACTTAGCAAAATTGCTAAAGGGCTCGTTGCAGCCCAAACCCGCTAAAGGGTTCACTCCAAGACACCTCGCCCCTCGCACTTCTAGGGGAAGGTTGGTATTTTTCAAAAATCATAGGGAAAATTGCTAAGAGGCTCCCTTTAGCCCAAACCCGCCAAAGGGTTCGCTTGAAGACACCTTGGCCCTAGCACTTCGAGGGGAAGGGTGGCGTTTTTCAAAAAAAAAAACTTAGCAAAATTGCTAAGGGGCTCGTTGCAGACCAAACCCGCTAAAGGGTTCGGTCGAAAACACCTCGCCCCTAGCACTTTGAGGGGTAGGGTGGCATTTTTCAAAAAGCTAAGCAAAATTTGCTACGGGGCTCATTGCCGCCCAAACCCACCAAAGGGTTCGCTCAAAAACACCTCGCCCCTAGCACTTCTAGGGGAAGGGTGTCATTTTTTAAAAAACTTAGCGAGATGTGCTAAGGGGCTTGCTACAGCCCAAACTCACCAAAGGGTTTGCTCGAAAACACCTTGCCCCTAGCACTTCTAGGGGAAGGATGGCATTTTTTTAAAAAACTTAGGGAAAATTACTAAGGGGCTCGCTACAGCCCAAACCCGCCAAAGGGTTCGCTTGAAGACACCTTGGCCCTAGCACTTCGAGGGGAAGGGTGGCGTTTTTGAAAAAAAAAACTTAGCATAATTGCTAAGGGGCTCGTTGCAGCCCAAACCCGCTAAAGGGTTCGCTCCAAGACACCTCGCCCCTAGCACTTTGATGGGTAGGGTGGCATTTTTCAAAAAACTTAGCAAAAATTGCTAAGGGGCTCAATGCAGCCCATGCGCGCCAATGGGTTCACTCGAAAACACCTCGCCCCTAGCACTTCTAGGGGAAGGGGGGTATTTTTTAAAAAACTTAGCGAAAATTGCTAAGGGGCTCGCCACAGCCCAAACCCACCAAAGGGTTTTCTCGAAAACACCTCGCCCCTAGTACTTCGAAGGGAAGGGTGGCGTTTTTTCAAAAACTTCGCGGAAAATGCTAAGGGGCTCACTACAGCCCAAACCCGCCTAAGGGTTCGCTCGAAAACACCTCGCCCCTAGCACTTCTAGGGGAAGGGTGGCATTTTTTAAAAAACTTAGAGAAAATTACTAACGGGCTCGCTACCGCCCAACCCCGCCAAAGGGTTCGCTTGAAGACACCTTGGCCCTAGCACTTCGGGGGGAAGGGTGGCGTTTTTCCAAAAAAAAAACTTAGCAAAATTGCTAAGGGGCTCGTTGCAGCCCAAACCCGCTAAAGGGTTCGCTCCAAGACACCTCGCCCCTCGCACTTCGATGGGTAGGGTGGCATTTTTCCAAAAACTTAGCAAAAATTGCTAAGGGGCTCAATGCAGCCCATGCCCGCAAAAGGGTTCGCTCGAAAACACCTCGCCCCTCGCACTTCTAGGGGAAGGTTGGCATTTTTCAAAAATCATAGGGAAAATTGCTAAGAGGCTCCCTTTAGCCCAAACCCGCCAAAGAGTTCGCTTGAAGACACCTTGGCCCTAACACTTCGAGGGGAAGGGTGGCGTTTTTCAAAAAAAAAAAAACTCAGCAAAATTGCAAAGGGGCTCGTTGCGGACCAAACCCGCTAAAGGGTTAGCTCGAAAACACCTCGCCCCTAGCACTTTGAGGGGTAGGGTGGAATTTTTCAAAAACCTAAGCAAAAATTGCTACGGGGCTCATTGTCGCCCAAACCCACCAAAGGGTTCGCTCAAAAGCACCTCGCCCCTAGCACTTCGAGGGGAAGGGTGGCATTTTTTAAAAAACTTAGCAAGATGTGCTAAGGGGCTTGCTACTGCCCAAACCCACCAATGGGTTCGCTCGAAAACACCTCGCCCCTAGCACTTCTAGGGGAAGGATGACATTTTTTTTAAAAACTTAGGGAAAATTACTAAGGGGCTCGCTACAGCCCAAACCCGCCAAAGGGTTCGCTTGAAGACACCTTGGCCCTAGCACTTCGAGGGGAAGGGTGGCATATTTGAAAAAAAAAACTTAGCAAAATTGCTAAGGGGCTCGTTGCAGCCCAAACCCGCTAAAGGGTTCGCTCCAAGACACCTCGCCCCTAGCACTTCGATGGGTAGGGTGGCATTTTTCAAAAAACTTAGCAAAAATTGCTAAGGGGCTCGCTGCAGCCCATGCCCGCCAATGGGTTCGCTCGAAAACACCTTGCCCCTAGCACTTCTAGGGGAAGGGGGGTATTTTTCAAAAAACTTAGCGAAAATTGCTAAGGGGCTCGCCACAGCCCAAACCCGCCAAAGGGTTTTCTCGAAAACACCTCGCCCCTGGTACTTCGAAGGGAAGGGTGGCGTTTTTTCAAAAACTTAGCGAAAAACGCTAAGGGGCTCACTACAGCCCAAACCCGCCAAAGGGTTCGCTCAAAAACACCTCGCCCCTAGCACTTCTAGGGGAAGGGTGGCATTTTTTAAAAAACTTAGAGAAAATTACTAACGGGCTCGCTACAGCCCAACCCCGCCAAAGGGTTCGCTTGAAGACACCTTGGCCTTAGCACTTCGAGGGGAAGGGTGGCGTTTATCCAAAAAAAAACTTAGCAAAATTGCTAAGGGGCTCGTTGCAGCCCAAACCCGCTAAAGGGTTCGCTCCAAGACACCTCGCCCCTCGCACTTCGATGGGTAGGGTGGCATTTTTCAAAAAACTTAGCAAAAAGTGCTAAGGGGCTCGATGCAGCCCATGCCCGCAAAAGGGTTCGCTCGAAAACACCTCGCCCCTCGCACTTCTAGGGGAAGGTTGGCATTTTTCAAAAATCATAGGGAAAATTGCTACGAGGCTCCCTTTAGCCCAAACCCGCCAAAGGGTTCGCTTGAAGACACCTTGGCCCTAGCACTTCGAGGGGAAGGGTGGCGTTTTTCAAAAAAAAAACATAGCAAAATTGCTAAGGGGCTCGTTGCAGCCCAAACCCGCTAAAGGGTTCGCTCGAAAACACCTCGCCCCGAGCACTTTGAGGGGTAGGGTGGCATTTTTCAAAAAACTTAGCAAAAATTGCTAAGGGGCTCGATGCAGCCCATGCCCGCCAATGGGTTCGCTCGAAAACACCTCGCTCCAAGCACTTCTAGGGGAAGGGGGGTATTTTTCAAAAAACTTAGCGAAAATTGCTAAGGGGCTCGCCACAGCCCAAACCCGCCAAAGGGTTTTCTCGAAAACACCTCGCCCTTGGTACTTCGAAGGGAAGGGTGGCGTTTTTTCAAAAACTTAGCAAAAAATGCTAAGGGGCTCACTACAGCCCAAACCCGCCAAAGGGTTCGCTCGAAAACACCTCGCCCCTAGCACTTCTAGGGGAAGGGTGGCATTTTTTAAAAAACTTAGAGAAAATTACTAACGGGCTCGCTACAGCCCAACCCCGCCAAAGGGTTCGCTTGAAGACACCTTGGCCTTAGCACTTCGAGGGGAAGGGTGGCGTTTATCCAAAAAAAAAAACTTAGCAAAATTGCTAAGGGGCTCGTTGCAGCCCAAACCCGCTAAAGGGTTCGCTCCAAGACACCTCGCCCCTCGCACTTCGATGGGTAGGGTGGCATTTTTCAAAAAACTTAGCAAAAAGTGCTAAGGGGCTCGATGCAGCCCATGCCCGCAAAAGGGTTCGCTCGAAAACACCTCGCCCCTCGCACTTCTAGGGGAAGGTTGGCATTTTTCAAAAATCATAGGGAAAATTGCTACGAGGCTCCCTTTAGCCCAAACCCGCCAAAGGGTTCGCTTGAAGACACCTTGCCCTAGCACTTCGAGGGGAAGGGTGGCGTTTTTCAAAAAAAAAAACATAGCAAAATTGCTAAGGGGCTCGTTGCAGCCCAAACCCGCTAAAGGGTTCGCTCGAAAACACCTCGCCCCGAGCACTTTGAGGGGTAGGGTGGCATTTTTCAAAAAACTTAGCAAAAATTGCTAAGGGGCTCGATGCAGCCCATGCCCGCCAATGGGTTCGCTCGAAAACACCTCGCCCCTAGCACTTCTAGGGGAAGGGGGGTATTTTTCAAAAAACTTGGCGAAAATTGCTAAGGGGCTCGCCACAGCCCAAACCCGCCAAAGGGTTTTCTCGAAAACACCTCGCCCTTGGTACTTCGAAGGGAAGGGTGGCGTTTTTTCAAAAACTTAGCAAAAAATGCTAAGGGGCTCACTACAGCCCAAACCCGCCAAAGGGTTCGCTCGAAAACACCTCGCCCCTAGCACTTCTAGGGGAAGGGTGGCATTTTTTAAAAAACTTAGAGAAAATTACTAACGGGCTCGCTACAGCCCAACCCCGCCAAAGGGTTCGCTTGAAGACACCTTGGCCCTAGCACTTCGAGGGGAAGGGTGGCGTTTTTCCAAAAAAAAAACTTAGCAAAATTGCTAAGGGGCTCGTTGCAGCCCAAACCCGCTAAAGGGTTCGCTCGAAAACACCTCGCCCCTAGCACTTTGAGGGGTAGGGTGGCATTTTTCAAAAAACTAAGCAAAAATTGCTACGGGGCTCATTGCCGTCCAAACCCACCAAAGGGTTCGCTCAAAAACACCTCGCCCCTAGCACTTCTTGGGGAAGGGTGGCATTTTTTAAAAAACTTAGCGAGATGTGCTAAGGGGCTTGCTACAGCCCAAACCCACCAAAGGGTTCGCTCGAAAACACCTCGCCCCTAGCACTGCTAGGGGAAGGATGGCATTTTTTTAAAAAACTTAGGGAAAATTACTATGGGGCTCGCTACAACCCAAACCCGCTAAAGGGTTCGCTTGAAGACACCTTGGCCCTAGCACTTCGAGGGGAAGGGTGGCGTTTTTGAAAAAAAAAAACTTAGCAAAATTGCTAAAGGGCTCGTTGCAGCCCAAACCCGCTAAAGGGTTCACTCCAAGACACCTCGCCCCTCGCACTTCTAGGGGAAGGTTGGTATTTTTCAAAAATCATAGGGAAAATTGCTAAGAGGCTCCCTTTAGCCCAAACCCGCCAAAGGGTTCGCTTGAAGACACCTTGGCCCTAGCACTTCGAGGGGAAGGGTGGCGTTTTTCAAAAAAAAAAACTTAGCAAAATTGCTAAGGGGCTCGTTGCAGACCAAACCCGCTAAAGGGTTCGGTCGAAAACACCTCGCCCCTAGCACTTTGAGGGGTAGGGTGGCATTTTTCAAAAAGCTAAGCAAAATTTGCTACGGGGCTCATTGCCGCCCAAACCCACCAAAGGGTTCGCTCAAAAACACCTCGCCCCTAGCACTTCTAGGGGAAGGGTGTCATTTTTTAAAAAACTTAGCGAGATGTGCTAAGGGGCTTGCTACAGCCCAAACTCACCAAAGGGTTTGCTCGAAAACACCTTGCCCCTAGCACTTCTAGGGGAAGGATGACATTTTTTTAAAAAACTTAGGGAAAATTACTAAGGGGCTCGCTACAGCCCAAACCCGCCAAAGGGTTCGCTTGAAGACACCTTGGCCCTAGCACTTCGAGGGGAAGAGTGGCGTTTTTGAAAAAAAAAACTTAGCATAATTGCTAAGGGGCTCGTTGCAGCCCAAACCCGCTAAAGGGTTCGCTCCAAGACACCTCGCCCCTAGCACTTTGATGGGTAGGGTGGCATTTTTCAAAAAACTTAGCAAAAATTGCTAAGGGGCTCAATGCAGCCCATGCCCGCCAATGGGTTCACTCGAAAACACCTCGCCCCTAGCACTTCTAGGGGAAGGGGGGTATTTTTTAAAAAACTTAGCGAAAATTGCTAAGGGGCTCGCCACAGCCCAAACCCACCAAAGGGTTTTCTCGAAAACACCTCGCCCCTAGTACTTCGAAGGGAAGGGTGGCGTTTTTTCAAAAACTTCGCGGAAAATGCTAAGGGGCTCACTACAGCCCAAACCCGCCTAAGGGTTCGCTCGAAAACACCTCGCCCCTAGCACTTCTAGGGGAAGGGTGGCATTTTTTAAAAAACATAGAGAAAATTACTAACGGGCTCGCTACCGCCCAACCCCGCCAAAGGGTTCGCTTGAAGACACCTTGGCCCTAGCACTTCGGGGGGAAGGGTGGCGTTTTTCCAAAAAAAAAACTTAGCAAAATTGCTAAGGGGCTCGTTGCAGCCCAAACCCGCTAAAGGGTTCGCTCCAAGACACCTCGCCCCTCGCACTTCGATGGGTAGGGTGGCATTTTTCAAAAAACTTAGCAAAAAGTGCTAAGGGGCTCGATGCAGCCCATGCCCGCAAAAGGGTTCGCTCGAAAACACCTCGCCCCTCGCACTTCTAGGGGAAGGTTGGCATTTTTCAAAAATCATAGGGAAAATTGCTACGAGGCTCCCTTTAGCCCAAACCCGCCAAAGGGTTCGCTTGAAGACACCTTGGCCCTAGCACTTCGAGGGGAAGGGTGGCGTTTTTCAAAAAAAAAACATAGCAAAATTGCTAAGGGGCTCGTTGCAGCCCAAACCCGCTAAAGGGTTCGCTCGAAAACACCTCGCCCCGAGCACTTTGAGGGGTAGGGTGGCATTTTTCAAAAAACTTAGCAAAAATTGCTAAGGGGCTCGATGCAGCCCATGCCCGCCAATGGGTTCGCTCGAAAACACCTCGCCCCTAGCACTTCTAGGGGAAGGGGGGTATTTTTCAAAAAACTTAGCGAAAATTGCTATGGGGCTCGCCACAGCCCAAACCCGCCAAAGGGTTTTCTCGAAAACACCTCGCCCCTGGTACTTCGAAGGGACGGGTGGCGTTTTTTCAAAAACTTAGCAAAAAATGCTAAGGGGCTCACTACAGCCCAAACCCGCCAAAGGGTTCGCTCGAAAACACCTCGCCCCTAGCACTTCTAGGGGAAGGGTGGCATTTTTTAAAAAACGTAGAGAAAATTACTAACGGGCTCGCTACAGCCCAACCCCGCCAAAGGGTTCGCTTGAAGACACCTTGGCCCTAGCACTTCGAGGGGAAGGGTGGCGTTTTTGAAAAAAAAAACCTAGCAAAATTGCTAAGGGGCTTGTTGCAGCCCAAACCCGCTAAAGGGTTCGCTCCAAGACACCTCGCCCCTCGCACTTCGATGGGTAGGGTGGCATTTTTCAAAAAACTTAGCAAAAATTGCTAAGGGGCTCAATGCAGCCCATGCCCACCAAAGGGTTCGCTCGAAAACACCTCGCCCCTCGCACTTCTATGGGAAGGTTGGCATTTTTCAAAAATCTTAGGGAAAATTGCTAAGAGGCTCGCTTTAGCGCAAACCCGCCAAAGGGTTCGCTTGAAGACACCTTGGCCCTAGCACTTCGAGGCGAAGGGTGGCGTTTTTTAAAAAAAAAAAACTTAGCAAAATTGCTAAGGGGCTCGTTGCAGCCCAAACCCGCTAAAGGGTTCGCTCCAAGACACCTCGCCCCTAGCACTTCGATGGGTAGGGTGGCATTTTTCAAAAAACTTAGCAAAAAGTGCTAAGGGGCTCGATGCAGCCCATGCCCGCAAAAGGGTTCGCTCGAAAACACCTCGCCCCTCGCACTTCTAGGGGAAGGTTGGCATTTTTCAAAAATCATAGGGAAAATTGCTACGAGGCTCCCTTTAGCCCAAACCCGCCAAAGGGTTCGCTTGAAGACACCTTGGCCCTAGCACTTCGAGGGGAAGGGTGGCATTTTTCAAAAAAAAAAAAAACATAGCAAAATTGCTAAGGGGCTCGTTGCAGCCCAAACCCGCTAAAGGGTTCGCTCGAAAACACCTCGCCCCGAGCACTTTGAGGGGTAGGGTGGCATTTTTCAAAAAACTTAGCAAAAATTGCTAAGGGGCTCGATGCAGCCCATGCCCGCCAATGGGTTCGCTCGAAAACACCTCGCCCCTAGCACTTCTAGGGGAAGGGGGGTATTTTTCAAAAAACTTAGCGAAAATTGCTAAGGGGCTCGCCACAGCCCAAACCCGCCAAAGGGTTTTCTCGAAAACACCTCGCCCCTAGCACTTCGAGGGGTAGGGTGGCGTTTTTTAAAAGACTTAGCAAAAAAATTCTATGGGGCCCGCAGCAGCTGAAACCCGTCAAAGGGTTCGCTCGAAAACACCTCGCCCGTAGCACTTCGAGGGGGAGGGTGGCATTTTTCAAAAAACATAGCGAAAAAATGCTAAGGGGTCGTTGCAGCCCAAACTCATAGAAGGGTTCGTTCGAAAATACCTCGCCCCTAGCACTTCGAGGGGGAGGGTGGTGTTTTTCAAAAAACTTAGCGAAAAAATGCTACGGGGCTCGTTGCAGCCCAACCCGTCGAAGGGTTCGCTCAAAAACACCTCGCCCCTAGCACTTTGAGGGGCAGTGTGGTGTTTTTCAAAAAACATAGCGAAAAAATGCTAAGGGGCTTGGTGCAGCCCAAACCCGATGAAGGGTTCGCTCAAAAACACCTCGCCCCGAGCATTTCGAGGGGGAGGGTGGCGTTTTTTCCAAAAACCTAGCGAAAAAATTTTAAGGGGCTTGATGCAGCCCAAACCTGTCAAGGGGTTCGCTCGAAAATACCTCTCCCCTAGCACTTTGAGGAGGAGGGTGGCGTTTTTCAAAAAACATAGCGAAAAAATGCTAAGGGGCTTGATGCAGCCCAAACCCGTCGAGGGGTTCGCTCGAAAACACCTCGCCTCTAGCACTTTGAGGGGGAGCGTGGTGTTTTTCTTAAAAAAAATAGGAAAAAATTGCTAAGGGGCTTGCTGCAGCCCAAACCCGTCGAAGGGTTCACTCGAAAACATCTTGCCCCTAGCACTTCGAGGGGGAGGGTGGCATTTTCTAAAAAGCTTAGCGAAAAATGCTTAGAGGCTCTCTTTAGCCCAAACCCAATGAATGGTTCGCTCGAAAACGTCTCGCCCCAGCACTTTGAGAGGTAGGGTGATGTTTTTCAAAAAACTTGGCGAAAAAATGCTAAGGGACTCGCTGTAGCCAAACCCATCGAAGAGTTCTCTCGAAAACACCTCGCCCCTAGCACTTCGAGGGGTAGGGTGGTGTTTTTCAAAAAACTGAATGAAAAAACACTAACAGACTTCCTGCAGCCCAAACCCGTCGAAGGGTTCACTCAAAAACATCTCGCCCCTAGCACTTCGAGGGGGAGGGTGGCGTTTTTTAAAAAACTTAGCAAAAAAATTCTATGGGGCCCATAGCAGCCCAAACCCGTCAATGGGTACGCTCGAAAACACCTTGACCCTAGCACTTCGAGGGGAAGGGTGCCATTTTTCAAAAAACATAGCGAAAAAATGATAAGGAGTCGCTGCAGACCAAACTCGTCGAAGGGTTTGCTCGAAAATACCTCGCCCCTAGCACTTCGAGGGGGAGGGTGGCATTTTTCTAAAAAAATTTAGCAAAAAACTGCTAAGGGGCTGGCTCCAGCCCAAACCCATCGAAGGGTTCGCTCGAAAACAACTCGCCCCTAGCACTTCGAGGGGGGGTGTGGTGTTTTTCAAAAAACATAGCGAAAAAATGTTAAGGGGCTTGCTGCAGCCCAAACCCGAGGAAGGGTTCGCTCAAAAACACCTCGCCCCTAGCATTTCGAGGGGGAGGGTGGCGTTTTTTCAAAAAACCTAGCGAAAAAATTTGAAGGGGCTTGATGCAGCCCAAACCCGTCGAAGGGTTCGCTCGAAAATACCTCGCCCCTAGCATTTCGAGGGGGAGTGTGGTGTTTTTCAAAAAACATAGCAGAAAAATGCTAAGGGGCTTGCTACAGCCCAAACCCGTCGAAGGGTTCGCTCAAAAACACCTCGCCCATAGCATTACAAGGGGGAGGGTGGCATTTTTTCAAAAAACTTAGCGAGGAAATACTACGGGGCTCGGTACAGCCCAAACCCGTCGAAGGGTTCGCTCGACAACATTTGCCCCTAGCACTTCGAGGGGGAGGGTCACTTATTTCAAAAAATTTGGTGAAAAAATGGTAAGGGGCTTGCTGCAGCCCAGACCCGACAAATGGTTCACTCGAGAACTCCGCGCCCCTAGCACTTCGAGGGGGAGGGTGGCATTTTTTTAAAAAATTTAGCAAAAAAATGCTAAGGGGCTCGCTGCAGCGCAAACCCATCGAAGGGTTCGCTCGAAAATACCTCGCCCCTAGCATTTCGAGGGGGAGTGTGGTGTTTTTCAAAAAACATAGCGAAAAAATGCTAAGGGGCTTGCTGCAGCCCAAACCCGACGAAGGGTTCACTCAAAAACACCTCGCCCCTAGCATTTCGAGGGGGATGGTGGCGTTTTTCAAAAAACATAGCAAAAAAATGCTAAGGGGCTCGCTGCAGCCCAAACTCGTCAAAGGGTTCACTCGAAAACACCTCGCCCGTAGCACTTCGAGGGGAAGGGTGGCATTTTTCAAAAATATAGCAAAAAAACGCTAAGGGGTCGCTGCAGCCCAAACTCATAGAAGGGTTCGTTCGAAAATACCTCGCCCCTAGAACTTCGAGGGGGAGGGTGGTGTTTTTCAAAAAACTTCGCAAAAAAATGCTACGGGGCTCGTTGCAGCCCAAACCCGTCGAAGGGTTCGCTCAAAAACACCTCGCCCCTAGCACTTCGAGGGGGAGTGTGGTGTTTTTCAAAGAACATAGCGAAAAAATGCTAAGGGGCTTGCTGCAGCCCAAACCCGACGAAGGGTTCGCTCAAAAATACCTCGCCCCAAGCATTTCGAGGGGGAGGGTGGCGTTTTTTCAAAAAACCTAGCGAAAAAATTTTAAGGGGCTTGATGCAGCCCAAACCCGTCGAAGGGTTCGCTCGAAAACACCTCGCCTCTACCACTTTGAGGGGGAGGGTGGTGTTTTTTTAAAAAAAAATAGCAAAAAATTGATAAGGGGCTTCCTGCAGCCCAAACCCGTCGAAGGGTTCACTCGAAAACATCTTGCCCCTAGCAATTCGAGGGGGAGGGTGGCATTTTCTAAAAAGCTTATTGAAAAATGCTTAGGGGCTCTCTTTAGCCCAAACCCATTGAATGGTTCGCTCGAAAACGTCTCGCCCCAGCACTTCGAGAGGGAGGGTGATGTTTTTCAAAAAACTTGGCGGAAAAAATGCTAAGGAACTCGCTGTAGTCAAACCCATCGAAGAGTTCTCTCGAAAACACCTCGCCCCTAGCACTTCGAGGGGTAGGGTGGTGTTTTTCAAAAAACTGAATGAAAAAACACTAACAGACTTCCTGCAGCCCAAACCCGTCGAAGGGTTCACTCAAAAACATCTCGCCCCTAGCACTTCGAGGGGGAGGGTGGCGTTTTTTAAAAAACATAGCAAAAAAATTCTATGGGGCCCACAGCAGCCCAAACCCGTCAAAGGGTATGCTCGAAAACACCTCGACCCTAGCACTTCGAGGGGAAGGGTGCCATTTTTCAAAAAACATAGCGACAAAATGATAAGGGGTCGCTGCAGACCAAACTCGTCGAAGGGTTCGCTCGAAAATACCTCGCCCCTAGCACTTCGAGGGGGAGGGTGACATTTTTTTTAAACAATTTAGCAAAAAAATGCTAAGGGGCTGGCTGCAGCCCAAACCCATCGAAGGGTTCGCTCGAAAACACCTCGCCCCTAGCACTTCGAGGGGGAGTGTGGTGTTTATCAAAAAACATAGCGAAAGAATGCTAAGGGGCTTGCTGCAGCCGAAACCCGACGAAGGGTTCGCTCAAAAACACCTCGCCCCTAGCATTTCGAGGGGGAGGGTGGCGTTTTTTCACAAAACCTAGCGAAAAAATTTTAAGGGGCTTGATGCAGCCCAAACCCGTCGAAGGGTTCGCTCGAAAACACCTCGCCTCTAGCACTTTGAGGGGGAGGGTGGTGTTTTTTTAAAAAAAAATAGCAAAAAATTGCTAAGGGGCTTCCTGCAGCCCAAACCCGTCGAAGGGTTCACTCGAAAACATCTTGCCCCTAGCACTTCGAGGGGGAGGGTGGTGTTTTT
The DNA here is from genome assembly GCA_030378355.1 of Eleusine indica. NCBI lineage: Eukaryota > Viridiplantae > Streptophyta > Magnoliopsida > Poales > Poaceae > Eleusine > Eleusine indica. The sequence goes on along the minus strand of JARKIM010000011.1, from coordinate 97,885 downwards.
CAAAAAACATAGCGAAAAAATGCTAAGGGGCTTGCTGCAGCCCAAACCCGACGAAGGGTTCGCTCAAAAACACCTCGCTCCTAGCATTTCAAGGGGGAGGGTGGCGTTTTTTCAAAAAACCTAGCGAAAAAATTTTAAGGGGCTTCCTGCAGCCCAAACCCGTCGAAGGGTTCACTCGAAAACATCTTGCCCCTAGCACTTCGAGGGGGAGGGTGGCATTTTCTAAAAATCTTACAGAAAATTGCTTAGGGGCTCTCTTTAGCCCAAACCCGTTGAATGGTTCGCTCGAAAACATCTCGCCCCAGCACTTCGAGAGGGAGGGTGATGTTTTTCAAAAACATGGCGAAAAAATGCTAAGGGACTCGCTGTAGCCAAACCCATCGAAGAGTTCTCTCGAAAACACCTCGCCCCTAGCACTTCGAGGGGTAGGTTGGCGTTTTTTAAAAGACTTAGCAAAAAAATTCTATGGGGCCCGCAGCAGCCGAAACCCGTCAAAGGGTTCGCTCGAAAACACCTCGCCCGTAGCACTTCGAGGGGAAGGGTGGCATTTTTCAAAAAACATAGCGAAAAAATGCTAAGGGGTCGTTGCAGCCCAAACTCATAGAAGGGTTCATTCGAAAATACCTCGCCCCTAGCACTTCGAGGGGAGGGTGGTGTTTTTCAAAAAACTTAGCGAAAAAATGCTACGGGGCTCGTTGCAGCCCAACCCGTCGAAGGGTTCGCTCAAAAACACCTCGCCCCTAGCACTTCGAGGGGGAGTGTGGTGTTTTTGATGAGGACATCAACGACATACGAATAATGACGATGGAAGATCTTTGAGTTTTGTTTTAAGTTTAGCTTAGCTATACATCCGTCTCTCGACGTGAATTCAGAACTCCACCTTCGTGCAATACATCAGATTGCTCGCCTCTAATTCTTGCTCGTTCTTCGATTGCGCGTAAGAATTGATCCTCGTGATCAGGTTGATCTTGTTTACCGCAAGGTTAATATCCTCCGGAAGTTGGTTCAGTGATTGCATTGGCGCTTCGGCTTGCTCGTCGTAGTCGGATCGTGAGGGTCAACATCCACCAAATCGAAGTTATCTCCACTCGCCGAAAGATCGGGCACTCTACACCTATCAAGTGGTATCAGATTCCAGTGCTTCTCGGTGAGTTTTATCCAAGTCCGCATAAAAAGAAAACTACAAAAAAAAAAAGTTTACCCCAGTACGGTTTTGAGCCTGGCACTTTCGTTCAATAATTTGCGTTGTTGAGTTTTTGTGCTTTCGCTTTTCATCGTTGCTGGTACACTGTGTTTCATCGTTTTCTTCCTATCATCGTCGTATCCTTCCGCCGTGCCGCGTGTTCTCACCACCACAGTTCGCTTTCCGCCGCATCTGTTTACCCCGTCTGGCTTGCCAAATTTTTCTACTGCACCGTGAGTCCGGGTCAATCACTGCCTCGACGATCGAGTCCTACTCGGTTACATGTGACCCGCTCGCCTCGCCCTGTGTTTAGTTCTATTCGGTTTCGTGTGTCCCGCTCGCCTCGCTGATCGAGTCCTACTCGGTTACGTCGTGACCCACACGCCTCGCCCTGTGTTTAGTTCTGTTCGGTTTCGTGTGTTCCGCTCGCCTCGCTGATCGAGTCCTACTCGGTTACGTCGTGACCCGCTCGCCTCGCCCTGTGTTTGTTTCTACTCGGTTTCATTTCTGCTTAATTGCTTATTTGAGGTCTCATTGTTTATATTTTCAGCAAAAAGTATTAAAAAAAGAGAAAAAAAAGAAAAAAAAGAGAAAAAAAAGAAAGAAAAAAAACAGAAAAAAAAGAGCGGCCGAGTAACACAGGCGACGCGTTCTTGCTGCACTTTGTTTTGATTCTTTTTCCTTCCTCTTGCACTTGTACCGGCAGCAATCTTTTCACGTTTAGCACCATTATTCAGCTTTGCAGTTATTGTTTGAATTGTGCTAACCCTTGGATCGAGTGCAGCCTCCTAGCCCCATAAATTTTCTACTACGAGCAGGTTTTTGTTTCACCACGCAATCGCTCCACCAATCTTCCACCGGTTTTACCTGTGGTTGCAGTTCACGCTTGCGTGCTTGGTAAGGACGGGTAAGAATTTCATAACAGCTTTTTGATTGAGCTTTTCATCCACCACTCACCTCTCGTTGTAGGATCCCGCTTTTTGTATTGCTTGTGTTTCTATAGCAAAAAACAGCTCGAAGTCGGAGGAGCTCACCCTCCAGGATGTCCAGGCACAGGTAAATGGTCTACAAAACGACATGAAGACGATGCACGAGAGACTTGACCCTACGGTCACTTCGTCGAATGAGCGTTTTGATCAACTGGACCTTGCTGATACGGCTGCCCGCACCACGCTCACGACGATCATGACTCGTCTTGAGGCCATGTCGACGCAGCTTGGGACCATGACGACGCAGCTCACGGAGTTGCAACATGCACGTGACTACGGCGCCGACACCGAGCAGGACGACGACAATCGCCGTGGTCGTGCTCGTAGGGTACGTGTTCCGATTAATGATTCTTTTGCCAAAATATAATTTCGTATTCCCACTTTTAATGGCAAATATGATCCGGGTGCTTATCTTGATTGGGAATTAGAGGTTGAACAAAAATTTGCATGCCATGATATTCCTGCTAATTTACAAGTTAAGGCTGCTATTAGTGAATTTACTGAATTTGCTTTACTTTGGTGGCATGAGTATAGACAAAGATATCCTGATAATATTCCAGCCACTTGGACGGCATTAAAAGCTGCTATGCGTCATCGTTTTGTGCCGTCATATTATGCTAGAGATTTGCTTAATCAAATGCAGCGTTTTCAACAAGGTTCACTTTCTGTAGAGGATTATTATCAAGCTTTGCAAAAGGGTATGATTCGCTGTGGTTTAGTTGAACTGGATGATGCTGCTATGGCTCGCTTTAGGGGTGGGTTAAATCATGAAATTCAGAATATTCTTGATTATAAACATTATGATGATATGACCACCTTATTTGAATATGCTTGTAAAGCTGAACGTGAAGTGCAGGATCGACAATCTTCGTCAAGACCTAACATTTTTGTAGGGTCCAAGACGCCTTCAGCTCCACGGTCGACACCTCCTTCCACGTCGCGCGACCACTCCTCGACCACGTCCAAGTCGAGTGCTCCATCCACGGCCAAATCTGCCTCGTTCGTGCCGTCCTCCTCGTCGTCTGGACGAGCTCGTGATATTCAGTGTCACCGTTGCCGAGGATTTGGTCATGTGATACGCGATTGTCCAAATAAACGAACTATGTTGATTCGTGACGACGGTGGGTATTCTTCTGCTAGTGATTCTGAGGATATTCAGCAGACTATGCTTGCCACTAATCATGCAGATAATACGGAGCTTCATGTCGACTCTAGTGCCGCCGACAGGTATGCCACTCTTGTTGTGCAGCGTGTTCTTAGTACACAGGTCGTTCAGGATGAAAAGCATCAGCGCCACAACATTTTTCATATCAAAGGCGTTGTGCAAGAACGAGCGGTCCGTATAATCATCGATGGTGGCAGTTGCAACAATTTGGCTAGTACGACCTTGGTGGAGCAGTTGTCATTGCCAACAAGGAAGCATCCACATCCTTATCACGTTCAATGGCTTAATGATGGCGGCAAAATAAAGGTAACGCGCTCGGTACGTGTTCCTGTCTCTCTTGGCGCCTATTCTGATTTTGTAGATTGTGATGTTGTTCCAATGGAAGCATGCTCTTTGTTGCTTGGCCGTCCTTGGCAATATGATGTTTGATGAGGACATCAACGACATACGAATAATGACGACGGAAGATGGCGCGCCAAACCAAGCTGTCACGCCTTCACCTCTCGTCGTCGGGCCTCCTCGAGTTACGGATCCATCTTCTAACGAGACGACGACGTACAAGGGCCCAATCACTAGAGCTCGAGCCCAGGAATTGAAGACGGTTTTGATGCTAAGGAACGACGGCCCAGGATGATGTCGCCCAAAGGCCCACGTGGCCCAAGTCGCACGATTCCCTCTCCACCGCGCGCCTCTCCACTTCAGCCGGCCCTAGATGCCTCGTCCTCCCCCTATATAGTCAAGGGCTGCGCCCCTTGTAATCTTTGAGTTTTGTTTTAAGTTTAGCTTAGCTATACATCCGTCTGTCGACGTGAATTCAGAACTCCACCTTCGTGCAATACATCAGATTGCTCGCCTCTAATTCTTGCTCGTTCTTCGATTGCGTGTAAGAATTGATCCTCGTGATCAGGTTGATCTTGTTTACCGCAAGGTTAATATCCTCCAGAAGTTGGTTCAGCGATTGCATTGGCGCTTCGGCTTGCTCGTCGTAGTCGGATCGTGAGGGTCAACATCCACCAAATCGAAGTTATCTCCACTCGCCGAAAGATCGGGCACTCTACACCTATCAAGTGGTATCAGATTCCAGTGTTTCTCGGTGAGTTTTATCCAAGTCCACATAAACCAAAAATTACAAAAAAAAAAGTTTACCCCAGTACGGTTTTGAGCCTCGCACTTTCGTTCAATAATTTGCGTTGTTGAGTTTTTGTGCTTTCACTTTTGATCGTTGCTGGTACACTGTGTTTCATCGTTTTCTTCCTATCATCGTCGTATCCTTCCGCCGTGCCGCGTGTTTTCACCATCACAGTTTGCTTTCCGTCGCATCTGTTTATCCCGTCTCGCTTGCCAAATTTATCCGCTGCACCGTGAGTCCGGGTCAATCACTGCCTCGACGATCGAGTCCTACTCGGTTACGTCGTGACCCGCTCGCCTCACTGATCGAGTCCTACTCGGTTACGTCGTGACCCGCTCGCCTCGCCCTGTGTTTAGTTTTGTTCGGTTTCGTGTGTCCCGCTCGCCTCGCTGATCGAGTCCTACTCGGTTACGTCGTGACCCGCTCGCCTCGCCCTGTGTTTGTTTCTGCTCGGTTTCGTTTGTTCCTACTCTAGCGAGAGAGAGAGAGAGAGAGAGAGAGAGAGAGTGCTTGTGCTTAATTGCTTATTTGAGGTCTCATTGTTTATATTTTCAGCAAAAAGTATTAAAAAAAAAGAGAGAAAAAAAAGAAAAAAAAAGAAAAAAAAAGAGAAAAAAAAAGAAAGAAAAAAAAAAGAGCGGCCGAGCAACACAGGCGACGCGTTCTTGCTGCACTTTGTTTTGATCCTTTTTTCCTTCCTCTTGCACTTGTACCGGTAGCAATCTTTTCGCGTTTAGCACCATTATTCAGCTTTGCAGTTATTGTGTGAATTGTGCTAACCCTTGGATTGAGTGCAGCCTCCTAGCCCCACAAATTTTCTACTACGAGCAGGTTTTTGTTTCACCACGCAATCGCTCCACCAATCTTCCACCGGTTTTACCTGTGGTTGCAGTTCACGCTTGCGTGCTTGGTAAGGACGGGTAAGAATTTCATAACAGCTTTTTGATTGAGCTTTTCACCCACCACTCACCTCTCGTTGTAGGATCCCGCTTTTTGTATTGCTTGTGTTTCTATGGCAGAAAACAGCTCGAAGTCGGAGGAGCTCACCCTCCAGGATGTCCAGGCACAGGTTGACAGTCTACAAAACGACATGAAGACGATGCACGAGAGACTTGACTCTACGGTCACTTCGTCGAATGAGCGTTTTGATCAACTGGACCTCGCTGATACGGCTGCCCGCACCACGCTCGCGACGATCATGACTCGTCTTGAGGCCATGTCGACGCAGCTTGGGACCATGACGACGCAGCTCACGGAGTTGCAACATGCACGTGACTACGGCGCCGACACCGAGCAGGACGACGACAATCGCCGTGGTCGTGCTCGTAGGGTACATGTTCCTATTAATGATTCTTTTGCCAAAATAAAATTTCGTATTCCCACTTTTAATGGCAAATATGGTCCGGGTGCTTATCTTGATTGGGAATTAGAGGTTGAACAAAAATTTGCATGCCATGATATTCCTGCTAATTTACAAGTTAAGGCTGCTATTAGTGAATTTACTGAATTTGCTTTACTTTGGTGGCGTGAGTATAGACAAAGATATCCTGATAATATTCCAGCCACTTGGACGGCATTAAAAGCTGCTATGCGTCATCGTTTTATGCCGTCATATTATGCTAGAGATTTGCTTAATCAAATGCAGCATTTTCAACAAGGTTCACTTTCCGTAGAGGATTATTATCAAGCTTTGCAAAAGGGTATGATTCGCTGTGGTTTAGTTGAACTGGATGATGCTGCTATGGCTCGCTTTAGGGGTGGGTTAAATCGTGAAATTCAGAATATTCTTGATTATAAGCATTATGATGATATGACCACCTTATTTGAATATGCTTGTAAAGCTGAACGTGAAGTGCAGGATCGACAATCTTCGTCAAGACCTAACATTTTTGTAGGGTCCAAGACGCCTTCAGCTCCACTGTCGACACCTCCTTCCTCGTCGCGCGACCACTCCTCGACCACGTCCAAGTCGAGTGCTCCATCCACGGCCAAATCTGCCTCGTTCGTGCCGTCCTCCTCGTCGTCTGGACGAGCTCGTGATATTCAGTGTCACCGTTGCCGAGGATTTGGTCATGTGATACGTGATTGTCCAAATAAACGAACTATGTTGATTCGTGACGACGGTGGGTATTCTTCTGCTAGTGATTCTGAGGATATTCAGCAGACTATGCTTGCCACTAATCATGCAGATAATACGGAGCTTCATGTCGACTCTAGTGCCGCCGACAGGTATGCCACTCTTGTTGTGCAGCGTGTTCTTAGTACACAGGTCGTTCAGGATGAAAAGCATCAGCGCCACAACATTTTTCATATCAAAGGCGTTGTGCAAGAACGAGCGGTCCGTATAATCATCGATGGTGGCAGTTGCAACAATTTGGCTAGTACGACATTGGTGGAGCAGTTGTCATTGCCAACAAGGAAGCATCCACATCCTTATCACGTTCAATGGCGCCTATTCTGATTTTGTAGATTGTGATGTTGTTCCAATGGAAGCATGCTCTTTGTTGCTTGGCCGTCCTTGGCAATATGATGTTGATAGTGTTCATCATGGTCGCTCCAATTATTATTCCTTCATGTTTAAGGGTCAGAAAATTGTTATTCATCCTATGACACCTGAACAAGTTCTTAAAGATGATATAGCTCGAGCGACAAAAGCTGCAAAATTGGTTACATCGCCTCCTGTTGCACCTGTTCAACATGAGATCAAATTGAATAACCCTATCTTGCTTGCTACACGTGCTGATTTTGATGAATTACATGATGCTAATCTGCTTTGCTATGCGCTAGTTTGCTCTCGTATGCTTGTTTCACTAGATGAGGCGCCTATGTTGCATATTCCACCTGTTGTTGCTAACCTTTTGCAGGACTATAAAGATGTTTTTCCCGCTGAATTGCCGCCGGGTCTTCCTCCTATTTGTGGCATAGAACATCAGAATGATTTAATTCCAGGCGCACAGCTTCCTAATCGCGCCCCGTACCGCACAAATCCTGAGGAGACGAAAGAAATTCAGCGTCAAGTGCAGGCATTGCTTGATAAAGGTTACATTCGTGAGTCTCTCAGCCCTTGTTCGGTTCCTGTTTTGCTTGTTCCTAAGAAAGATGGTTCTTGGCGTATGTGTGTAGATTATCGTGCAATTAACAATATTACAATTCGTTATCGATATCCTATACCACGCCTTGATGATATGCTTGATGAACTTAGTGGTGCCACAATTTTCTCTAAGGTTGATTTACGTAGTGGTTACCATCAAATAAGAATCAAATTAGGAGATGAATGGAAAACGGCTTTTAAAACTAAATTTGGCTTGTATGAATGGTTGGTTATGCCGTTTGGATTGTCTAATGCTCCTAGCACTTTTATGCGCTTAATGAATGAAGTTCTTCGGTCTTTCATTGGAATATTTGTTGTTGTCTATTTTGATGATATCCTTATATACAGCAAATCCATGAATGAGCATTTAGATCATTTGCACTGTTTTTGATGCTTTGCGTGCTGCTCACTTGTTTGGGAACATGGAAAAATGCAGTTTTTGCACGCAACGTGTTTCGTTTCTTGGATATGTTGTTACTCCACAGGGCATTGAGGTCGATAGCAGCAAGGTGGACGCCATTCAGAGTTGGCCCCAACCGACGACGGTCACACAGGTTCGCAGTTTTCTTGGTCTTGCAGGCTTCTATCGTCGTTTTGTGCGGGATTTCAGTTCTATTGCTGCACCATTACATGAGCTGACCAAGAAGGGTGCGCCATTTGAGTGGGGCGCACCACAAGACGACGCATTCAACACTTTAAAGGAACGGTTAACTCATGCTCCTCTCTTACAATTGCCTAATTTTGATAAAGTGTTTGAATTGGAATGTGATGCTAGTGGAATTGGTGGGTGCTGTTTTGTTGCAAGATCATAAACCCATTGCTTATTTTAGTGAGAAGTTAAGTGGTGCTGCTCTTAAATATTCCACTTATGATAAAGAACTTTATGCTTTAGTAAGAACTTTGCAAACATGGCAGCATTATTTATGGCCTCGCGAATTTATTATTCATTCTGATCATGAGGCTTTGAAACATATTAGAACCCAAACTAATCTGAATCGTCGACATGCTAAATGGGTTGAATTTATTGAATCTTTTCCATACATCATTAAACATAAAAACGGGAAGGAAAATGTGATTGCCGATGCTTTGTCTCGTCGTTATATGATGCTGTCCCAATTAGACTTTAAAATCTTTGGTTTGCAAGCTTTGAAAGATCAATATGTGAATGATGCTGATTTTCATGATATTATGATGCATTGTAAGGATGGCAAACCTTGGGGCAAATTTCATATGCAGGATGGGTTCCTGTTTCGTGCTAACAAGCTGTGTATTCCAGCTAGCTCGGTTCGTCTTTTGTTGTTACAGGAGGCGCATGGAGGTGGTCTTATGGGTCACTTCAGAGTTTTCAAGACACATGAGGTGTTGGCCGACCATTTCTTTTGGCCACGGATGCGCCGTGATGTTGAGCGCCTTGTTGCACGCTGTACCACATGTCAAAAAGCTAAATCTCGTTTGGCTAATCATGGTTTGTATATGCCCTTGCCTGTTCCCTCTTCTCCTTGGCTTCATATTTCGATGGATTTTGTTTTGGGATTGCCTCGCACTAAGAAGGGGAGGGACAATATTTTTGTGATTGTTGATCGTTTCTCTAAAATGGCTCACTTTATACCTTGTCATAAAACTGATGATGCCTCAAATGTTGCTGAATTGTTCTTTAGAGAGATTGTTAGATTGCATGGAATTCCTAAAACAATTGTCTCTGATCGTGATGCTAAGTTTCTTAGTCATTTTTGGCGTTCTCTTTGGAATAAATTAGGAACTAAGCTGCTGTTTAGTACTACTTGTCATCCTCAAACTGATGGGCAAACTGAGGTAGTAAATAGAACTTTGTCTGCTATGCTTAGAGCTGTTTTAGATAAAAATTTGAGACGCTGGGAAGATTGTTTACCTCATGTTGAATTTGCTTATAATCGTGCTACACATTCTGCCACTAAGTTGTGTCCTTTTGAGGTTGTTTATGGCTATGTTCCTAAGGCGCCTATTGATTTGTTTGCTATTGATGCTGAGGATGAACCACATCTTGATGCTCTTGCTCATATTGATCACATGAAACAATTGCATGAAGAAACACAACACAACATTACCATTGCTAATAAAAAGTATCAAGTTGCTGGTAGTAAAGGTAGAAAACATATTTCTTTTGAACCTGGTGATTTGGTTTGGTTGCACTTGCGTAAAGATAGATTTCCTACTTTGCGTCGTTCTAAACTGATGCCTCGTGCTGCTGGTCCTTTTAAAGTGCTAACCAAGATTAACGATAATGCTTATGTTCTTGACTTGCCCATGGAGTTTGGTGTTTCCACTAGTTTTAATGTTGCAGATTTGAAACCATACTTGGGTGAGGATGATGAGTTGCCGTCGAGGACGACTTCACTTCAAGAAGGGGAGGATGATGAGGACATCAACGACATACGAATAATGACGACGGAAGATGGCGCGCCAAACCAAGCTGTCACGCCTCCACCTCTCGTCGTCGGGCCTCCTCGAGTTACGGATCCATCTTCTAACGAGACGACGACGTACAAGGGCCCAATCACTAGAGCTCGAGCCCAGGAATTGAAGACGGTTTTGATGCTAAGGAACGACGGCCCAGGATGATGTCGCCCGAAGGCCCACGTGGCCCAAGTCGCACGACTCCCTCTCCACCGCGCGCCTCTCCACTTCAGCCGGCCCTAGATGCCTCGTCCTCCCCCTATATAGTCAAGGGCTGCGCCCCTTGTAATCTTTGAGTTTTGTTTTAAGTTTAGCTTAGCTATACATCCGTCTGTCGACGTGAATTCAGAACTCCACCTTCGTGCAATACATCAGATTGCTCGCCTCTAATTCTTGCTCGTTCTTCGATTGCGCGTAAGAATTGATCCTCGTGATCAGGTTGATCTTGTTTACCGCAAGGTTAATATCCTCCGGAAGTTGGTTCAGCAATTGCATTGGCGCTTCGGCTTGCTCGTCGTAGTCGGATCGTGAGGGTCAACATCCACCAAATCGAAGTTATCTCCACTCGCCGAAAGATCGGGCACTCTACACCTATCAATGTTGATAGTGTTCATCATGGTCGCTCCAATTATTATTCCTTCATGTTCAAGGGTCAGAAAATTGTTATTCATCCTATGACACCTGAACAAGTTCTTAAAGATGATATTGCTCGAGCGACAAATGCTGCAAAATTGGTTACATCGCCTCCTGTTGCACCTGTTCAACATGAGATCAAATTGAATAACCCTATCTTGCTTCCTATACGTGCTGATTTTGATGAATTACATGATGCTAATCTGCTTTGCTATGCGCTAGTTTGCTCTCGTATGCTTGTTTCACTAGATGAGGCGCCTATGTTGCATATTTCTCCTGCTGTTGCTAACCTTTTGCAGGTCTATAAAGATGTTTTTCCCACTGAATTGCCGCCGGGTCTTCCTCCTATTCGTGGCATAGAACATCAGATTGATTTAATTCCAGGCGCACAGCTTCCTAATCGCGCCCCATACCGCACAAATCCTGAGGAGACGAAAGAAATTCAGCGTCAAGTGCAGGCATTGCTTGATAAAGGTTACATTCGTGAGTCTCTCAGCCCTTGTTCGGTTCCTGTTTTTCTTGTTCCTAAGAAAGATGGTTCTTGGCGTATGTGTGTAGATTGTCGTGCAATTAACAATATTACAATTCGTTATCGATATCCTATACCACGCCTTGATGATATGCTTGATGAACTTAGTGGTGCCACAATTTTCTCTAAGGTTGATTTGCGTAGTGGTTACCATCAAATAAGAATGAAATTAGGAGATGAATGGAAAACGGCTTTTAAAACTAAATTTGGCTTGTATGAATGGTTGGTTATGCCGTTTGGATTGTCTAATGCTCCTAGCACTTTTATGCGCTTAATGAATGAAGTTCTTCGGCCTTTCATTGGAATATTTGTTGTTGTCTATTTTGATGATATCCTTATATACAGCAAATCCATGAATGAGCATTTAGATCATTTGCGTGCTGTTTTTGATGCTTTGCATGCTGCTCACTTGTTTGGGAACATGGAAAAATGCACTTTTTGCACGCAACGTGTTTCGTTTCTTTGATATGTTGTTACTCCACAGGGCATTGAGGTCGATAGCAGCAAGGTGGACGCCATTCAGAGTTGGCCCCAACCGACGACGGTCACACAGGTTCGCAGTTTTCTTGGTCTTGCAGGCTTCTATCGTCGTTTTGTGCGGGATTTCAGTTCTATTGCTGCACCATTACATGAGCTGACCAAGAAGGGTGTGCCATTTGAGTGGGACGCACCACAAGACGACGCATTCAACACTTTAAAGGAACGGTTAACTCATGCTCCTCTCTTACAATTGCCTAATTTTGATAAAGTGTTTGAATTGGAATGTGATGCTAGTGGAATTGGTTTGGGTGCTGTTTTGTTGCAAGATCATAAACCCATTGCTTATTTTAGTGAGAAGTTAAGTGGTGCTACTCTTAAATATTCCACTTATGATAAAGAACTTTATGCTTTAGTAAGAACTTTGCAAACGTGGCAGCATTATTTATGGTCTCGCGAATTTATTATTCATTCTGATCATGAGGCTTTGAAACATATTAGAACCCAAACTAATTTGAATCGTCGACATGCTAAATGGGTTGAATTTATTGAATCTTTTCCATACATCATTAAACATAAAAATGGGAAGGAAAATGTGATTGCCGATGCTTTGTCTCGTCGTTATATGATGCTGTCCCAATTAGACTTTAAAATCTTTGGTTTGCAAGCTTTGAAAGATCAATATGTGAATGATGCTGATTTTCATGATATTATGATGCATTGTAAGGATGGCAAACCTTGGGGCAAATTTCATATGCAGGATGGGTTCCTGTTTCGTGCTAACAAGCTGTGTATTCCAGCTAGCTCGGTTCGTCTTTTGTTGTTACAGGAGGCGCATGGAGGTGGTCTTATGGGTCACTTCAGAGTTTTCAAGACACATGAGGTGTTGGCCGACCATTTCTTTTGGCCACGGATGCGCCGTGATGTTGAGCGCCTTGTTGCACGCTGTAGTACATGTCAAAAAGCTAAATCTCGTTTGGGTAATCATGATTTGAAACCATACTTGGGTGAGGATGATGAGTTGCCATCGAGGACGACTTCACTTCAAGAAGGGGAGGATGACGAGGACATCAACGACATACGAATAATGACGACGGAAGATGGCGCGCCAAACCAAGCTGTCACGCCTCCACCTCTCGTCGTCGCGCCTCCTCGAGTTACGGATCCATCTTCTAACGAGACGACGACGTACAAGGGCCCAATCACTAGAGCTCGAGCCCAGGAATTGAAGACGGTTTTGATGCTAAGGAACGACGGCCCAGGATGATGTCGCTCGAAGGCCCACGTGGCCCAAGTCGCACGACTCTCTCTCCACCGCGCGCCTCTCCACTTCAGCCGGCCCTAGATGCCTCGTCCTCCCCCTATATAGTCAAGGGCTGCGCCCCTTGTAATCTTTGAGTTTTGTTTTAAGTTTAGCTTAGCTATACATCCGTCTCTCGACGTGAATTCAGAACTCCACCTTCGTGGAAGACATCAGATTGCTCGCCTCTAATTCTTGCTCGTTCTTCGATTGCGCGTAAGAATTGATCCTCGTGATCAGGTTGATCTTGTTTACCGCAAGGTTAATATCCTCCGGAAGTTGGTTCAACGATTGCATTGGCGCTTCGGCTTGCTCGTCGTAGTCGGATCGTGAGGGTCAACAACCAGCAAATCGAAGTTATCTCCACTCGCCGAAAGATCGGGCACTCTACACCTATGAGTTTTTCCAAAAACATAGCGAAAAAATGCTAAGGGGCTTGATGCAGCCCAAACCCGTCGAGGGGTTCGCTCGAAAACACCTTGCGTCTAGCACTTTGAGGGAGAGGGTGGTGTTTTTTTTTAAAAAAAATAGCAAAAAATTGCTAAGGGGCTTGCTGCAGCAGAAACCCGTCGAAGGGTTCACTCGAAAACATCTTGCGCCTAGCACTTCGAGGGGGAGGGTGGCATTTTCTAAAAAGCTTAGCGAAAAATGCTTAGGGGCTCTCTTTAGCCCAAACCCATTGAATGGTTCGCTCGAAAACATCTCGCCCCAGCACTTTGAGAGGGAGGGTGATGTTTTTCAAAAAACTTGGCGAAAAAATGCTAAGGGACTCGCTGTAGCCAAACCCATCGAAGAGTTCTCTCGAAAACACCTCGCCCCTAGCACTTCGAGGGGTAGGGTGGTGTTTTTCGAAAAACTGAATGAATAAACACTAACAGACTTCCTGCAGCCCAAACCCGTTGAAGGGTTCACTCAAAAACATCTCGCCCCTAGCACTTCGAGGGGGAGGGTGGCGTTTTTTAAAAAACTTAGCAAAAATATTCTATGGGGCCCACAGCAGCCCAAACCCGTCAAAGGGTTCGCTCGAAAACACCTCGACCCTAGCACTTCGAGGGGAAGGGTGCCATTTTTCAAAAAACATAGCGAAAAAAATGATAAGGGGTCGCTGCAAACCAAACTCGTCGAAGGGTTCGCTCGAAAATACCTCGCCCCTAGCACTTTGAGGGGGAGGGTGGCATTTTTTTTAAAAAATTTAGCAAAAAAATGCTAAGGGGCTGGCTGCAGCCCAAACCCATCGAAGGGTTCGCTCGAAAACACCTCGCCCCTAGCACTTCAAGGGGGAGTGTGGTGTTTTTCAAAAAACATAGCAGAAAAATGCTAAGGGGCTTGCTACAGCCCAAACCCGTCGAAGGGTTCGGTCAAAAACACCTCTCCCATAGCATTACAAGGGGGAGGGTGGCGTTTTTTCAAAAAACTTAGCGAGGAAATGCTAAGGGGCTCGGTACAGCCCAAACCCGTTAAAGGGTTCGCTCGAAAACATTTGCCCCTAGCACTTCGAGGGGGAGGGTGACTTATTTCAAAAAATTTGGCGAAAAAATGGTAAGGGGCTTGCTGCAGCCCAAACCCGTCCAACGGCTCGCTCGAGAACACCGCGCCCCTAGCACTTCGAGGGGGAGGGTGGCATTTTTTTAAAAAACTTAGCAAAAAAATGCTAAGGGGCTCGCTGCAGCGCAAACCCATCGAAGGGTTCGCTCGAAAATACCTCGCCCCTAGCACTTTGAGGGGGAGGGTGGTGTTTTTCAAAAAACATAGCAAAAAAATGCTAAGGGGCTCGCTGCAGCCCAAACCCGTTGAAGGGTTCGCTCGAGAACACCACGCCCCTGGCACTTCGAGGGGGAGGGTGGCGTTTTTCAAAAAACTGAACGACAAAATGCTAACGGACTTCCTACAGCCCAAACCCGTCAAAGGGTTCACTCGAAAACATCTCGCCCCTAGCACTTTGAGGGGGAGGGTGGCATTTTCTAAAAAGCTTAGCGAAAAAAATGCTAAGGGGCTCTCTATAGCCCAAACCCGTTGAAGGGATCGCTCGAAAACATCTCGCCCCAGCACTTCGAGGGGGAGGGTGATGTTTTTCAAAAAACTTGGTGAAAAAATGCTAAGGGACTCGCTGCAGCCCAAACCCGTCGAAGGGTTCTCTCGAAAACACCTCGCCCCTACACTTCGAGGGGGAGGGTGGCGTTTCTTAAAAAACATAGGAAAAAATGCTAAGGGGTCGCTGCAGCCCAAACTCGTCGAAGGGTTCGCTCGAAAATACCTCGCCCCTAGAACTTCGAGGGGGAGGGTGGCGTTTTTCAAAAAACTTAGCGAAAAATGCTAAGGGGCTCGCTGCAGCATAAACCCGTCGAAGGGTTCACTAGAAAACACCTCGCCCCTAGCACTTCGAAGGGGAGGGTGGTGTTTCTCAAAAACATAGTGAAAAAATGCTAAGTGATCGCTGCAGCCCAAACCCGTCGAAGGATTCGCTCGAAAATACCTCACCCCTAGCACTTTGAGGGGGAGGGTGACGTTTTTCAAAAAACATAGCAAAAACATGCTAAGGGGCTCGCTGCAGCCCAAAGCCGTCGAAGGGTTCGAGCGAGAACACCACGCCCCTAGCACTTCGAGGGGGAGGATGGCATTTTTTCAAAAACTTTAGCGAAAAAATAATAAGGGCTCGCTGCAGCCCAAACCCATCGGAGGGTTCGCTCGAAAACACCTCGCTCCTAGGACTTCGAGAGGCGTTTTTCAAAAACTTAGCAAAAAATGCTAAGGGGCTCATTGCAGCCCAAACCCGTCGGAGGGTTCGCTCCAAAACACCTCGCCCCTAGCACTTCGACGGGAAAGGTGGCATTTTTCAAAAAACATAGCGAAAAAATGCTAAGGGGTCGCTGCAGCCCAAACTCGTCGAAGGGTTCGCTTGAAAATACCTCGCCCCTAGCACTTCGAGGGGGAGGGTGGCGTTTTTCAAAAAACTTAGCGAAAAATGCTAAGGGGCTCGCTGCATCGCAAACCCGTCGAAGGGTTCACTTGAAAACACCTCGCCCCTAGCACTTCGAAGTGAAGGGTGGCGTTTTTAAAAAATATAGTGAAAAAATGCTAAGGGATGGCTGGAGCCCAAACCCGTTGAAGGGTTCGCTCGAAAATACCTCACCCATAGAACTTTGAGGGGGACGGTGACGTTTTTCAAAAAACATAGCAAAAAAATGCTAAGAGGCTCGCTGCAGCCCAAACCCGTCGAAGGGTTCGAGCGAGAACACCACGCCCCTAGCACTTCGAGGGGGAGGATGGCATTTTTTCAAAAACTTTAGCAAAAAAATAATAAGGGGCTCGCTGCAGCCCAAACCCATCGAAGGGTTCGCTCGAAAACATCTCGCCCCTAGGACTTCGAGAGGCGTTTTTCAAAAAACATAGCGAAAAATGCTAAGGGGCACACTGCAGCCCAAACCCGTCGAAGGGTTCGCTTGAAAACACCTTGCCCCTAGCACTTCAAGGGGGAGGGTGGTGTTTATCAAAATCTTAGCGAAAAAATCTTGAGGGGCTTGATGCAGCCCAAACCCGTCGAAGGGTTCGCTCGAAAACACCTCGCCCCTAGCACTTCGAGGGGACGGTTGTGTTTTTCAAAAAACATTGTGAAAATTTTCTAAGGGGCTTGCTGCAGCCCAAACTCGTCGAAGGGTTCACTCGAAAATACCTCGCCCCCAGCACTTCGAGGGGGAGGGTGGCGTTTTTCAAAAAATTTAGCGAAAAAATGCTAAGGGATCGCTGCAGCCCAAACCCGTCGAAGGGTTCGCTCGAAAATACCTCACCCCTAGCACTTAGAGGGGGAGGGTGACGTTTTTCAAAAAACATAGCAAAAACATGCTAAGGGGCTCGCTGCAGCCCAATGCCGTCGAAGGGTTCGAGCGAGAACACCACGCCCCTAGCACTTCGAGGGGGAGGATGGCATTTTTTCAAAAACTTTAGTGAAAAAATAATAAGGGGCTCGCTGCAGCCCAAACCCATCGCAGGGTTCGCTCAAAAACACCTCGCCCCTAGCACTTCGAGAGGCGTTTTTCAAAAACTTAGCAAAAAATGCTAAGGGGCTCACAGCAGCCCAAACCCGTCGAAGGGTTCGCTCGAAAACACCTCGCCCCTAGCACTTCGAGGGGGAGTGTGGTGTTTTTTCAAAAAACATAGCGAAAAAATGCTAACGGGCTTGCTGCAGCCCAAAGCCGTCGAAGGGTTCGAGCGAGAACACCACGCCCCAAGCACTTCGTGGGGGAGGATGGCATTTTTTCAAAAACTTTAGTGAAAAAATAGTAAGGGGCTCGCTGCAGCCCAAACCCATCGAAGGGTTCGCTCGAAAACACCTCGCCCCTAGGACTTCGAGAGGCATTTTTCAAAAACTTAGCAAAAAATGCTAAGGGGCTCACTGGAGCCCGAACCCGTCGGAGGGTTCACTCCAAAACACCTCGCCCCTAGCACTTCGAGGGGAAGGGTGGCATTTTTCAGAAAACATAGCGAAAAAATGCTAAGGGCTCACTGCAGCCCAAAGTCGTCGAAGGTTCGCTCGAGAACATCGCGCCCCTAGCACTTCGAGGGGGAGGGTGGCATTTTTTCAAAACATTTAGCAAAAAAATGCTAAGGGGCTCGCTGCAGCCCAAACCCGACGAAGGGTTCGCTCAAAAACACCTCACCCCTAGCACTTCGAGGAGTAGTGTGGTGTTTTTAAAAAAACATAGCAAAAAAATGCTAAGGGGCTTGCTGCAGTCCAAACCCGTCGAAGGGTTGACTCAAAAACACCTCGCCCATAGCCTTTCGAGGGTGATAGGTGTAGAGTGCCCGATCTTTCGACGAGTGGAGATAACTTCGATTTGGTGGATGTTGACCCTCACGATCCGACTACGACAAGCAAGTCGAAGCGCCAATGCAATCGCTGAACCAACTTCCGGAGGATATTAACCTTGCGGTAAACAAGATCAACCTGATCACGAGGATCAATTCTTACGCGCAATCGAAGAACGAGCAAGAATTAGAGGCGAGCAATCTGATGTATTGCACGAAGGTGGAGTTCTGAATTCACGTCGAGAGACGGATGTATAGCTAAGCTAAACTTAAAACAAAACTCAAAGATTACAAGGGGCGCAGCCCTTGACTATATAGGGGGAGGACGAGGCATCTAGGGCCGGCTGAAGTGGAGAGGCGCGCGGTGGAGAGGGAGTCGTGCGACTTGGGCCACGTGGGCCTTTGGGCGACATCATCCTGGGCCGTCGTTCCTTAGCATCAAAACCGTCTTCAATTCCTGGGCTCGAGCTCTAGTGATTGGGCCCTTGTACGTCGTCGTCTCGTTAGAAGATGGATCCGTAACTCGAGGAGGCGTGACGACGAGAGGTGGAGGCGTGACAGCTTGGTTTGGCACGCCATCTTCCGTCGTCATTATTCGTATGTCGTTGATGTCCTCATCATCCTCCCCTTCTTGAAGTGAAGTCGTCCTCGACGGCAACTCATCATCCTCACCCAAGTATGGTTTCAAATCTGCAACATTAAAACTAGTGGAAACACCAAACTCCATGGGCAAGTCAAGAACATAAGCATTATCGTTAATCTTGGTTAGCACTTTAAAAGGACCAGCAGCACGAGGCATCAGTTTAGAACGACCCAAAGTAGGAAATCTATCTTTACGCAAGTGCAACCAAACCAAATCACCAGGTTCAAAAGAAATATGTTTTCTACCTTTACTACCAGCAACTTGATACTTTTTATTAGCAATGGTAATGTTGTGTTGTGTTTCTTCATGCAATTGTTTCATGTGATCAATATGAGCAAGAGCATCAAGATGTGGTTCATCCTCAGCATCAATAGCAAACAAATCAATAGGCGCCTTAGGAACATAGCCATAAACAACCTCAAAAGGACACATCTTAGTGGCAGAATGTGTAGCACGATTATAAGCAAATTCAACATGAGGTAAACAATCTTCCCAGCGTCTCAAATTTTTATCTAAAACAGCTCTAAGCATAGCAGACAAAGTTCTATTTACTACCTTAGTTTGCCCATCAGTTTGAGGATGACAAGTAGTACTAAACAGCAGCTTAGTTCCTAATTTATTCCAAAGAGAACGCCAAAAATGACTAAGAAACTTAGCATCACGATCAGAGACAATTGTTTTAGGAATTCCATGCAATCTAACAATCTCTCTAAAGAAAAATTCAGCAACATTTGAGGCATCATCAGTTTTATGACAAGGTATAAAGTGAGCCATTTTAGAGAAACGATCAACAACCACAAAAATACTGTCCCTCCCCTTCTTAGTGCGAGGCAATCCCAAAACAAAATCCATCGAAATATCAAGCCAAGGAGAAGAGGGAACAGGCAAGGGCATATACAAACCATGATTACCCAAACGAGATTTAGCTTTTTGACATGTAGTACAGCGTGCAACAAGGCGCTCAACATCACGGCGCATCCGTGGCCAAAAGAAATGGTCGGCCAACACCTCATGTGTCTTGAAAACTCTGAAGTGACCCATAAGACCACCTCCATGCGCCTCCTGTAACAACAAAAGACGAACCGAGCTAGCTGGAATACACAGCTTGTTAGCACGAAACAGGAACCCATCCTGCATATGAAATTTGCCCCAAGGTTTGCCATCCTTACAATGCATCATAATATCATGAAAATCAGCATCATTCACATATTGACCTTTCAAAGCTTGCAAACCAAAGATTTTAAAGTCTAATTGGGACAGCATCATATAACGACGAGACAAAGCATCGGCAATCACATTTTCCTTCCCGTTTTTATGTTTAATGATGTATAGAAAAGATTCAATAAATTCAACCCATTTAGCATGTCGACGATTCAGATTAGTTTGGGTTCTAATATGTTTCAAAGCCTCATGATCAGAATGAATAATAAATTCACGAGGCCATAAATAATGCTGCCATGTTTGCAAAGTTCTTACTAAAGCATAAAGTTCTTTATCATAAGTGGAATATTTAAGAGCAGCACCACTTAACTTCTCACTAAAATAAGCAATGGGTTTATGATCTTGCAACAAAACAGCACCCAAACCAATTCCACTAGCATCACATTCCAATTCAAACACTTTATCAAAATTAGGCAATTGTAAGAGAGGAGCATGAGTTAACCGTTCCTTTAAAGTGTTGAATGCGTCGTCTTGTGGTGCGTCCCACTCAAATGGCGCACCCTTCTTGGTCAGCTCATGTAATGGTGCAGCAATAGAACTGAAATCCCGCACAAAACGACGATAGAAGCCTGCAAGACCAAGAAAACTGCGAACCTGTGTGACCGTCGTCGGTTGGGGCCAACTCTGAATGGCGTCCACCTTGCTGCTATCGACCTCAATGCCCTGTGGAGTAACAACATATCCAAGAAACGAAACACGTTGCGTGCAAAAAGTGCATTTTTCCATGTTCCCAAACAAGTGAGCAGCACGCAAAGCATCAAAAACAGCACGCAAATGATCTAAATGCTCATTCATGGATTTGCTGTATATAAGGATATCATCAAAATAGACAACAACAAATATTCCAATGAAAGGCCGAAGAACTTTATTCATTAAGCGCATAAAAGTGCTAGGAGCATTAGACAATCCAAACGGCATAACCATCCATTCATACAAGCCAAATTTAGTTTTAAAAGCCGTTTTCCATTCATCTCCTAATTTCATTCTTATTTGATGGTAACCACTATGCAAATCAACCTTAGAGAAAATTGTGGCACCACTAAGTTCATCAAGCATATCATCAAGGCGTGGTATAGGATATCAATAACGAATTGTAATATTGTTAATTGCACGACAATCTACACACATACGCCAAGAACCATCTTTCTTAGGAACAAGCAAAACAGGAACCGAACAAGGGCTGAGAGACTCACGAATGTAACCTTTATCAAGCAATGCCTGCACTTGACGCTGAATTTCTTTCGTCTCCTCAGGATTTGTGCGGTACGGGGCGCGATTAGGAAGCTGTGCGCCTGGAATTAAATCAATCTGATGTTCTATGCCATGAATAGGAGGAAGACCCGGCGGCAATTCAGTGGGAAAAACATCTTTATAGACCTGCAAAAGGTTAGCAACAGCAGGAGGAATATGCAACATAGGCACCTCATCTAGTGAAACAAGCATACGAGAGCAAACTAGCGCATAGCAAAGCAGATTAGCATCATGTAATTCATCAAAATCAGCATGTGTAGCAAGCAAGATAGGGTTATTCAATTTGATCTCATGTTGAACAGGTGCAACAGGAGGCGATGTAACCAATTTTGCAGCATTTGTCGCTCGAGCAATATCATCTTTAAGAACTTGTTCAGGTGTCATAGGATGAATAACAATTTTCTGACCCTTGAACATGAAGGAATAATAATTGGAGCGACCATGATGAACACTATCAACATCATATTGCCATGGACGGCCAAGCAACAAAGAGCATGCTTCCATTGGAACAACATCACAATCTACAAAATCAGAATAGGCGCCAAGAGAGAAAGGAACACGTACCGAGGGCGTTACCTTTATTTTGCCACCATCATTAAGCCATTGAACGTGATAAGGATGTGGATGCTTCCTTGTTGGCAATGACAACTGCTCCACCAAGGTCGTACTAGCCAAATTGTTGCAACTGCCACCATCGATGATTATACGGACCGCTCGTTCTTGCACAACGCCTTTGATATGAAAAATGTTGTGGCGCTGATGCTTTTCATCCTGAACGACCTGTGTACTAAGAACACGCTGCACAACAAGAGTGGCATACCTGTCGGCGGCACTAGAGTCGACATGAAGCTCCGTATTATCTGCATGATTAGTGGCAAGCATAGTCTGCTGAATATCCTCAGAATCACTAGCAGAAGAATACCCACCGTCGTCATGAATCAACATAGTTCGTTTATTTGGACAATCGCGTATCACATGACCAAATCCTCGGCAACGGTGACACTGAATATCATGAGCTCGTCCAGACGACGAGGAGGACGGCACGAACGAGGCAGATTTGGCTGTGGATGGAGCACTCGACTTGGACGTGGTCGAGGAGTGGTCGTGCAACGTGGAAGGAGGTGTCGACCGTGGAGCTGAAGGCGTCTTGGACCCTACAAAAATGTTAGGTCTTGACGAAGATTGTCGATCCTGCACTTCACGTTCAGCTTTACAAGCATATTCAAATAAGGTGGTCATATCATCATAATGCTTATAATCAAGAATATTCTGAATTTCACGATTTAACCCACCCCTAAAGCGAGCCATAGCAGCATCATCCAGTTCAACTAAACCACAGCGAATCATACCCTTTTGCAAAGCTTGATAATAATCCTCTACGGAAAGTGAACCTTGTTGAAAACGCTGCATTTGATTAAGCAAATCTCTAGCATAATATGATGGCACAAAACAATGACGCATAGCAGCTTTTAATGCCGTCCAAGTGGCTGGAATATTATCAGGATATCTTTGTCTATACTCACGCCACCAAAGTAAAGCAAATTCAGTAAATTCACTAATAGCAGCCTTAACTTGTAAATTAGCAGGAATATCATGGCATGCAAATTTTTGTTCAACCTCTAATTCCCAATCAAGATAAGCACCCGGATCATATTTGCCATTAAAAGTGGGAATACGAAATTTAATTTTGGCAAAAGAATCATTAATTGGAACACGTACCCGACGAGCACGACCACGGCGATTGTCGTCGTCCTGCTCGGTGTCGACGCCGTAGTCACGTGCATGTTGTAACTCCGTGAGCTGCGTCGTCATGGTCCCAAGCTGCGTCGACATGGCCTCAAGACGAGTCATGATCGTCGCGAGCGTGGTGCGGGCAGCCGTATCAGCAAGGTCCAGTTGATCAAAACGCTCATTCGACGAAGTGACCGTAGAGTCAAGTCTCTCGTGCATCGTCTTCATGTCGTTTTGTAGACCATCTACCTGTGCCTGGACATCCTGGAGGGTGAGCTCCTCCGACTTCGAGCTGTTTTCTGCCATAGAAACACAAGCAATACAAAAAGCAGGATCCTACAACGAGAGGTGAGTGGTGGATGAAAAGCTCAATCAAAAAGCTGTTATGAAATTCTTACCCGTCCTTACCAAGCACGCAAGCGTGAACTGCAACCACAGGTAAAACCGGTGGAAGATTGGTGGAGCGATTGCGTGGTGAAACAAAAACCTGCTCGTAGTAGAAAATTTGTGGGGCTAGGAGGCTGCACTCAATCCAAGGGTTAGCACAATTCAAACAATAACTGCAAAGCTGAATAATGGTGCTAAACGCGAAAAGATTGCTGCCGGTACAAGTGCAAGAGGAAGGAAAAAGGATCGAAACAAAGTGCAGCAAGAACGCGTCGCCTGTGTTGCTCGGCCGCTCTTTTTTTTTCTCTTTTTTTTTCTTTTTTTTCTCTTTTTTTTCTTTTTTTTTTCTTTTTTTTCTCTTTTTTTAATACTTTTTGCTGAAAATATAAACAATGAGACCTCAAATAAGCAATTAAGCACAAGCGCTTTTTTTTAAGGCAGGGGTAGAACGGTAATTAAAAGAGACTCTCTCTCTCTCTCTCTCTCTCTCTAGAGTAGGAACAAACGAAACCGAGCAGAAACAAACACAGGGCGAGGCGAGCGGGTCACGACGTAACCGAGTAGGACTCGATCAGCGAGGCGAGCGGGACACACAAAACCGAACAGAACTAAACACAGGGCGAGGCGAGCGGGTCACGACGTAACCGAGTAGGACTCGATCAGCGAGGTGAGTGGGTCACGACGTAACCGAGTAGGACTCGATCAGCGAGGCGAGTGGGTCACGACGTAACCGAGTAGGACTCAATCGGCGAGGCAGTGATTGACCCGGACTCACGGTGCAGCGGAAGAACTTGGCAAGCGAGAAGGGGTAAACAGATGCGGCGGAAAGCAAACTGTGGTGGTGAAAACACGCGGCACGGTGGAAGGATACGACGATGATAGGAAGAAAATGATGAAACACAGTGTACCAGCAACGATCAAAAGCGAAAGCACAAAAACTCAACAATGCAAATTATTGAACGAAAGTGCGAGGCTCAAAACCGTACTGGGGTAAACTTTTTTTTTTTGTAATTTTCGGTTTATGTGGACTTGGATAAAACTCACCGAGAAACACTGGAATCTGATACCACTTGATAGGTGTAGAGTGCCCGATCTTTCGGCGAGTGGAGATAACTCCGATTTGGTGGATGTTGACCCTCACGATCCGACTACGACAAGCAAGTCGAAGCGCCAATGCAATCGCTGAACCAACTTCCGGAGGATATTAACCTTGCGGTAAACAAGATCAACCTGATCACGAGGATCAATTCTTACGCGCAATCGAAGAACGAGCAAGAATTAGAGGCGAGCAATCTGATGTATTGCACGAAGGTGGAGTTCTGAATTCACGTCGAGAGACGGATGTATAGCTAAGCTAAACTTAAAACAAAACTCAAAGATTACAAGGGGCGCAGCCCTTGACTATATAGGGGGAGGACGAGGCATCTAGGGCCGGCTGAAGTGGAGAGGCGCGCGGTGGAGAGGGAGTCGTGCGACTTGGGCCACGTGGGCCTTCGGGCGACATCATCCTGGGCCGTCATTCCTTAGCATCAAAACCGTCTTCAATTCCTGGGCTCGAGCTCTAGTGATTGGGCCCTTGTACGTCGTCGTCTCGTTAGAAGATGGATCCGTAACTCGAGGAGGCGTGATGACGAGAGGTGGAGGCGTGACAGCTTGGTTTGGCACGCCATCTTCCGTCGTCATTATTCGTATGTCGTTGATGTCCTCATCAGAGGGGGAGGGTCGCATTTTTCAAAAAAATTAGTGAAGAAATGCTAAGGGACTCGGTACAGCCTAAACCCGTTGAAGGGTTCGCTCGAAAACATCTCGCCCCTAGCACTTCGAGGGTGAGGGTGACGTATTTCAAAAAATTTGGCGAAAAACTGCTAAGGGGCTTGCTGCAGCCCAAACCCGTCGAAGGGTTCACTTGAAAACACCTCGCCCCTAGCACTTCGAAGGGAAGGGTGGCGTTTTTAAAAAATATAGTGAAAAAATGCTAGGGGATCGCTGGAGCCCAAACCGTTGAAGGGTTCGCTCGAAAATACCTCACCCATAGAACTTTGAGGGGGACGGTGACGTTTTTCAAAAAACATAGCAAAAAAATGCTAAGAGGCTCGCTGCAGCCCAAACCCGTCGAAGGGTTTGAGCGAGAACACCACGCCCCTAGCACTTCGAGGGGGAGGATGGCATTTTTTCAAAAACTTTAGCGAAAAAATAATAAGGGGCTCGCTGCAGCCCAAACCCATCGAAGGGTTCGCTCGAAAACATCTCGCCCCTAGGACTTCGAGAGGCGTTTTTCAAAAAACATAGCGAAAAATGCTAAGGGGCACACTGCAGCCCAAACCCGTCGAAGGGTTCGCTTGAAAACACCTTGCCCCTAGCACTTCAAGGGGGAGGGTGGTGTTTATCAAAAACCTTAGCGAAAAAAATCTTGAGGGGCTTGATGCAGCCCAAACCCGTCGAAGGGTTCGCTCGAAAACACCTCGCCCCTAGCACTTCGAGGGGAGGGTTGTGTTTTCCAAAAAATATTGCGAAAATTTTCTAAGGGGCTTGCTGCAGCCCAAACTCGTCGAAGGGTTCACTCGAAAATACCTCGCCCCTAGCACTTCGAGGGGGAGGGTGGCGTTTTTCAAAAAACTTAGCGAAAAAATGCTAAGGGGTCGCTGCAGCCCAAACCCGTCGAAGGGTTCGCTCGAAAACACCTCGCCCCTAGCACTTCGAGGGGAAGGGTGGCATTTTTCAAAAATATAGCAAAAAATTGCTAAGGGGTCGCTGCAGCCCAAACCCGTCGAAGGGTTCGTTCGAAAATACCTCACCCCTAGAGCATTGAGGGGGAGGGTGACGTTTGTCAAAAAATATAGTTAAAAAAATGCTAAGTGGCTCGCTGCAACCCAAGCCCATCGAAGGGTTCGAGCGAGAACACCACGCCCCTAGCACTTCGAGGGGGAGGATGGCATTTTTTCAAAAACTTTAGCAAAAAAGTAATAAGGGGCTCGCTGCAGCCCAAACCCATCAAAGGGTTCGCTCGAAAACACCTCGCCCGTAGGACTTTGAGAGGCGTTTTTCAAAAAACTTAGCGAAAAATGCTAAGAGGCTCACTCTAGCCCAAACCCGTCGAAGGGTTCGCTCGAAAACACCTTGCTCCTAGCACTTCAAGGGGGAAGGTGGCGTTTTTCAAAAAACATAGCGAAAAAATGCTAAGGGGCTTGATGCAGCCCAAACCCGTCGAAGGGTTCGCTCGAAAAGACCTTGCCCCTAACACTTCGATGGGGAGGGTGGTGTTTTTCAAAAAAAACATAGCAAAAAATTTCTAAGGGGCTTGCTGCAGCCCAAACCCGTCGAAGGGTTCACTCGAAAATACCTCGCCCCTAGCACTTCGAGGGGGAGGGTGGCATTTTTCAAAAAACTTAGCGAAAAAATGCTATGGGTCTCGCTCCATCCCAAACCCGTCGAAGGGTTCACTAGAAAACACCTCGCCCCTAGCACTTCGAAGGGGAGGGTGGTGTTTTTCAAAAACATAGTGAAAAAATGCTAAGTGATCGCTGCAGCCCAAACCCCTCGAAGGATTCGCTCGAAAATACCTCACCCCTAGCACTTTGAGGGGGAGGGTGACGTATTTTAAAAAATAAAGCAAAAAAATGCTAAGGGGCTCGCTGCAGCCCAAAGCCGTCGAAGGGTTTGAGCGAGAACACCACGCACCTAGCACTTCGTGGGGGAGGATGGCATTTTTTCAAAAACTTTAGTGAAAAAATAGTAAGGGGCTCGCTGCAGCCCAAACCCATCGAAGGGTTCGCTCGAACACACCTCCCCCCTAGGACTTCGAGAGGCATTTTTCAAAAACTTAGCAAAAAATGCTAAGGGGCTCACTGCAGCCCAAACCCGTCGGAGGGTTCGCTCCAAAACACCTCGCCCCTAGCACTTCGAGGGGAAGGGTGGCATTTTTCAAAAAACATAGCGAAAAAATTCTAAGGGGTCACTGCAGCCCAAACTCGTCGAAGGTTCGCTCGAGAACATCGCGCCCCTAGCACTTCGAGGGGGAGGGTGGCATTTTTTCAAAACATTTAGCAAAAAAATGCTAAGGGGCTCGCTGCAGCCCAAACCCGACGAAGGGTTCGCTCGAAAACACCTCACCCCTAGCACTTCGAGGAGTAGTGTGGTGTTTTTAAAAAAACATAGCAAAAAAATGCTAAGGGGCTTGCCGCAGCCCAAACCCGTCGAAAGGTTGACTCAAAAACACCTCGCCCATAGCCTTTCGAGGGGGAGGGTCGCATTTTTGAAAAAACTTAGTGAAGAAATGCTAAGGGGCTTGCTGCAGCCCAAACCCGACGAAGGGTTCGCTCGAAAACATCTCGCCCCTAGCACTTCGAGGAGTAGTGTGGTGTTTTTAAAAAAAAACATAGCAAAAATATGCTAAGGGGCTTGCTGCAGTCCAAACCCGTCGAAGGGTTGACTCAAAAACACCTCGCCCATAGCCTTTCGAGGGGGAGGGTCGCATTTTTCAAAAAAATTAGTGAAGAAATGCTTAGGGGCTCGGTACAGCCTAAACCCTTTGAAGGGTTCGCTCGAAAACATCTCGCCCCTAGCACTTCGAGGGTGAGGGTGACGTATTTCAAAAAATTTGGCAAAAAACTGCTAAGGGGCTTGCTGCAGCCCAAACCCGTCGAAGAGTTCACTTGAAAACACCTCGCCCCTAGCACTTCGAAGGGAAGGGTGGCGTTTTTAAAAAATATAGTGAAAAAATGCTAGGGGATCGCTGGAGCCCAAACCCGTTGAAGGGTTCGCTCGAAAATACCTCACCCATAGAACTTTGAGGGGGACGGTGACGTTTTTCAAAAAACATAGCAAAAAAATGCTAAGAGGCTCGCTGCAGCCCAAACCCGTCGAAGGGTTCGAGCGAGAACACCACGCCCCTAGCACTTCGAGGGGGAGGATGGCATTTTTTCAAAAACTTTAGCGAAAAAATAATACGGGGCTCGCTGCAGCCCAAACCCATCGAAGGGTTCACTCGAAAACATCTCGCCCCTAGGACTTCGAGAGGCGTTTTTCAAAAAACATAGCGAAAAATGCTAAGGGGCACACTGCAGCCCAAACCCGTCGAAGGGTTTGCTTGAAAACACCTTGCCCCTAGCACTTCAAGGGGGAGGGTGGTGTTTATCAAAAACCTTAGCGAAAAAATCTTGAGGGGCTTGATGCAGCCCAAACCCGTCGAAGGGTTCGCTCGAAAACACCTCGCCCCTAGCACTTCGAGGGGAGGGTTGTGTTTTCCAAAAAATATTGCGAAAATTTTCTAAGGGGCTTGCTGCAGCCCAAACTCGTCGAAGGGTTCACTCGAAAATACCTCGCCCCTAGCACTTCGAGGGGGAGGATGGCGTTTTTCAAAAAACTTAGCGAAAAAATGCTAAGGGGTCGCTGCAGCCCAAACCCGTCGAAGGGTTCGCTCGAAAACACCTCGCCCCTAGCACTTCGAGGGGAAGGGTGGCATTTTTCAAAAATATAGCAAAAAATTGCTAAGGGGTCGCTGCAGCCCAATCCCGTCGAAGGGTTCGTTCGAAAATACCTCACCCCTAGAGCATTGAGGGGGAGGGTGACGTTTGTCAAAAAATATAGTTAAAAAAATGCTAAGTGGCTCGCTGCAACCCAAGCCCGTCGAAGGGTTCGAGCGAGAACACCACGCCCCTAGCACTTCGAGGGGGAGGATGGCATTTTTTCAAAAACTTTAGCAAAAAAGTAATAAGGGGCTCGCTGCAGCCCAAACCCATCAAAGGGTTCGCTCGAAAACACCTCGCCCGTAGGACTTTGAGAGGCGTTTTTCAAAAAACTTAGCGAAAAATGCTAAGAGGCTCACTCTAGCCCAAACCCGTCGAAGGGTTCGCTCGAAAACACCTTGCTCCTAGCACTTCAAGGGGGAAGGTGGCGTTTTTCAAAAAACATAGCGAAAAAATGCTAAGGGGCTTGATGCAGCCCAAACCCGTCGAAGGGTTCGCTCGAAAACACCTTGCCCCTAACACTTCGATGGGGAGGGTGGTGTTTTTCAAAAAAACATAGCAAAAAATTTCTAAGGGGCTTGCTGCAGCCCAAACCCGTCGAAGGGTTCACTCGAAAATACCTCGCCCCTAGCACTTCGAGGGGGAGGGTGGCATTTTTCAAAAAACTTAGCGAAAAAATGCTATGGGTCTCGCTCCATCCCAAACCCGTCGAAGGGTTCACTGGAAAACACCTCGCCCCTAGCACTTCAAAGGGGAGGGTGGTGTTTTTCAAAAACATAGTGAAAAAATGCTAAGTGATCGCTGCAGCCCAAACCCCTCGAAGGATTCGCTCGAAAATACCTCACCCCTAGCACTTTGAGGGGGAGGGTGACGTTTTTTAAAAAATATAGCAAAAAAATGCTAAGGGGCTCGCTGCAGCCCAAAGCCGTCGAAGGGTTCGAGCGAGAACACCACGCACCTAGCACTTCGTGGGGGAGGATGGCATTTTTTCAAAAACTTTAGCGAAAAAATAGTAAGGGGCTCGCTGCAGCCCAAACCCATCGAAGGGTTCGCTCGAAAACACCTCGCCCCTAGGACTTCGAGAGGCATTTTTCAAAAACTTAGCAAAAAATGCTAAGGGGCTCACTGCAGCCCAAACCCGTCGGAGGGTTCGCTCCAAAACACCTCGCCCCTAGCACTTTGAGGGGAAGGGTGGCATTTTTCAAAAAACATAGCGAAAAAATTCTAAGGGGTCACTGCAGCCCAAACTCGTCGAAGGTTCGCTCGAGAACATCGCGCCCCTAGCACTTCGAGGGGGAGGGTGGCATTTTTTCAAAACATTTAGCAAAAAAATGCTAAGGGGCTCGCTGCAGCCCAAACCCGATGAAGGGTTCGCTCGAAAACACCTCACCCCTAGCACTTCGAGGAGTAGTGTGGTGTTTTTAAAAAAACATAGCAAAAAAATGCTAAGGGGCTTGCTGCAGCCCAAACCCGTCGAAGGGTTGACTCAAAAACACCTCGCCCATAGCCTTTCGAGGGGGAGGGTCGCATTTTTGAAAAAACTTAGTGAAGAAATGCTAAGGGGCTCGGTACAGCCTAAACCCGTTGAAGGGTTCGCTCGAAAACATCTCGCCCCTAGCACTTCGAGGGTGAGGGTGACGTATTTCAAAAAATTTGGCGAAAAACTGCTAAGGGGCTTGCTGCAGCCCAAACCCATCGAAGGGTTCACTTGAAAACACCTCGCCCCTAGCACTTCGAAGGGAAGGGTGGCGTTTTTAAAAAATATAGTGAAAAAATGCTAGGGGATCGCTGGAGCCCAAACCCGTTGAAGGGTTCGCTCGAAAATACCTCACCCATAGAACTTTGAGGGGGACGGTGACGTTTTTCAAAAAACATAGCAAAAAAATGCTAAGAGGCTCGCTGCAGCCCAAACCCGTCGAAGGGTTCGAGCGAGAACACCACGCCCCTAGCACTTCGAGGGGGAGGATGGCATTTTTTCAAAAACTTTAGCGAAAAAATAATAAGGGGCTCGCTGCAGCCCAAACCCATCGAAGGGTTCACTCGAAAACATCTCGCCCCTAGGACTTCGAGAGGCGTTTTTCAAAAAATATAGCGAAAAATGCTAAGGGGCACACTGCAGCCCAAACCCGTCCAAGGGTTCGCTTGAAAACACCTTGCCCCTAGCACTTCAAGGGGGAGGGCGGTGTTTATCAAAAACCTTAGCGAAAAAATCTTGAGGGGCTTGATGCAGCCCAAACCCGTCGAAGGGTTCGCTCGAAAGCACCTCGCCCCTAGCACTTCGAGGGGAGGGTTGTGTTTTTCAAAAAATATTGTGAAAATTTTCTAAGGGGCTTGCTGCAGCCCAAACTCATCGAAGGGTTCACTCGAAAATACCTCGCCCCTAGCACTTCGAGGGGGAGGGTGGCGTTTTTCAAAAAACTTAGCGAAAAAATGCTAAGGGGTCGCTGCAGCCCAAACCCGTCGAAGGGTTCGCTCGAAAATACCTCACCCCTAGCACTTAGAGGGGGAGGGTGACGTTTTCAATAATTATAGCAAAAAATGCTAAGGGGCTCAATGCAGCTCAAACCCGTCGAAGGGTTCGAGCGAGAACACCACGCCCCTAGCACCTCAAGGGGGAGGATGGCATTTTTTCAAAAACTTGAGCGAAAAAATAATAAGGGTCTCGCTGCAACCCAAACCCATCGAAGGGTTCGCTCGAAAACACCTCGCCCCTAGGACTTCGAGATGCGTTTTTCAAAAAACTTAGCGAAAAATACTAAGGGGCTCACTGCAGCCCAAACCCGTTGAAGGGTTCGCTCGAAAACACCTCGCCCCTAGCACTTCGAGAGGCGTTTTTCAAAAAACCTAGCAAAAAATGCTAAGGGGTTCATCTATCCCAAACCCGTCGAAGGGTTCGCTCCAAAACACCTCGCCCCTAGCACGTCGAGGGGGAGGGTGGTGTTTTTCAAAAAACATAGCAAAAATTTTCTAAGGGGCTTCCCGCAGGCCAAACCCGTTGATGGGTTCACTCGGAAACGTCTCGCCCTAGCACTTCGAGGGGGAGGGTGGTATTTTCTAAAAAGCTTAGCAAAAATATGCTAAGGGGCTCTCTACAGCCCAAACCCGTTGAAGGGTTTGCTCGAAAACATCTCTCCCCTAGCACTTCGAGGAGCGGGTGGAATTTTCTTAAAAGCATAGCGTAAAAATGCTAAGGGGCTCTCTACAGCCCAAACCCGTTGAAGGTTTCGCTCGAAAACATCTCGCCCCTAGCAGTTCGTGGGGGAGGGTGATATTTTTCAAAAAACATGGCGAAAAAATGCTAAGGGGCTCGCTGCAGCCCAAACCCGTCGGAGGGTTCGCTCGAAAACACCTCACCCTAGCACTTCGAGGGGCAGTGTGGTGTTTTTCAAAAAACATAGCGAAAAAATACTAAGGGGCTTGCTGCATCCTAAACCCGTCGAAGGGTTCGCTCAAAAACACCTCGCCCCTAGCATTTTAAGGGGGAGGGTCACGTTTTTCAAAAAACTTAGCGAAGAAATGCTAAGGGGCTCGGTACAGCCCAAACCCATTGAAGGGTTCGCTCGAAAACATCTCGCCCCTAGCACTTCGTGGGTGAGGGTGACA
This sequence comes from Eleusine indica, assembly GCA_030378355.1. Lineage (NCBI taxonomy): Eukaryota > Viridiplantae > Streptophyta > Magnoliopsida > Poales > Poaceae > Eleusine > Eleusine indica. Next base: position 65,852 of record JARKIM010000011.1, on the reverse strand, counting down.
TATTTCAAAAAAATTGGCGAAAAAAATTCTAAGGGGCTTGCTGCAGCCCAAACCCGTCGAAGTGTTCGCTCAAGAACACCGCGCCCCTATCACTTCGAGGGGGAGGGTGGCATTTTTTCAAAACTTTTAGCCCAAAAATTCATAGGGGCTCGTTTCAGCCGAAACCCATCGAAGGGTTCGCTAGAGAACTCCTCGCCCCGAGCACTTCGAGGGGGAGGGTGGCATTTTTTCAAAACATTTAGCAAAAAAATGCTAAGGGGCTTGCTGCAGCCCAAACCCGTCGAAGGGTTGGCTCAAAAACACCTCGCCCATAGCCTTTCGAGGGGGAGGGTCGCATTTTTCAAGAAACTTAGCGAAGAAATGCTAAGGGGCTCGGTACAACCCAAACCCGTTGAAGGGTTCGCTCGAAAACATCTCGCCCCTAGCACTTCGACGGGGTGGGTGACTTATTTCAAAAAATTTAGCGAAAAAATGCTAAGGGGCTTGGTGCAGCCCAAACCCGTCGAAGGGTTCGCTCGAAAACACCTCGCCCCTAGCAATTCGAGAGGGAGGGTGGTGTTTTTCAAAAAACATAGCCAAAATTTTCTATGGGGCTTGCTGCAGCCCAAACCCGTCGAAGGGTTCACTCGAAAATACCTCGACCCTAGCACTTCGAGGGGGAGGTTGGCGTTTTTCAAAAAACTTAGCGAAAAAATGCTAAGGGGCTCGCTGCGTCCCAAACCCGTCGAACGGTTCACTTGAAAACACCTCGCCCCAAGCACTTCGAAGGGGAGGGTGGCATTTTTTCAAAAAATTTAGCGAAAAAATAATAAGGGGCTCGCTGCAGCCCTAACTCATCGAAGGGTTCGCTCGAAAACACCTCGCCTCTAGCACTTCAAGGGGGAGGGTGGCAGTTTTTTCAAAACTTTTAGCCAAAAAATGCTAAGGGGCTCATTTCAGCCGAAACCCATCGAAGGGTTCGCTAGAAAACTCCTCGCCCCTAGCACTTCGAGGGGGAGGGTGACGTTTTTCAATAATTATAGCAAAAAATACTTACGGGCTCAATGCAGCCCAAACCCGTCGAAGGGTTCGCTCGAAAACACCTCGCCTCTAGCACTTCGATAGGCGTTTTTCAAAAAACTTAGCAAAAAATGCTAAGGGGCTCACTGCAGCCCAAACCCATCGAAGGGTTCGCTTGAAAACACCTCGCCCCTAGCACTTCAAGGGGGAGGGTGGCGTTTTTCAAAAAACTTAGCGAAAAAAATCTTAAGGGGCTTGATGCAGCCTAAACCCATCGAAGGGTTCGCTTGAAAACACCTCGCCCCTAGCACTTCGAGGGGGAGGGTGGTGCTTTTCAAAAAACATAGCAAAAATTTTCTAAGGGGCTTCCTGCAGCCCAAACCCGTTGAAGGGTTCACTCGAAAATGTCTCGCTCCTAGTACTTCGAGGGGGAGGGTGGTATTTTCTAAAAAGCTTAGCGAAAAAATGCTAAGGGGCTCTCTACAACCCAAACCCTTTGAAGGGATTGCTCGAAAACATCTCGCCCCCAAGCACTTCGAGGGGAGGGAGGTATTTTCTAAAAAGCTTAGCAAAAAAATGCTAAGGGGCTCTCTACAGCCTAAACCCGTTGAAGGTTTCGCTGAAAAACATCTCGCCTCCAGCAGATCGAGGGGGAGGATGACGTTTTTCAAAAAACTTGGCGAAAAAATGCTAAGCGGCTCGCTGCAGCCCAAACCCGTCGGAGGTTTAGATCGAGAACATCGCGCCCCTAGCACTTCGAGGGGAGGGTGGCACTTTTTCAAAAAATTTAGCAAAAAAATGCTAAGGGGCTCGATACAGCCCAAACCCGTCGAAGGGTTCGCTCGAAAACACCTCGCCCCTAGCACTTCGAGGGGGAGTGTGGTGTTTTTCAAAAAACATAACGAAAAAATGCTAAGGGGCTTGCTGCAGCCCAAACCCGTCGGAGGGTTCGCTCGAGAACATCGCGCCCCTAGCACTTCGACGGGGAGGGTGGCATTTTTTCAAAAAATTTAGGAAAAAAATGCTACGGGGCTCGGTACAGCCCAAACCCATCGAAGGGTTCGCTCGAAAACACCTCGCCCCTAGCATTTCGAGGGCGAGGGTGGCGTTTTTCAAGAAACTTAGCGAAGAAATGCTAAGGGGCTCGGTACAGCCCAAACCCGTTGAAGGGTTCGCTCGAAAACATCTCGCCCCTAGCATTTCGAGGGTGAGGGTGACTTATTTCAAAAATTTGGTGAAAAAATGCTAAGGGGCTTGCTGCAGCCCAAACCCGTCGAAGGGTTTGCTCGAGAACACCGCGCCCCTATCACTTCGAGGGGGAGGGTGGCATTTTTTTGAAACTTTTAGCCAAAAAATTCTAAGGGGCTCATTTCAGCCGAAACCCATCAAAGGGTTCGCTAGAAAACTCCTCGCGCTAGCACTTCGAGGGGGAGGGTGACGTTTTTCAAAAATATAGCAAAAAATGCTTAGGGGCTCAATGCGGCCCAAACCCGTCATAGGGTTCGCTTGAAAACACCTCGCCCCTGGCACTTCGAGGGGGAGTGTGGTGTTTTTCAAAAAACATAGCGAAAAAATGCTAAGGGGCTTGCTGCAGCCCAAACCTGTCAAAGGGTTCGCTCAAAAACACCTCGCCCCTAGCACTTCGAGGGGGAGGGTGACGTTTTTCAATAATTATAGCAAAAAATACTTAGGGGCTCAATGCAGCCCAAACCCATCGAAGGGTTCGCTCGAAAACACCTCGCCGCTAGCACTTCGATAGGCGTTTTTCAAAAAACTTAGCGAAAAAAGCTAAGGGGCTCATAGCAGTCCAAACCCATCGAAGGGTTCGCTAGAAAACACCTCGCCCCTAGCACTTCAAGGGGGAGGGTGGCGTTTTTCAGAAAACTTAGCGAAAAAAATCTTAAGGGGCTTGATGCAGCCTAAACCCGTCGAAGGGTTCGCTTGAAAACACCTCGCCCCTACCACTTCGAGTTGGAGGGTGGTGTTTTCCAAAAAACATAGCGAAAATTTTCTAAGGGGCTTCCTGCAGCCCAAACCCGTTGAAGGGTTCACTCAAAAATGTCTCGCTCCTAGTAGTTCGAGGGGGAGGGTGGTATTTTCTAAAAAGCTTAGCGAAAAAATGCTAAGGGGCTCTCTACAGCCCAAACCCGTTGAAGGGATTGCTCGAAAACACCTCGCCCCTAGCATTTCGAGGGCGAGGGTGGCGTTTTTCAAGAAACTTAGCGAAGAAATGCTAAGGGGCTCGGTACAGCCCAAACCCGTTGAAGGGTTCGCTCGAAAACATCTCGCCCCTAGCATTTCGAGGGTGAGGGTGACTTATTTCAAAAAATTTGGCGAAAAAATGCTAAGGGGCTTGCTGCAGCCCAAACCCGTCGAAGGGTTCGCTCGAGAACACCGCGCCCCTATCACTTCGAGGGGGAGGGTGGCATTTTTTTGAAACTTTTAGCCAAAAAATTCTAAGGGGCTCATTTCAGCCGAAACCCATCAAAGGGTTCGCTAGAAAACTCCTCGCGCTAGCACTTCGAGGGGGAGGGTGACGTTTTTCAAAAATATAGCAAAAAATGCTTAGGGGCTCAATGCAGCCCAAACCCGTCATAGGGTTCGCTCGAAAACACCTCGCCCCTGGCTCTTTGAGGGGGAGTGTGGTGTTTTTCAAAAAACATAGCGAAAAAATGCTAAGGGGCTTGCTGCAGCCCAAACCTGTCAAAGGGTTCGCTCAAAAACACCTCGCCCCTAGCACTTCGTGGGGGAGGGTGACGTTTTTCAATAATTATAGCAAAAAATACTTAGGGGCTCAATGCAGCCCAAACCCGTCGAAGGATTCGCTCGAAAACACCTCGCCCCTAGCACTTCGATAGGCGTTTTTCAAAAAACTTAGCGAAAAATGCTAAGGGGCTCACTGCAGCCCAAACCCATCGAAGGGTTCGCTCGAAAACACCTCGCCCGTAGCACTTCAAGGGGGAGGGTGGCGTATTTCAGAAAACTTAGCGAAAAAAATCTTAAGGGGCTTGATGCAGCCTAAACCCGTCGAAGGGTTCGCTTGAAAACACCTCGCCCCAACCACTTCGAGTTGGAGGGTGGTGTTTTCCAAAAAACATAGCGAAAATTTTCTAAGGGGCTTCCTGCAGCCCAAAGCCGTTGAAGGGTTCACTCAAAAATGTCTCGCTCCTAGTACTTCGAGGGGGAGGGTGGTATTTTCTAAAAAGCTTAGCGAAAAAATGCTAAGGGGCTCTCTACAGCCCAAACCCGTTGAAGGGATTGCTTGAAAACATCTCGCCCCTAGCACTTCGAGGGGAGGGTGGTATTTTCTAAAAAGCTTAGCAAAAAAATGCTAAGGGGCTCTCTACAGCCTAAACCCGTCGGAGGGTTCGCTCGAGAACATCGCGCCCCTAGCACTTCGAGGGGGAGGGTGGCATTTTTTCAAAAAATTTAGGACAAAAATGCTAAGGGGCTCAGTACAGCCCAAACCCATCGAAGGTTTCGCTCGAAAACACCTCGCCCCTAGCATTTCAAGGGCGAAGGTGGCGTTTTTCAACAAACTTAGCGAAGAAATGCTAAGGGGCTCGGTACAGTCGAAACCCGTTGAAGGGTTCGCTAGAAAACATCTCGCCCCTAGCATTTCGAAGGTGAGGGTGACTTATTTCAAAAAATTTGGCGAAAAAATGCTAAGGGGCTTACTGCAGCCCAAACCCGTCGAAGGGTTCGCTCGAGAACACCGCGCCCCTATCACTTCGAGAGGGAGGGTGGCATTTTTTTGAAACTTTTAGCCGAAAAATTCTCAGGTGCTCGTTTTAGCAGAAACCCATCGAAGGGTTCGCTAGAAAACTCCTCGCCCTAGCACTTCGTGGGGGAGGGTGACGTTTTTCAAAAATATAGCAAAAAATGCTTAGGGGCTCAATGCAGCCCAAACCCGTCATAGGGTTCGCTCGAGAACACCTCGCCCCTGGCACTTCGAGGGGGAGTGTGGTGTTTTTCAAAAAACATAGCGAAAAAATGCTAAGGGGCTTGCTGCAGCCCGAACCTGTCAAAGGGTTCGCTCAAAAACACCTCGCCCCTAGCATTTTGACGGCGAGGATGCTGTTTTTCAAGAAACTTAGTGAAGAAATGCTAAGGGGCTCGGTACAGCCCAAACCCGTTGAAGGGTTTGCTTGAAAACATCTCGCCCCTAGCACTTCGAGGGTGAGGGTGACTTATTTCAAAAAATTTGGTGAAAAAATGCTAAGGGGCTCACTGCAGCCCAAACCCATCGAAGGGTTCGCTCGAAAACACCTCGCCCCTAGCACTTCAAGGGGGAGGGTGGCGTTTTTCAAAAAACTTAGCGAAAAAAATCTTAAGGGGCTTGATGCAGCCTAAACCCGTCGAAGGGTTCGCTTGAAAAAACCTCGCCCCTACCACTTCGAGTTGGAGGGTGGTGTTTTCCAAAAAACATAGCGAAAATTTTCTAAGGGGCTTCCTGCAGCCCAAACCCGTTGAAGGGTTCACTCAAAAATGTCTCACTCCTAGTACTTCGAGGGGGAGGGTGGTATTTTCTAAAAAGCTTAGCGAAAAAATGCTAAGGGGCTCTCTACAGCCCAAACCCGTTGAAGGGATTGCTCGAAAACATCTCGCCCCTAGCACTTCGAGGGGAGGGTGGTATTTTCTAAAAAGCTTAGCGAAAAAATGCTGAGGGGCTCTCTACAGCCCAAACCCGTTGAATGTTTCGCTGAAAAACATCTCGCCTCCAGCAGATCGAGGGGGAGGATGACGTTTTTCAAAAAACTTCACGAAAAAATGCTAAGGGGCTCGCTGCAGCCCAAACCCGTCGGAGGGTTCGCTCGAGAACATCGCGCCCCTAGCACTTCGAGGGGGAGGGTGGCATGTTTCAAAAAATTTAGCAAAAAAATGCTAAGGGGCTCGGTACAGCCCAAACCCGTCGAAGGGTTCGCTCGAGAACACCGCGCCCCTAGCACTTCGAGGGGGAGGGTGGCATTTTTTCAAAACTTTTAACCAAAAAATGTTAAGGGGCTCGTTTCAGCCGAAACCCATCGAAGGGTTCGCTAGAAAACTCCCTGCCCCTAGCACTTCGAGGGGGAGGGTGGCATTTTTTCAAAAAATTTAGGGAAAAAATGCTAAGGGGCTCGGTACAGCCCAAACCCATCGAATAGTTCGCTCGAAAACACCTCGCCTCTAGCATTTCGAGGGCGAGGGTGGCGTTTTTGAAGAAACTTAAGCGAAGAAAATGCTAAGGGGGCTCGGTACAGCCCAAACCCGTTGAAGGGTTCGCTCGAAACATCTCGCCCCTAGCATTTCGAGGGTGAGGGTGACTTATTTCAAAAAATTGGCAAAAAAAATGCTAAGGGGCTTGCTGCAGCCCAAACCCGTCGAAGGGTTCGCTCGAGAACACCGCGCCCCTATCACTTCGAGGGGGAGGGTGGCATTTTTTTGAAACTTTTAGCCAAAAAATTCTAAGGGGCTCGTTTTAGCCGAAACCCATCGAAGGGTTCGCTAGAAATCTCCTCGCCCTAGCACTTCGTGGGGGGAGGGTGGACGTTTTTTCAAAAAATATAGCAAAAAATGCTTAGGGGCTCAATGCAGCCGAACCGTTGAAGGGTTCGCCGAGAACACCTCGCCCCTAGCACTTCGAGAGGGTGTTTTTCAAAAAACTAGCACAAATGCTAAGGGGCTCTGTACGGCCCAAACCCGTGACGGGTTTGCTCGAAACATCGCCCCCTAGCACTTCGAGGGTGGAGGGTGGACGTATTTTCAAAAATTTAGCGAAAAAAATGCAAAGGGGCTTGCTGCAGCCCAACTCCGACGAAGGGTTCGCTCGAGAAACACCGTGCCCCCTAGCACTTCGAGTTACAGTGTGGTGTTTTTCAAAAAAACATTGCAAAAAAATACTAAGGGGCTTGCTGCAGCCCAAACCCGTCGAAGGTTGACTCAAAAACACCCTCGCCCATAGCCTTTCGAGGGTGATAGGTGTAGAGTGCCCGATCTTTCGACGAGTGGAGATAACTTCGATTTGGTGGATGTTGACCCTCACGATCCGACTACGACAAGCAAGTCGAAGCGCCAATGCAATCGCTGAACCAACTTCCGGAGGATATTAACCTTGCGGTAAACAAGATCACCTGATCACGAGGATCAATTCTTACGCGCAATCGAAGAACGAGCAAGAATTAGAGGCGAGCAATCTGATGTATTGCACGAAGGTGGAGTTCTGAATTCACGTCGAGAGACGGATGTATAGCTAAGCTAAACTTAAAACAAAACTCAAAGATTACAAGGGGCGCAGCCCTTGACTATATAGGGGGAGGACGAGGCATCTAGGGCCGGCTGAAGTGGAGAGGCGGCCGGTGGAGAGGGAGTCGTGCGACTTGGGCCACGTGGGCCTTGGGCGACATCATCCGGGCCGTCGTTCCTTAGCATCAAAACCGTCTTCAATTCCTGGGCTCGAGCTCTAGTGATGGGCCCTTGTACGTCGTCGTCTCGTTAGAAGATGGATCCGTAACTCGAGGAGGCGTGACGACGAGAGGTGGAGGCGTGACAGCTTGGTTTGGCACGCCATCTTCCGTCGTCATTATTCGTATGTCGTTGATGTCCTCATCATCCTCCCCTTCTTGAAGTGAAGTCGTCCTCGACGGCAACTCATCATCCTCACCCAAGATGGTTTTCAAATCTGCAACATTAAAACTAGTGGAAACACCAAACTCCATGGGCAAGTCAAGAACATAAGCATTATCGTTAATCTTGGTTAGCACTTTAAAAGGACCAGCAGCACGAGGCATCAGTTTAGAACGACCCAAAGTAGGAAATCTATCTTTACGCAAGTGCAACCAAACCAAATCACCAGGTTCAAAAGAAAATATGTTTTCTACCTTTACTACCAGCAACTGATACTTTTATTAGCAATGGTAAGTTGTGTTGTGTTTCTTCATGCAATTGTTTCATGTGATCAATATGAGCAAGAGCATCAAGATGTGGTTCATCCTCAGCATCAATAGCAAACAAATCAATAGGCGCCTTAGGAACATAGCCATAAACAACCTCAAAAGGACACATCTTAGTGGCAGAATGTGTAGCACGATTATAAGCAAATTCAACATGAGGTAAACAATCTTCCCAGCGTCTCAAATTTTTATCTAAAACAGCTCTAAGCATAGCAACAAAGTTTATTTACACCTTAGTTTGCCCATCAGTTTGAGGATGACAAGTAGTACTAAACAGCAGCTTAGTTCCTAATTTATTCCAAAAGAACGCCAAAAATGACTAAGAAACTTAGCATCACGATCAGAGACAATTGTTTTAGGAATTCCACAATCTAACAATCTCTCTAAAGAAAATTCAGCAACATTTGAGGCATCATCAGTTTTATGACAAGGTATAAAGTGAGCCATTTTAGAGAAACGATCAACAACCACAAAAATACTGTCCCCCCCCTCCTTAGTGCGAGGCAATCCCAAAACAAAATCCATCGAAATATCAAGCCAAGGAGAGAGGGAACAGGCAGGGCATATACAACCATGATTACCCAACGAGATTTAGCTTTTTGACATGTAGTACAGCGTGCAACAAGGCGCTCACATCACACGGCGCATCCGTGGCCAAAAGAAATGGTCGGCCAACACCTCATGTGTCTTGAAAACTCTGAAGTGACCCATAAGACCACCTCCATGCCCTCCTGTAACAACAAAAGACGAACCGAGCTAGCTGGAATACACAGCTTGTTAGCACGAAACAGGAACCCATCCTGCATATGAATTTGCCCCAAGGTTTGCCATCCTTACAATGCATCATAATATCATGAAAATCACATCATTCACATATGACCTTTCAAAGCTTGCAAACCAAAGATTTTAAAGTCTAATTGGGACAGCATCATTAACGACGAGACAAAGCATCGGCAATCACATTTTCCTTCCCGTTTTTATGTTTAATGATGTATAGAAAAGATTCAATAAATTCAACCCATTTAGCATGTCGACGATTCAGATTAGTTTGGGTTCTAATATGTTTCAAGCCTCATGATCAGAATGAATAATAAATTCACGAGGCCATAAATAACTGCCATGTTGCAAAGTTCTTACTAAAGCATAAAGTTCTTTATCATAAGTGGAATATTTAAGAGCAGCACCACTTAACTTCACTAAAATAAGCAATGGTTTATGATCTTGCAACAAAACAGCACCCAAACCAATTCCACTAGCATCACATTCCAATTCAAACACTTTATCAAAATTAGGCAATTGTAAGAGAGGAGCATGAGTTAACCGTTCCTTTAAAGTGTTGAATGCGTCGTCTTGTGGTGCGTCCCACTCAAATGGCGCACCCTTCTGGCAGCTCATGTAATGGTGCAGCAATAGAACTGAAATCCCGCACAAAACGACGATAGAAGCCTGCAAGACCAGAAAACTGCGAACCTGTGTGACCGTCGTCGGTTGGGCCAACTCTGAATGGCGTCCACCTTGCTGCTATCGACCTCAATGCCCTGTGGAGTAACAACATATCCAAGAAACGAAACACGTTGCGTGCAAAAAGTGCATTTTTTCCATGTTCCCAAACAAGTGAGCAGCACGCAAAGCATCAAAAACAGCACGCAAATGATCTAAATGCTCATTCATGGATTTGCTGTATATAAGGATATCATCAAAATAGACAACAACAAATATTCCAATGAAAGGCCGAAGAACTTTATTCATTAAGCGCATAAAGTGCTAGGAGCATTAGACAATCCAAACGGCATAACCATCCATTCATACAAGCCAAATTTAGTTTTAAAAGCCGTTTTCCATCATCTCCTAATTTCATTCTTATTTGATGGTAACCACTATGCAAATCAATTAGAGAAAATTGTGGCACCACTAAGTTCATCAAGCATATCATCAAGGCGTGGTATAGGATATCAATAACGAATTGTAATATTGTTAATTGCACGACAATCTACACACATACGCCAAGAACCATCTTTCTTAGGAACAAGCAAAACAGGAACCGAACAAGGGCTGAGAGACTCACGAATGTAACCTTTATCAAGCAATGCCTGCACTTGACGCTGAATTTCTTTCGTCTCCTCAGGATTTGTGCGGTACGGGGCGCGATTAGGAAGCTGTGCGCCTGGAATTAAATCAATCTGATGTTCTATGCCATGAATAGGAGGAAGACCCGGCGGCAATTCAGTGGGAAAAACATCTTTATAGACCTGCAAAAGGTTAGCAACAGCAGGAGGAATATGCAACATAGGCACCTCTATCTAGTGAAACAAGCATACGAGAGCAAAACAGCGCATAGCAAAGCAGATTAGCATCATGTAATTCATCAAAATCAGCATGTGTAGCAAGCAAGATAGGGTTATTCAATTTGATCTCATGTTGAACAGGTGCAACAGGAGGCGATGTAACCAATTTTGCAGCATTTGTCGCTCGAGCAATATCATCTTTAAGAACTTGTTCAGGTGTCATAGGATGAATAACAATTTTCTGACCCTTGAACATGAAGAATAATAATTGGAGCGACCATGATGAACACTATCAACATCATATTGCCATGGACGGCCAAGCAACAAAGAGCATGCTTCCATTGGAACAACATCACAATCTACAAAATCAGAATAGGCGCCAAGAGAGAAAGGAACACGTACCGAGGGCGTTACCTTTATTTTGCCACCATCATTAAGCCATTGAACGTGATAAGGATGTGGATGCTTCCTTGTTGGCAATGACAACTACTGCTCCACCAAGGTCGTACTAGCCAAATTGTTGCAACTGCCACCATCGATGATTATACGGACCGCTCGTTCTTGCACAACGCCTTTGATATGAAAAATGTTGTGGCGCTGATGCTTTTCATCCTGAACGACCTGTGTACTAAGAACACGCTGCACAACAAGAGTGGCATACCTGTCGGCGGCACTAGAGTCGACATGAAGCTCCGTATTATCTGCATGATTAGTGGCAAGCATAGTCTGCTGAATACCTCAGAATCACTAGCAGAAGAATACCCACCGTCGTCATGAATCAACATAGTTCGTTTATTTGGACAATCGCGTATCACATGACCAAATCCTCGGCAACGGTGACACTGATATCATGAGCTCGTCCAGACGACGAGAGGACGGCACGAACGAGGCAGATTGGCTGTGGAGGAGCACTCGACTTGGCGTGGTCGAGGAGTGGTCGGTGCAACGTGGAAGGAGGTGTCGACCGTGGAGCTGAAGGCGTCTTGGACCCTACAAAAATGTTAGTCTTGACGAAGATTGTCGATCCTGCACTTCACGTTCAGCTTTACAAGCATATTCAAATAAGGTGGTCATATCATCATAATGCTTATAATCAAGAATATTCTGAATTTCACGATTTAACCCACCCCTAAAGCGGCCATAGCAGCATCATCCAGTTCAACTAAACCACAGCGAATCATACCCTTTTGCAAAGCTTGATAATAATCCTCTACGGAAAGTGAACCTTGTTGAAAACGCTGCATTGATTAAGCAAATCTCTAGCAAATATGATGGCCAAAACAATGACGCATAGCAGCTTTTAATGCCGTCCAAGTGGCTGGAATATTATCAGGATATCTTTGTCTATACTCACGCCACCAAAGTAAAGCAAATTCAGTAAATTCACTAATAGCAGCCTTAACTTGTAAATTAGCAGGAATATCATGGCATGCAAATTTTTGTTCAACCTCTAATTCCCAATCAAGATAAGCACCCGGATCAATATTGCCATTAAAAGTGGGAATACGAAATTTAATTTTGGCAAAAGAATCATTAATTGAACACGTACCCGACGAGCACGACCACGGCGATTGTCGTCGTCCTGCTCGGTGTCGACGCCGTAGTCACGTGCATGTTGTAACTCCGTGAGCTGCGTCGTCATGGTCCCAAGCTGCGTCGACATGGCCTCAAGACGAGTCATGATCGTCGCGAGCGTGGTGCGGGCAGCCGTATCAGCAAGGTCCAGTTGATCAAAACGCTCATTCGACGAAGTGACCGTAGAGTCAAGTCTCTCGTGCATCGCTTCATGTCGTTTTGTAGACCATCTACCTGTGCCTGGACACCTGAGAGGTGAGCTCCTCCGACTTCGAGCTGTTTTCTGCCATAGAAACACAAGCAATACAAAAAGCAGGATCCTACAACGAGAGGTGAGTGGTGGATGAAAAGCTCAATCAAAAAGCTGTTATGAAATTCTTACCCTCCTTACCAAGCACGCAAGCTGAACTGCAACCACAGGTAAAACCGGTGGAAGATGGTGGCGATTGCGTGGTGAAACAAAAACCTGCTCGTAGTAGAAAATTTGGGGGCTAGGAGGCTGCACTCAATCCAAGGTTAGCACAATTCAAACAATAACTGCAAAGCTGAATAATGGTGCTAAACGCGAAAAGATTGCTGCCGGTACAAGTGCAAGAGGAAGGAAAAAGGATCGAAACAAAGTGCAGCAAGAACGCGTCGCCTGTGTTGCTCGCCGCTCTTTTTTTTTCTCTTTTTTTTTTCTTTTTTTTCTCCTTTTTTTTCTTTTTTTTTTCTTTTTTTCTCTTTTTTTAATACTTTTTGCTGAAAATATAAACAATGAGACCTCAAATAAGCAATTAAGCACAAGCGCTTTTTTTTTAAGGCAGGGGTAGAACGGTAATTAAAAGAGACCTCTCTCTCTCTCTCTCTCTCTCCTAGAGTAGGAACAAACGAAACCGAGCAGAAACAAACACAGGGCGAGGCGAGCGGGTCACGACGTAACCGAGTAGGACTCGATCAGCGAGGCGAGCGGGACACACAAAACCGAACAGAACTAAACACAGGGCGAGGCAGCGGGTCACGACGTAACCGAGTAGGACTCGATCAGCGAGGTGAGTGGGTCACGACGTAACCGAGTAGGACTCGATCAGCGAGGCGGTGGGTCACGACGTAACCGAGTAGGACTCAATCGGCGAGGCAGTGATTGACCCGGACTCACGGTGCAGCGGAAGAACTTGGCAAGGAAGAAGGGTAAACAGATCGGCGGAAAGCAAACTGTGGTGGTGAAAACACGCGGCACGGTGGAAGGATACGACGATGATAGAAGAAAAGATGAAACACAGTGTACCAGCAACGATCAAAAGCGAAAGCACAAAAACTCAACAATGCAAATTATTGAACGAAATGGCGAGGCTCAAACCGTACTGGGGTAAACTTTTTTTTTTTGTAATTTTCGGTTTATGTGGACTTGGATAAAACTCACCGAGAAACACTGAAATCTGATACCACTTGATAGGTGTAGAGTGCCCGATCTTTCGGCGAGTGGAGATAACTCCGATTGGTGGATTTGACCCTCACGATCCGACTACGACAAGCAAGTCGAAGCGCCAAGAAATCGCTGAACCAACTTCCGGAGGATATTAACCTTGCGGTAAACAAGATCAACCTGATCACGAGGATCAATTCTTACGCGCAATCGAAGAACGAGCAAGAATTAGAGGCGAGCAATCTGATGTATTGCACGAAGGTGGAGTTCTGAATTCACGTCGAGAGACGGATGTATAGCTAAGCTAACTTAAAACAAAACTCAAAGATTACAAGGGGCGCAGCCCTTGACTATATAGGGGGAGGACGAGGCATCTAGGGCCGGCTGAAGTGGAAGGCGCGCGGTGGGAGGGGAGTCGTGCGACTTGGGCCACGTGGGCCTTCGGGCGACATCATCCTGGGCCGTCATTCCTTAGCATCAAAACCGTCTTCAATTCCTGGGCTCGAGCTCTAGTGATGGGCCCTTGTACGTCGTCGTCTCGTTAGAAGAGGATCCGTAACTCGAGGAGGCGTGATGAGAGAGGTGGAGGCGTGACAGCTTGGTTTGGCACGCCATCTTCCTTCGTCATTATTCGTATGTCGTTGATGTCCTCATCAGAGGGGAGGGTCGCATTTTTCAAAAAAATTAGTGAAGAAATGCTAAGGGACTCGGTACAGCCTAAACCCGTTGAAGGTTCGCTCGAAACATCCCGCCCCTAGCATTCGAGGGTGAGGGTGGTATTTCAAAAAATTTGGCGAAAAAATGCTAAGGGGCTTGCTGCAGCCCAAACCCGTCGAAGGGTTCACTTGAAAACACCTCGCCCCTAGCACTTCGAAGGAAGGGTGGCGTTTTTAAAAATATAGTGAAAAAATGCTAGGGGATCGCTGGAGCCCAAACCGTTGAAGGGTCGCTCGAAAATACCTCACCCATAGACTTTGAGGGGGAGAGACGTTTTGAAAAAACATAGCAAAAAAAATTGCTAGGAGCTCGCTGCAGCCCAAACCCCGTCGACGGGTCGAGCGAGAACACCACGCCCCTAGCACTTAGTGGGGTGGAGGATGGCATTTTTGCAAAACTTTAGCGAAAAAAAAATAACAAGGGGGCTCGCTGCAGCCCCAACCATCGAAGGTGTCGCTCTAAAAACACCTTGCCATAGGACTTCGAGAGGTTCGTTTTTCAAAAAACTTAGCCAAAAATCTAAGGGGCTCACTGCAGCCCAAACCCGTGAAGGGTTGCTGAAAAACACCTAGCCCCTTAGCACTTCAAGGGGTAGGGTGGCGTTTTTCAAAAAAACTTAGCGAAAAAAAATCTTTAAGGGCTTAAATGCAGCCCAAACCCGTAGAAGGGTTCGCTCGAAAACACCTCGCCCCTAGCCCATTCGAGGGCCGGAGGGAGGCAAGTTTCTACAAAAACATAGCGAAAAAATTCTAAGGGGCCTGACAGCAGCCCAAACCCGTCAAGGGTACGCTCGAAAAACACCTCGCCCTCTAGCACTTCGAAGGGCGAAGGGCGGCGTTTTTCAAAAACATAGCGAAAAAAATTCTAAGGGTCCCACAGCCGCCCAAACCCTAGAAGGGTTCGCTCGAAAACACCTCGCGCCTAGCACTTCGAGGGGAGGGTGGCATTTTTCAAAAAACATAGCGAAAAATGCTACGGGCTCGACTGCCAGCCCAAACCTCCAAGAAGGGTTCGTCTCAAAAAACCTCGCCCCTAGCCACTTCGAGGGGGAGTGTGGTGTTTTTCAAAAAACATAGCGAAAAAATGCTACGGGGCTCGCTGTAGGCCCAAACCCGACGAAGGGTCTCGCCTCAAAACACCTCGCCCCTAGCACTTTCGAGGGGGAGTGTGGTGTTTTTCAAAAAACATAGCGAAAAAATGCTAAGGGGCTCGCTGCAGCCCAAACCCATCAAAGGGTTCGCTCGAAAAAACCTCGCCCTAGACTTGAGAGGCGTTTTTCAAAAAACTTAGCGAAAAATGCTAAGGCCACTCTAGCCCAAACCCGTCGAAGGTTCGCTCGAAAACACCTGCCCTAGCACTTCAGAGGGGGAGTGGCGTTTTTCAAAAAACATAGCGAAAAAATGCTAAGGGGCTTGATGCAGCCCAAACCCGTCGAGGGTTCGCTCGAAAAACCTTGCCCCTAACACTTCGAGGGGAGGGTGGTGTTTTTCAAAAAAACATAGCAAAAAATTTCTAAGGGGCTGCTGCAGCCCAAACCCGTCGAAGGGTTCACTCGAAAATACCTCGCCCCTAGCACTTCGAGGGGGAGGGTGGCATTTTTTTTCAAAAAACTTAGCGAAAAAATGCTATGGTCTCGCTCCACCAAACCCGTCGAAGGGTTCACTAAAAACACCTCGCCCCTAGCACTTCAAGGAGGGTGGTGTTTTTCAAAAATAGTGAAAAAATGCTAAGGATCGCTGCAGCCCAAACCCTCGAAGGTTCGCTCGAAAATACCTCCCCCTAGCACTTTGAGGGGGAGGGTGACGTATTTTAAAAAATAAAGCAAAAAAATGCTAAGGGCTCGCTGCAGCCCAAACCGTCGAAGGGTTTGAGCGAAACACCACGCACCTAGCACTTCGAGGGGGAGGTGGCATTTTTTTTCAAAAACTTTAGGAAAAATAGTAAGGCTCGCTGCAGCCCAAACCCATCGAAGGGTTCGCTCGAAACACACCTCCCCCCTAGGACTTCGAGAGGCATTTTTCAAAAACTTAGCAAAAATGCTAAGGGGCTCACTGCAGCCCAAACCCGTCGGAGGTTCGCTCAAAACACCTCGCCCCTAGCACTTCGAGGGGAAGGGTGGCATTTTTCAAAAAACATAGCGAAAAAATTCTAAGGGGTCACTGCAGCCCAAACCGTCGAAGGTTCGCTCGAGAACATCGCGCCCCTAGCACTTCGAGGGGAGGGTGGCATTTTTCAAAAACATTAGCAAAAAAAATGCTAAGGGGCTCGCTGCAGCCCAAACCCGTCGAAGGGTTCGCTCGAAAACACCTCGCCCCTAGCACTTCGAGGGGGAGTGTGGTGTTTTTCAAAAAACATAGCAAAAAAAATGCTAAGGGGCTTGCTGCAGCCCAAACCCGTCGAAGGGTTGCTCAAAAACACCTCGCCTCTAGCATTTCGAGGGGAGGGTGGCGTTTTTTCAATAAAACATAGCGAAGAAATGCTAAGGGCTTCGATACAGCCCAAACCCGTTCGAGGGTTCGCTCGAAAACATCTCGCCCCTAGCACTTCGAGGGGGAGGTGGCTTTTTCAAAAACTTTAGCGAAAAAAATGCTAAGGGGCTTGTGCAGCCCAAACCCGTCGAAGGGTTCGCTCGAAAACACCTCGCCCCTAGCACTTCGAGGGGAGGGTGGCATTTTTCAAAAAACATAGCGAAAAAATCTAAGGGGCTTGCTGCAGCCCAAACTCATAGAAGGGTTCGTTCGAAAATACCTTGCCCTAGCACTTCGAGGGGGAGGGTGGCGTTTTTCAAAAACTTAGCAAAAAAATGCTAAGGGGCTCGCTGCACAGTCCAAACCCGTCAAAGGGTTTCGCATCTGGAAAACACCTCGCCCGTAGGCACATCGAGGGGGACGGAGGGGTGGCATTTTTGAAAAAACATAGCGAAAAAATGCTAAGGGGCTTGCTGCAGCCCAAACCCGACGAATGGTACTCTCCAAACTAACTCGCCCCTAGCACTTCGAGGGGGAGGGTGGCATTTATTAAAAGACTTAGCAAAAAAATTCTCTGGGCCCCGCAGCAGCCCAAACTCGTCAAAGGGTTTGCTCGAAAACACCTCGCCCGTAGCACTTCGAGGGAAGGTGGCATTTTTTGAAAAACATAGCGCAAAAATGCTAAGGGGTCGCTGCAGCCCAAACTCATAGAAGGGTTCGTTCGAAAATACCTTTGCCCTAGCACTTCGAGGGGGAGGGTGGTGTTTTTCCAAAAAACTTAGCCAAAAATGCTAAGGGGCTCACTGCAGCCCAAACCCGTCGAAGGGTTCGCTCGAAAACACCTCGCCCCTAGCACTTCAAGGGGGAGGGTGGCGTTTTTCAAAAACCTTAGGGCAAAAAAAATTCTAAGGGGCTTAATGCAGCCCAAACCCGTCGAAGGGTTCGCTCAAAAACACCTCGCCCCTAGCACTTCGAGGGGGAGGGTGGTGTTTTTCAAAAAACATAGCGAAAAAATTCTAATGGGCTTGCTGCAGCCCAAACCCGTCGAAGGGTTCACTCGAAAACACCTCGCCCCTAGCACTTCGAGGGGGAGGGTGGCGTTTTTCAAAAAACATAGCAAAAAAATGCTAGGGTCTCGCTGCAGCCCAAACCCGTCGAAGGGTTCGCTCGAAAACACCACGCCCTAGCACTTTCGAGGGGAAGGGGTGGCATTTTTCAAAAAACATAGCGAAAAAATACTAAGGGGGCTCGCTGCAGCCCAAACCCATAGAAGGTTTCGCCGAAAATACCTTGCCCCTAGCACTTCGAGGGAGGCGTGGTGTTTTCAAAAAACTTAGCGAAAAAATGCTACGGGGCTCGTTGCAGCCCAAACCCATCGAAGGTTCGCTCAAAAAAACCTCGCCCCTAGCACTTCGAGGGGGAGTGTGGTGTTTTTCAAAAAACATAGCGAAAAAATGCTAAGGGGCTTGCTGCTAGCCCAAACCCGACGAAGGGCTTCGCTCAAAAAACACCTCGCCCCTAGCACTTCGAGGGGGCGAGGGTGCGGTTTTTCAAAAAACCTAGCGAAAAATTTTAAGGGGCTTGATGCAGGCCCAAACCCGTCGAAGGGTGCGCTCGAAAACACCTCGCCCCTAGCACTTTCAAGGGGAGGGTGGCGTTTTTCAAAAAACATAGCAAAAAAATGCTAAGGGGCTCGCTGCAGCCCAAACCCGTCAAAGGGTTCGCTCGAAAACACCTCGCCCCTAGCACTTCGAGGGAAGGGTGGCATTTTTCAAAAACATAGCGAAAAAATGCTAAGGGGCTCGCTGCAGCCCAAAACCCGTCGAGGGGTTCGCTCGAAAATACCTCGCCCCTAGCACTTCGAGGGGGAGGGTGGTGTTTTTCAAAAAACTTAGCGAAAAAATGCTAAGGGGCTCGTTGCAGCCCAAACCGTCGAGGGGTTCGCTCGAAAAAGACCTCGCCCTAGCACTTCGAGGGGGAGGGTGGTGTTTTTCAAAAAAACATAGCGAAAAAATGCTAAGGGGCTTGCTGCAGTCCAAACCCGACGAAGGGTTCGCTCGAAAAACACCTCGCCCCTAGCACTTTCGAGGGGGAGGGTGGCTTTTTTTCAAAAAACTTAGCGAAAAAAATTTAAGGGGCTTGCTGCAGTCCAAACCCGTCGAAGGTGTTCGCTCGAAAATACCTCGCCCCTAGCACTTTGTGGGGGAGCGTGGCGTTTTTCAAAAAACATAGCAAAAAAATGCTAGTGGCTCGTTGCAGCCCAAACCGTCAAAGGGTTCGCTCGAAAACACCTCGCCCGTAGCACATCGAGGGGAAGGGTGGCATTTTTCAAAAAACATAGCGAAAAAATGCTAAGGGGGCTTGCTGCAGCCCAAAACACGTCTAAGGTTCGCTCGAAGAAGACCGTGCCCTAGCACTTCGAGGGGCAGGGTGGCGTTTTTCAAAAAACTTAGCAAAAAATGCTAAGGGGCTCGCTGCAGCCCAAACCCTCGAAGGTTCGCCTAGAAAACACCTCGCCCTTAGCACTTCGAGGGGAGGGTGGCGTTTTTTCAAAAAACATAGCGAAAAAATGCTATAGGGGCTCTGCAGCCCAAAACCCGTCGAGGGTTCGCTCGAAACACTCGCCCCTAGCACTTCGAGGGGAGGTGGTGCATTTCAAAAAACATAGCGAAAAAATGCTAAGGGCTCTGCTGCAGCCCAAACCCAGTCGAAGGGTTCGCTTCGAAAACACCTCGCCCTAGCACTTCGAGGGCGAGTGTGGTGTTTTTCAAAAAACTTAGCGAAAAATGCTAAGGGCTCGTTGCAGGCCAAACCCGTCGAAGGGTTCGCTCGAAAAACACCTCGCCCCTAGCACTTCGAGGGGGAGGGTGACGTTTTTCAAAAAATTTGCGAAAAATGCTAAGGGGCTTGCTGCAGCCCAAACCCATCGAAGGGTTCACTTGAAAACACCTCGCCCCTAGCACTTCGAGGGAAGGGTGGCGTTTTTAAAAATATAGTGAAAAAATGCTAGGGTCGCTGGAGCCCAAACCCGTTGAAGGGTTCGCTCGAAAATACCTCCCCCATAGAACTTTGAGGGGGGAGTGACGTTTTTCAAAAACATAGCAAAAAAATGCTAAGGGCTCGCTGCAGCCCAAACCCGTCGAAGGGTTCGAGCGAAACACCACGCCCCTAGCACTTCGAGGGGAGGATGGCATTTTTTCAAAAACTTAGCGAAAAAATAATAAGGGGCTCGCTGCAGCCCAAACCCATCGAAGGGTTCACTCGAAACACTCTCGCCCCAGACTTCGAGAGGCGTTTTTTCAAAAAATATAGCGAAAAATGCTAAGGGGCCACTGCAGCCCAAACCCGTCAAGGGTTCGCTTGAAAACACCTTGCCCCTAGCACTTCGAGGGGGAGTGTGGTGCTTTTCAAAAAACATAGCGAAAAAATGCTAAGGGGCTTGCTGCAGCCCAAACCCGACGAAGGGTTCGCTCAAAAACACCTCGCCCCTAGCATTTCGAGGGGGGAGGGTGGTGTTTTTTCAAAAAACCTAGCGAAAAATTTTAAGGGGCTTGATGTAGCCCAAACCCGTCGAGGGTTCGCTCGAAAATACCTCGCCCCCTAGCACTTTGAGGGGAGGGTGGCGTTGTTCAAAAAACATAGCGAAAAAATTCTATGGGGCCCACAGCACCCCCAAACCCGTCAAAGGGTTCGCTCGAAAACACCTCGCCTGTAGCACTTCGAGGGGAAGGGTGGCATTTTTCAAAAAACATAGCGAAAAAATGCTAAGGGGTCGTTGCAGCCAAAACATCTAGAAGGGATCGCTCAAAAACACCTCGCCCTAGTATTTCGAGGGGGAGGGTGGCGTTTTTCCAAAAAACATAGAGAAAAATTTTAAGGGGCTTGATGCAACCAAACCCATCGAAGGTTTCGCTCGAAAACACCTCGCCCCTAGACTTCGAGGTGCGTTTTTCAAAAAACTTAGCGAAAAATACTAAGGCTCACTGCAGCCCAAACCGTTGAAGGGTTCGCTCGAAAACACCTCGCCCCTAGCACTTCGAGGAGGCGTTTTCAAAAACCTAGCAAAAAATGCTAAGGGGTTCATCTATCCCAAACCCGTCGAAGGGTTCGCTCCAAAACACCTCGCCCCTAGCACTCGAGGGGGAGGGTGGTGTTTTTCAAAAAACATAGCAAAAATTTTCTAAGGGCTTCCCGCAGCCAAACCCGTTGATGGGTTCCTCGAAACTCTCGCCCTACACTTCGAGGGGGGGTGGTATTTCTAAAAACTTAGCAAAAATGCTAAGGGGCTCTCTACACGCCAAAACCCTGAAGGGTTTGCTCGAAAACATCTCTCCCTAGCACTTCGAGGAGCGGGTGGATTTTCTTAAAAACAAGCGAAAAATGCTAAGGGGCTCGCTGCAGCCCAAACCCGTCGAAGGGTTCGCTCGAAAACTCCTCGCCCCTAGCACTTCGTGGGGAGGGTGACGATTTTTTCAAAAAACATAGCGAAAAAATGCTTAGGGGCTCGATGCAGCCAAACCCGTCGAGTGGTTCGCTTCGAAAACACCTCCCCTAGCACTTCGAGGGGGAGGGTGGTTTTTTCAAAAACATAGCGAAAAAATCTAAGGGGCTGCTGCAGCCCAAAACCTTCGAAGGGTTCGCTCGAAAACACCTCGCCCCTAGCATTCGAGGGCGAGGTGGCGTTTTTCAAAAAACTTAGCGAAAAATGCTAAGGGGCTCGTACAGCCCAAACCCAGTTGAAGGGTTCGCTCGAAAACACCTCGCCCCTAGCACTTCGAGGGGGAGGGTGGTGTTTTTCAAAAAACATAGCGAAAAAATGCTAAGGGGCTTGCTGCAGCCCAAACCCGTCGAAGGGTTCGCTCAGAAAACACCTCGCCCTAGCACTTCGAGGGGGAGGGTGGCATTTTTTCAAAAAACCTAGCGAAAAAATTTTAAGGGGCTTGATGCAGCCCAAACCCGTCGAGGGGTTCGCTCGAAAACACCTCGCCTCTAGCACTTTGAGGGGGAGGGAGGCATTTTCCAAAAAACATAGCGAAAAAATGCTAAGGGGTCTCTGCAGCCCAAACTCATAGAAGGGTTCGTTCGAAAATACCTCGCCCCTAGCACTTCGAGGGGGAGGGTGGTGTTTTTCAAAAAACATAGCGAAAAAATGCTACGGGGCTCGTTGCAGCCCAAACCCATCGAAGGGTTCGCTCAAAAACACCTCGCCCCTAGCACTTCGAGGGGGAGTGTGGTGTTTTTCAAAAAACATAGTGAAAAAATGGTAAGGGGCTTGCTGCAGCCCAAACCCGACGATGGGTTCGCTCAAAAACACCTCGCCCCTAGCATTTCGAGGGGGAGGGTGGCATTTTTTCAAAAAACCTAGCGAAAAAATTTTAAGGGGCTTGATGCAGCCCAAACCCGTCGAGGGGTTCGCTCGAAAACACCTTGCCCCTAGCACTTCGAGGGGGAGGGTGGTGTTTTTCAAAAAACTTAGCGAAAAAATGCTACGGGGCTCGTTGCAGCCCAAACCCGTCAAAGGGTTCGCTTAAAAACACCTTGCCCCTAGCACTTCGAGGGGGAGTGTGGTGCTTTTCAAAAAACATAGCGAAAAAATGCTAAGGGGCTTGCTGCAGCCCAAACCCGACGAAGGGTTCGCTCAGAAACACCTCGCCCCTAGCATTTCGAGGGGGAGGGTGGTGTTTTTTCAAAAAACCTAGCGAAAAATTTTTAAGGGGCTTGATGTAGCCCAAACCCGTCGAGGGTTCGCTCGAAAATACCTCGCCCCTAGCACTTTGAGGGGGAGGGTGGCATTGTTCAAAAAACATAGCGAAAAAATTCTATGGGGCCCACAGCACCCCAAACCCGTCAAAGGGTTCGCTCGAAAACACCTCGCCTGTAGCACTTCGAGGGGAAGGGTGGCATTTTTCAAAAAACATAGCGAAAAAATGCTAAGGGGTCGTTGCAGCCCAAACCCGTCGAGGGTTCGCTCGAAAATACCTCGCCCCTAGCACTTTGAGGGGGAGGGTGGCAGTTGTTCAAAAAACATAGCGAAAAAATTCTATGGGGCCCACAGCACCCCAAACCCGTCAAAGGGTTCGCTCGAAAACACCTCGCCTGTAGCACTTCGAGGGGAAGGGTGGCATTTTTCAAAAAACATAGCGAAAAAATGCTAAGGGGTCGTTGCAGCCAAAACTCATAGAAGGGATCGCTCAAAAACACCTCGCCCCTAGCATTTCGAGGGGGAGGGTGGCGTTTTTCCAAAAAACATAGAGAAAAAATTTTAAGGGGCTTGATGCAGCCCAAACCCATCGAAGGGTTCGCTCGAAAACACCTCGCCTCAAGCACTTTGAGGGGGAGGGTGGTGTTTTTTAAAAAAAAAATAGCAAAAAAATGCTAAGGGGCTTGCTGCAGCCCAAACCCGTCGAAGGGTTCGCTCGAAAGCACCTCGCCTCTAGCACTTCGAGGGGGAGTGTGGTGTTTTTCAAAAAACATAGCGAAAAAAATGCTAAGGGGCTTGCTGCAGCCCAAACCCGTCGAAGGGTTCGCTCGAAAACACCTCGCCTCTAGCACTTCGAGGGGGAGTGTGGTGTT
Organism: Eleusine indica; assembly: GCA_030378355.1. NCBI lineage: Eukaryota > Viridiplantae > Streptophyta > Magnoliopsida > Poales > Poaceae > Eleusine > Eleusine indica. The sequence continues at coordinate 42,901 of JARKIM010000011.1, read as the reverse complement.
TTTCAAAAAACATAGCGAAAAAATGCTAAGGGGCTTGCTGCAGCCCAAACCCGTCGAAGGGTTCGCTCAAAAACACCTCGCCCCTAGCACTTCGAGGGGGAGTGTGGTGTTTTTCAAAAAACATAGCGAAAAAATGCTAAGGGGCTTGCTGCAGCCCAAACCCGACGATGGGTTCGCTCAAAAACACCTCGCCCCTAGCACTTCGAGGGGGAGTGTGGTGTTTTTCAAAAAACATAGCGAAAAAATGCTAAGGGGCTTGCTGCAGCCCAAACCCGACGTTGGGTTCGCTCGAAAAACACCTCGCCCCTAGCACTTTCGAGGGGGAGGGTGGCTTTTTTCAAAAAACATAGCGAAAAAAATGCTAAGGGGCTCGCTGCAGCCCAAACCCGTCGAGGGGTTCGCTCGAAAACACCTCGCCCTAGCACTTTGAGGGGGAGGGTGGCATTTTTCAAAAAACATAGCAAAAAAATGCGAAGGGGCTCGCTGCAGCCCGAACCCATCAAAGGGTTCGCTCGGAAACACCTCGCCCGTAGCACTTCGAGGGGAAGGGTGGCATTTTTCAAAAACCATAGCGAAAAAATGCTAAGGGGTCTCTGCAGCCCAAACTCATAGAAGGGTTCGTTCGAAAATACCTTGCCCCTAGCACTTCGAGGGGGAGGGTGGTGTTTTTCAAAAAACTTAGCGAAAAAATGCTACGGGGCTCGTTGCAGCCCAAACCCGTCAAAGGGTTCGCTCAAAAACACCTTGCCACTAGCACTTCGAGGGGGAGTGTGGTGCTTTTCAAAAAACATAGCGAAAAAATGCTAAGGGGCTTGCTGCAGCCCAAACCCGACGAAGGGTTCGCTCAAAAACACCTCGCCCCTAGCATTTCGAGGGGGAGGGTGGCGTTTTTTCAAAAAACCTAGCGAAAAAATTTTAAGGGGCTTGATGTAGCCCAAACCCGTCAAAGGGTTCGCTCGAAAACACCTCGCCTGTAGCACTTCGAGGGGAAGGGTGGCATTTTTCAAAAAACATAGCGAAAAAATGCTAAGGGGTCGTTGCAGCCAAAACTCATAGAAGGGATCGCTCAAAAACACCTCGCCCCTAGCATTTCGAGGGGGAGGGTGGCGTTTTTCCAAAAAACATAGAGAAAAAATTTTAAGGGGCTTGATGCAGCCGAAACCCATCGAGGGGTTCGCTCGAAAACACCTCGCCTCAAGCACTTTGAGGGGGAGGGTGGTGTTTTTTTAAAAAAAATAGCAAAAAAATGCTAAGGGGCTTGCTGCAGCCCAAACCCGTCGAAGGGTTCGCTCGAAAGCACCTCGCCTCTAGCACTTCGAGGGGGAGTGTGGTGTTTTTTCAAAAAACATAGCGAAAAAATGCTAAGGGGCTTGCTGCAGCCCAAACCCGTCGAAGGGTTCGCTCGAAAACACCTCGCCCCTAGCACTTCGAGGGGGAGTGTGGTGTTTTTCAAAAAACATAGCGAAAAAATGCTAAAGGGCTTGCTGCAGCCCAAACCCGACGATGGGTTCGCTCAAAAACACCTCGCCCCTAGCACTTCGAGGGGGATTGTGGTGTTTTTCAAAAAACATAGCGAAAAAATGCTAAGGGGCTTGCTGCAGCCCAAACCCGACGTTGGGTTCGCTCAAAAACACCTCGCCCCTAGCATTTCGAGGGGGAGGGTGGCGTTTTTTCAAAAAACCTAGCGAAAAAACTTTAAGGGGCTTGATGCGGCCCAAACCCGTCGAGGGGTTCGCTCGAAAATACCTCGCCCCTAGCACTTTGAGTGGGAGGGTGGCATTTTTCAAAAAACATAGCAAAAAAATGCGAAGGGGCTCGCTGCAGCCTGAACCCATCAAAGGGTTCGCTCGGAAACACCTCGCCCGTAGCACTTCGAGGGGAAGGGTGGCATTTTTCAAAAACCATAGCGAAAAAATGCTAAGGGGTCTCTGCAGCCCAAACTCATAGAAGGGTTCGTTCGAAAATACCTTGCCCCTAGCACTTCGAGGGGGAGGGTGGTGTTTTTCAAAAAACTTAGCGAAAAAATGCTACGGGGCTCGTTGCAGCCCAAACCCGTCAAAGGGTTCGCTCAAAAACACCTTGCCCCTAGCACTTCGAGGGGGAGTGTGGTGCTTTTCAAAAAACATAGCGAAAAAATGCTAAGGGGCTTGCTGCAGCCCAAACCCGACGAAGGGTTCGCTCAAAAACACCTCGCCCCTAGCATTTCGAGGGGGAGGGTGGCGTTTTTCAAAAAACCTAGCGAAAAAATTTTAAGGGGCTTGATGCAGCCCAAAACCGTCGAGGGGTTCGCTCGAAAATACCTCGCCCCTAGCACTTTGAGGGGGAGGGTGGCGTTGTTCAAAAAACATAGCGAAAAAATTCTATGGGGCCCACAGCACCCCAAACCCGTCAAAGGGTTCGCTCGAAAACACCTCACCTGTAGCACTTCGAGGGGAAGCGTGGCATTTTTCAAAAAACATAGCGAAAAAATGCTAAGGGGTCGTTGCAGCCAAAACTCATAGAAGGGATCGCTCAAAAACACCTCGCCCCTAGCATTTCGAGGGGGAGGGTGGCGTTTTTCCAAAAAACATAGAGAAAAAATTTTAAGGGGCTTGATGCAGCCCAAACCCATCGAGGGGTTCGCTCGAAAACACCTCGCCTCAAGCACTTTGAGGGGGAGGGTGGTGTTTTTTAAAAAAAAAATAGCAAAAAAATGCTAAGGGGCTTGCTGCAGCCCAAACCCGTCGAAGGGTTCGCTCGAAAGCACCTCGCCTCTAGCACTTCGAGGGGGAGTGTGGTGTTTTTCAAAAAACATAGCGAAAAAATGCTAAAGGGCTTGCTGCAGCCCAAACCCGACGATGGGTTCGCTCAAAAACACCTCGCCCCTAGCACTTCGAGGGGGAGTGTGGTGTTTTTCAAAAAACATAGCGAAAAAATGCTAAGGGGCTTGCTGCAGCCCAAACCCGACGTTGGGTTCGCTCAAAAACACCTCGCCCCTAGCATTTCGAGGGGGAGGGTGGCGTTTTTTCAAAAAACCTAGCGAAAAAACTTTAAGGGGCTTGATGCAGCCCAAACCCGTCGAGGGGTTCGCTCGAAAATACCTCGCCCCTAGCACTTTGAGGGGGAGGGTGGCATTTTTCAAAAAACATAGCAAAAAAATGCGAAGGGGCTCGCTGCAGCCCGAACCCATCAAAGGGTTCGCTCGGAAACACCTCGCCCGTAGCACTTCGAGGGGAAGGGTGGCATTTTTCAAAAACCATAGCGAAAAAATGCTAAGGGGTCTCTGCAGCCCAAACTCATAGAAGGGTTCGTTCGAAAATACCTTGCCCCTAGCACTTCGAGGGGGAGGGTGGTGTTTTTCAAAAAACTTAGCGAAAAAATGCTACGGTGCTCGTTGCAGCCCAAACCCATCGAAGGGTTCGCTCAAAAACACCTCGCCCCTAGCACTTCGAGGGGGAGTGTGGTGTTTTTCAAAAAACATAGCGAAAAAATGCTAAGGGGCTTGCTGCAGCCCAAACCCGATGATGGGTTCGCTCAAAAACACCTCGCCCCTAGCATTTCGAGGGGGAGGGTGGCATTTTTTCAAAAAACCTAGCAAAAAAATCCTAAGGGGCTCGCTGCAGCCTAAACTCATAGAAGGGTTCGCTCGAAAACACCTCGCCCGTAGCACTTCGAGGAGGAGGGTGGTGTTTTTCAAAAAACATAGCGAAAAAATTCTACGGGGCTCGTTGCAGCCCAAACCAGTAGAAGGCTTCGCTCAAAAACACCTCGCCCCTAGCACTTCGAGGGGGAGTGTGGTGTTTTTCAAAAAACATAGCGAAAAAATGCTAAGGGGCTTGCTGCAGCCCAAACCCGACGAAGGGTTCGCTCAAAAACACCTCGCCCTAGCATTTCGAGGGGGAGGGTGGCGTTTTTTCAAAAAACCTAGCGAAAAAACATTAAGGGGCTTGATGCAGCCCAAACCCGTCGAGGGGTTCGCTCGAAAATACCTCGCCCCTAGCACTTTGAGGGGGAGGGTGGCGTTTTTCAAAAAACATAGCAAAAAAATGCTAAGGGGCTCGCTGCAGCCCAAACCCGTCAAAGGGTTCGCTCGAAAACACCTCGCCCGTAACACTTCGAGGGGAAGGGTGGCATTTTTCAAAAAACATTGCAAAAAAATGCTAAGGGGTCGCTGCAGTCCAAACTCATAGAAGGGTTCGTTCAAAAATACCTTGCCCCTAGCACTTCGAGGGCGAGGGTGGTGTTTTTCAAAAAACTTAGCGAAAAAATCCTAAGGGGCTTGCTGCAGCCCAAACCCGACGAAGGGTTCGCTCAAAAACACCTCGCCCCTAGCATTTCGAGGGGGAGGGTGGCGTTTTTTCAAAAAGCTAGCGAAAAAACATTAAGGTGCTTGATGCAGCCCAAACCCGTCGAGGGGTTCGCTCGAAAATACCTCGCCCCTAACACTTTGATGGGGAGGGTGGCGTTTTTCAAAAAACATAGCAAAAAAATCCTAAGGGGCTCGCTGCAGCCCAAACTCATAGAAGGGTTCGCTCGAAAACACCTCGCCCGTAGCACTTCGAGGAGGAGGGTGGTGTTTTTCAAAAAGCATAGCGAAAAAATTCTACGGGGCTCGTTGCAGCCCAAACCAGTCGAAGGCTTCGCTCAAAAACACCTCGCCCCTAGCACTTCGAGGGGGAGTGTGGTGTTTTTCAAAAAACATAGCGAAAAAATGCTAAGGGGCTTGCTGCAGCCCAAACCCGACGAAGGGTTCGCTCAAAAACACCTCGCCCTAGCATTTCGAGGGGGAGGGTGGCGTTTTTTCAAAAAACCTAGCGAAAAAACATTAAGGGGCTTGATGCAGCCCAAACCCGTCGAGGGGTTCGCTCGAAAATACCTCGCCCCTAGCACTTTGAGGGGGAGGGTGGCGTTTTTCAAAAAACATAGCAAAAAAATGCTAAGGGGCTCGCTGCAGCCCAAACCCGTCAAAGGGTTCGCTCGAAAACACCTCGCCCGTAACACTTCGAGGGGAAGGGTGGCATTTTTCAAAAAACATTGCAAAAAAATGCTAAGGGGTCGCTGCAGTCCAAACTCATAGAAGGGTTCGTTCAAAAATACCTTGCCCCTAGCACTTCGAGGGCGAGGGTGGTGTTTTTCAAAAAACTTAGCGAAAAAATCCTAAGGGGCTTGCTGCAGCCCAAACCCGACGAAGGGTTCGCTCAAAAACACCTCGCCCCTAGCATTTCGAGGGGGAGGGTGGCGTTTTTTCAAAAAGCTAGCGAAAAAACATTAAGGTGCTTGATGCAGCCCAAACCCGTCGAGGGGTTCGCTCGAAAATACCTCGCCCCTAACACTTTGATGGGGAGGGTGGCGTTTTTCAAAAAACATAGCAAAAAAATCCTAAGGGGCTCGCTGCAGCCCAAACTCATAGAAGGGTTCGCTCGAAAACACCTCGCCCGTAGCACTTCGAGGAGGAGGGTGGTGTTTTTCAAAAAACATAGCGAAAAAATTCTACGGGGCTCGTTGCAGCCCAAACCAGTCGAAGGCTTCGCTCAAAAACACCTCGCCCCTAGCACTTCGAGGGGGAGTGTGGTGTTTTTCAAAAAACATAGCGAAAAAATGCTAAGGGGCTTGCTGCAGCCCAAACCCGACGAAGGGTTCGCTCAAAAACACCTCGCCCTAGCATTTCGAGGGGGAGGGTGGCGTTTTTTCAAAAAACCTAGCGAAAAAACATTAAGGGGCTTGATGCAGCCCAAACCCGTCGAGGGGTTCGCTCGAAAATACCTCGCCCCTAGCACTTTGAGGGGGAGGGTGGCGTTTTTCAAAAAACATAGCAAAAAAATGCTAAGGGGCTCGCTGCAGCCCAAACCCGTCAAAGGGTTCGCTCGAAAACACCTCGCCCGTAACACTTCGAGGGGAAGGGTGGCATTTTTCAAAAAACATTGCAAAAAAATGCTAAGGGGTCGCTGCAGTCCAAACTCATAGAAGGGTTCGTTCAAAAATACCTTGCCCCTAGCACTTCGAGGGCGAGGGTGGTGTTTTTCAAAAAACTTAGCAAAAAAATCCTAAGGGGCTTGCTGCAGCCCAAACCCGACGAAGGGTTCGCTCAAAAACACCTCGCCCCTAGCATTTCGAGGGGGAGGGTGGCGTTTTTTCAAAAAGCTAGCGAAAAAACATTAAGGTGCTTGATGCAGCCCAAACCCGTCGAGGGGTTCGCTCGAAAATACCTCGCCCCTAACACTTTGATGGGGAGGGTGGCGTTTTTCAAAAAACATAGCAAAAAAATCCTAAGGGGCTCGCTGCAGCCCAAACTCATAGAAGGGTTCGCTCGAAAACACCTCGCCCGTAGCACTTCGAGGAGGAGGGTGGTGTTTTTCAAAAAGCATAGCGAAAAAATTCTACGGGGCTCGTTGCAGCCCAAACCAGTCGAAGGCTTCGCTCAAAAACACCTCGCCCCTAGCACTTCGAGGGGGAGTGTGGTGTTTTTCAAAAAACATAGCGAAAAAATGCTAAGGGGCTTGCTGCAGCCCAAACCCGACGAAGGGTTCGCTCAAAAACACCTCGCCCTAGCATTTCGAGGGGGAGGGTGGCGTTTTTTTCAAAAAACCTAGCGAAAAAACATTAAGGGGCTTGATGCAGCCCAAACCCGTCGAGGGGTTCGCTCGAAAATACCTCGCCCCTAGCACTTTGAGGGGGAGGGTGGCGTTTTTCAAAAAACATAGCAAAAAAATGCTAAGGGGCTCGCTGCAGCCCAAACCCGTCAAAGGGTTCGCTCGAAAACACCTCGCCCGTAACACTTCGAGGGGAAGGGTGGCATTTTTCAAAAAACATTGCAAAAAAATGCTAAGGGGTCGCTGCAGTCCAAACTCATAGAAGGGTTCGTTCAAAAATACCTTGCCCCTAGCACTTCGAGGGCGAGGGTGGTGTTTTTCAAAAAACTTAGCGAAAAAATCCTAAGGGGCTTGCTGCAGCCCAAACCCGACGAAGGGTTCGCTCAAAAACACCTCGCCCCTAGCATTTCGAGGGGGAGGGTGGCGTTTTTTCAAAAAGCTAGCGAAAAAACATTAAGGTGCTTGATGCAGCCCAAACCCGTCGAGGGGTTCACTCGAAAATACCTCGCCCCTAACACTTTGATGGGGAGGGTGGCGTTTTTCAAAAAACATAGCAAAAAAATCCTAAGGGGCTCGCTGCAGCCCAAACTCATAGAAGGGTTCGCTCGAAAACACCTCGCCCGTAGCACTTCGAGGAGGAGGGTGGTGTTTTTCAAAAAACATAGCGAAAAAATTCTACGGGGCTCGTTGCAGCCCAAACCAGTCGAAGGCTTCGCTCAAAAACACCTCGCCCCTAGCACTTCGAGGGGGAGTGTGGTGTTTTTCAAAAAACATAGCGAAAAAATGCTAAGGGGCTTGCTGCAGCCCAAACCCGACGAAGGGTTCGCTCAAAAACACCTCGCCCTAGCATTTCGAGGGGGAGGGTGGCGTTTTTTCAAAAAACCTAGCGAAAAAACATTAAGGGGCTTGATGCAGCCCAAACCCGTCGAGGGGTTCGCTCGAAAATACCTCGCCCCTAGCACTTTGAGGGGGAGGGTGGCGTTTTTCAAAAAACATAGCAAAAAAATGCTAAGGGGCTCGCTGCAGCCCAAACCCGTCAAAGGGTTCGCTCGAAAACACCTCGCCCGTAGCACTTCGAGGGGAAGGGTGGCATTTTCAAAAAACATAGCGAAAAAATGCTAAGGGGTCGCTGGAGCCCAAACCCGTCGAAAGGTTCGTTCGAAAATACCTTGCCCCTAGCACTTCGAGGGGGAGGGTGGTGTTTTTCAAAAAACTTAGCGAAAAAATGCTACGGGGCTCATTGCAGCCCAAACCCGTCGAAGACTTCGCTCAAAAACACCTCGCCCCTAGCACTTCGAGGGGGAGTGTGGTGTTTTTCAAAAAACATAGCGAAAAAATGCTAAGGGGCTTGCTGCAGCCCAAACCCGACGAAGGGTTCGCTCAAAAACACCTCGCCCTAGCATTTCGAGGGGGAGGGTGGCGTTTTTTCAAAAAACCTAGCGAAAAAACATTAAGGGGCTTGATGCAGCCCAAAACCGTCGAGGGGTTCGCTCGAAAATACCTCGCCCCTAGCACTTTGAGGGGGAGGGTGGCGTTTTTCAAAAAACATAGCAAAAAAATGATAAGGGGCTCGCTGCAGCCCAAACCCGTCAAAGGGTTCGCTCGAAAACACCTCGCCCGTATCACTTCGAGGGGAAGGGTGGCATTTTTCAAAAAACATAGCGAAAAAATGCTAAGGGGTCGCTGGAGCCCAAACCCGTCGAAGGGTTCGTTCAAAAATACCTTGCCCCTAGCACTTCGAGGGGGAGGGTGGTGTTTTTCAAAAAACTTAGCGAAAAAATGCTACAGGGCTCGTTGCAGCCCAAACCCATCGAAGGGTTCGCTCAAAAACACCTCGCCCCGAGGACTTCGAGGGGGAGTGTGGTGTTTTTCAAAAAACATAGTGAAAAAATTTTAAGGGGCTTGATGCAGCCCAAACCCGTCGAGGGGTTCGCTCGAAAATACCTCGCCCCTAGCACTTTGAGGGGGAGGGTGGCATTTTTCAAAAAACATAGCAAAAAAATGCTAGGGGGCTCGCTGCAGCCCAAACCCGTCAAAGGGTTCCCTCGAAAACACCTCGCCCGTAGCACTTCGAGGGGAAGGGTGGCATTTTTCAAAAAACATAGCGAAAAAATGCTAAGGGGTCGCTGGAGCCCAAACCCGTCGAAGGGTTCGTTCGAAAATACCTTGCCCCTAGCACTTCGAGGGGGAGGGTGGTGTTTTTCAAAAAACTTAGCGAAAAAATGCTACGGGGCTCGTTGCAGCCCAAATCCGTCGAAGGCTTCGCTCAAAAACACCTCGCCCCTAGCACTTCGAGGGGGAGTGTGGTGTTTTTCAAAAAACATAGCGAAAAAATGCTAAGGGTCTTGCTGCAGCCCAAACCCGACGAAGGGTTCGCTCAAAAACACCTCGCCCTAGCATTTCGAGGGGGAGGGTGGCGTTTTTTCAAAAAACCTAGCGAAAAAACATTAAGGGGCTTGATGCAGCCCAAACCCGTCGAGGGGTTCGCTCGAAAATACCTCGCCCCTAGCACTTTGAGGGGGAGGGTGGCGTTTTTCAAAAAACATAGCAAAAAAATGCTAAGGGGCTCGCTGCAGCCCAAACCCGTCAAAGGGTTCGCTCGAAAACACCTCGCCCGTAACACTTCGAGGGGAAGGGTGGCATTTTTCAAAAAACATTGCAAAAAAATGCTAAGGGGTCGCTGCAGTCCAAACTCATAGAAGGGTTCGTTCAAAAATACCTTGCCCCTAGCACTTCGAGGGCGAGGGTGGTGTTTTTCAAAAAACTTAGCGAAAAAATCCTAAGGGGCTTGCTGCAGCCCAAACCCGACGAAGGGTTCGCTCAAAAACACCTCGCCCCTAGCATTTCGAGGGGGAGGGTGGCGTTTTTTCAAAAAGCTAGCGAAAAAACATTAAGGTGCTTGATGCAGCCCAAACCCGTCGAGGGGTTCGCTCGAAAATACCTCGCCCCTAACACTTTGATGGGGAGGGTGGCGTTTTTCAAAAAACATAGCAAAAAAATCCTAAGGGGCTCGCTGCAGCCCAAACTCATAGAAGGGTTCGCTCGAAAACACCTCGCCCGTAGCACTTCGAGGAGGAGGGTGGTGTTTTTCAAAAAACATCGCGAAAAAATTCTACGGGGCTCGTTGCAGCCCAAACCAGTCGAAGGCTTCGCTCAAAAACACCTCGCCCCTAGCACTTCGAGGGGGAGTGTGGTGTTTTTCAAAAAACATAGCGAAAAAATGCTAAGGGGCTTGCTGCAGCCCAAACCCGACGAAGGGTTCGCTCAAAAACACCTCGCCCTAGCATTTCGAGGGGGAGGGTGGCGTTTTTTCAAAAAACCTAGCGAAAAAACATTAAGGGGCTTGATGCAGCCCAAACCCGTCGAGGGGTTCGCTCGAAAATACCTCGCCCCTAGCACTTTGAGGGGGAGGGTGGCGTTTTTCAAAAAACATAGCAAAAAAATGCTAAGGGGCTCGCTGCAGCCCAAACCCGTCAAAGGGTTCGCTCGAAAACACCTCGCCCGTAGCACTTCGAGGGGAAGGGTGGCATTTTTCAAAAAACATAGCGAAAAAATGCTAAGGGGTCCCTGGAGCCCAAACCCGTCGAAGGGTTCGTTCGAAAATACCTCGCCCGTAGCACTTCGAGGGGGAGGGTGGTGTTTTTCAAAAAACTTAGCGAAAAAATGCTACGGGGCTCGTTGCAGCCCAAACCCGTCGAAGGCTTCGCTCAAAAACACCTCGCCCCTAGCACTTCGAGGGGGAGTGTGGTGTTTTTCAAAAAACATAGCGAAAAAATGCTAAGGGGCTTGCTGCAGGCCAAACCCGACGAAGGGTTCGCTCAAAAACACCTCGCCCTAGCATTTCGAGGGGGAGGGTGGCGTTTTTTCAAAAAACCTAGCGAAAAAACATTAAGGGGCTTGCTGCAGCCCAAACCCGACGAAGGGTTCGCTCAAAAACACCTCGCCCTAGCATTTCGAGGGGGAGGGTGGCGTTTTTTCAAAAAACCTAGCGAAAAAACATTAAGGGGCTTGATGCAGCCCAAAACTGTCGAGGGGTTCGCTCGAAAATACCTCGCCCCTAGCACTTTGAGGGGGAGGGTGGCGTTTTTCAAAAAATATAGCAAAAAAATGCTAAGGGGCTCGCTGCAGCCCAAACCCGTCAAAGGGTTCGCTCGAAAACACCTCGCCCGTAGCACTTCGAGGGGAAGGGTGGCATTTTTCAAGAAACATAGCGAAAAAATGCTAAGGGGTCGCTGGAGCCCAAACCCGTCGAAGGGTTCGTTCGAAAATACCTTGCCCCTAGCACTTCGAGGGGGAGGGTGGTGTTTTTCAAAAAACTTAGCGAAAAAATGCTACGGGGCTCGTTGCAGCCCAAACCCATCGAAGGGTTCGCTCAAAGACACCTCGCCCCGAGGACTTCGAGGGGGAGTGTGGTGTTTTTCAAAAAACATAGTGAAAAAATTTTAAGGGGCTTGATGCAGGCCAAACCCGTCGAGGGGTTCGCTCGAAAATACCTCGCCCCTAGCACTTTGAGGGGGAGGGTGGCATTTTTCAAAAAACATAGCAAAAAAATGCTAGGGGGCTCGCTGCAGCCCAAACCCGTCAAAGGGTTCGCTCGAAAACACCTCGCCCGTAGCACTTCGAGGGGAAGGGTGGCATTTTTCAAAAAACATAGCGAAAAAATGCTAAGGGGTCCCTGGAGCCCAAACCCGTCGAAGGGTTCGTTCGAAAATACCTCGCCCGTAGCACTTCGAGGGGGAGGGTGGTGTTTTTCAAAAAACTTAGCGAAAAAATGCTACGGGGCTCGTTGCAGCCCAAACCCGTCGAAGGCTGTTGACTTTTGCTAAGCCATATTAATAAATCATTCCCGGCACGGGGCCAGAAACGGTTCACTAATATGTCCCAGAGTCAAGTAGGTAAAATCCGCAAGCGCACGGAGAATACCGCTGTAGCATTTCACCCGGAAGTATTCAGGGTATCGTATTTGTTTATCCCAGAGGAAGGTTATGATCAAGAAGCGTTACTAACATATAAGATCATGTTAACAATTAGCAAGGATATCTAACCAAGACAGGCGGGTATATGATAATAACCGGGTAGTGTGACACACACAGAAGATTCCTACTAAATAAATAAAGTCTAGTGGAGGAAAAACTGGGCTAAGCTACTCCTACTATACATTCCTATACAGTTGCATAGCCTAAGTAGAATACATACAGACCCACACTCAGGTTCAGCAGTCAATAGTATAGCATTTCAGGCACGGACTTACCCCTGCATCCACAGGCGACTTCCGCCAAGAGCCTACGCACTAGCCTAGCGGGGAGGATTTCAAAGGACGGACAGGGCTGTCACCACCTGCCGCCTACCTCAACGAACCAGTAGACTAACGAATAATTGATGCAAATCAGTCACCCAAGTACCATACTTGCATGACCAAAGAGCACTCTGCCCCTCCGCGATTACTATTAACGAGGCAGAGTTACCGTACGAATACGATCACCAAACCCATGCTATACTTTATCAGCTAAAACTAAGCATAGAGACTATAACATATAAACTAGACTATAGTGACGGTATATAACTAGCATGACAATAGTAGTATAATAAATATAAACTACTATCACACAAGTGGACTATACTATCACATATATGGATCACAAAATCAAACAAGAAACTCATGACCCAAGCACAACTATATAGAAAAGATATATATATTGATAAGAGCAAAGTCTTACAAAAGGGAAAAGATACAAGAGCCATACCAATTCCAAGTGAAGACTTGGGACTAGAGAGCTCTAGACTCAGCCTAACTCCACTAAAACTCCAAGAACTACTACTAGCAAGAGAGAAATGCTTCTTGTGGTGTGTGTTGAGTGTGAAGGCACACCCTCCTATTTATAGCCTCAATAGGTCGGCAAGGGAGAGTAACCGCCACGGAAGGCATCTCAAACCGTCATCAGGAGTCGCGGAGGAGCCAACACGTGGAAGCCCAGGCGGAGAGGGCGCCCGGCCGGGTCGGCCGACCTGACCAGGTCGGCCGACCTGGGGGTGGCCCCTCCTGGCCTGTGCTTTCTCCAGGTGGCTGTCCTGTGGGCCCTGACGTTGGTTTGCGCGGTATTGCAGGGAGTTACGTCGGTTAAGTGCTGAAAATGGGCCCTTCAATCCGTGTGACGTCCATGTGGCACTCTCTGATTGGTCGAAAGTGTGTTTTCTTGCCTTTTGAGGTGTTTCCTTCACATTTCCTCCTGCATGCACAAAGTTCTCCAAGTACAAGTGGAACTATATTATTGTGCTAAAGCATGCGTGTATGAAATGCCAAATTCTCCTTTATTTGAGTATAGTTGACGGTTGAAAATGGTACTTAACAGCCGTCAACAAACTCCCCCAAGCTTACCCTTTGCTCGTCCCGAAGCAAAGATAAACTTAAGTTGTTGATCAGGAGTTGCTACAATGTCCTACTCCTCAATAATACTATGCGCACAACAAAGTACTTCTTCCTAGAATTAAATATATTGGCACATAACTTACCCATTTACCTCGATCCATGGGGCTTTTACACCTCATTGTCTTGGGCGGTTGAGAGATAGAACAATTGCAGGGCACCAATCACTTGCTCTAGATTCCGCTATGTTATTCCGGAGGTTTTCAAAAGATTTTGAAAATAAAAACCAAGTTCCTCAAATGATTCTCTCGGATCACTCAATATGTGTATGATTCCTCACCAAGGCAAAGTGTTGCCTATAATCACCTACTTCTAAATAAGGCTTTATGTGGAGCTCAAGGTAGGGATATATGAGGCACTCATGTTCACATAATATTGCTATGTCAAAAGACCGGATCCAAGAAAAACATCAATTCAAACAATCTTGATCAAGATGTGCAAGTGTGTGGGAGAACGGAGGAATGGTGGATGGGAAGAAATAACTCCTTTTTGAATTTTCCTTCTCTCTTTTGGAGTTTCTAGGCTATGGCTATCTTTTGCTTGCTCTCTTTTTTGAGCATTTTTTTTTCTTCTTTTTTTTTTTTTTTTTTGCATAGCCATAGTCCTAGTTTGCAATGAATACTTTGAGAGAGGAATTTTGCAATGGATATATGGAGTGTTTCTTTGGATGGATGGATGGATAGTGGCTTTCTTCCGGTGTAGAAGAATAGCTCACGGTGGATATGGTGGATATGGTGGATGCTATCTTCTTGATTTAGAAGGATAGCTCATGGCGGTGGATGTGTGTATATGATCTTGATCAAGAAAGCATGAAAAGAGTTCTACTAGGGTCACAACAATTTTGACTAAGCTCAATGTGAAACAAGCAGCATATGTGTAAAGGTTTTCAAATGTAAACACTACATATGGCTGTGGTGGGAATTTCATCATTGAGGAACTTATCAATTTGTCATTTTGAAAAATAAAACTCCGGAATTCAAGCTTTACGTTGAGCAAGATCATAGCAGCCCTATCTATCATATCATACCTCTCAACAACTTAGAACTAGAGAATGCATATGCTACCCACAAGATTCAAGTTCAAGGCAAGATTTACCAACAAACCTAACTCTTGAGAGAGTACTAAGTTGTAAACTAGCATTAGAGAGGAATAAAGGACAGAGCAACTATTCATCATCTCAACATAGGAAAATTATACACATTCATACCGCGCATGGAAAAGGGAAATATTTTTGTTCTTTTTATATTTTGCAAATTTTTATGGATTTTCAGATTTAGCAAATGCAAGAAATAAAGGGAAGGGGAAAGATACAAGTTACCGTGAGAAGGGGGGTCCTCCCCCAAGCTTGTTCTTGCTCATATCTGCTGGTTCGGGTCGTAGCCTTGGGAGCGGAAGAAGGCATCCCAATTGCTCTGATTCTGAGCCATCATTGCGTTCAGCTGGCGGAATTGGTTGTCGCTGAAATTGACGGAGGATGCTTGATTCGTGCTTGCACGAGTGCTTTTTTCTCCGCTTGATTCCGGCGACTTGCTTCATTCGTTTGAACATGGCTGCACACAAGAACAAACACAAGACAAGAACAAAAACAAGATCGAACAAGTGTTCGGGTGAGCGTTAGTGAAAACGACAAACCCGAGCTTCTCCGAAATTGGTTTTCTTTTCACAACAACTTGCAAATGCACTAAAACAGAGGGGAAATATTTTTTTGGGTTTTTGGGGCTGTAGTAAAGTTGAAGAACACGAAATTTTGGGAGAGCAACAAGTGAGCAAAGGACGGGAGTGAAAGATGAGCTTGGAATGGTGAAGCTCCCCCTCCTGGGCGGTTTTTATAGCCAAGGAAGCAAGATGGCTGTTAGAAAGAGACAGAGCAACGGCCATATAGCCGTTGGGAGAAAGGAGCACAGGAAAAGGTGGGGCCAGGGGGTCGGCCGACCCCACCAGGTCGGCCGACCTGGCAGGTGGGCCTCCTGGCAGCCCCCTTTTTCCTATGTGTTCCCCAACGGCTAGGGGATTTGTCCCCTGCTGCCTTTTTGCTCAAACAGCTCGACAAAAAATCTTTTCAAAATGGAAAGCCCAAAAACCTATTTTCTAAATTTTTAAAAATGCAAATGAGTTTTGAAAAATTCCAAGGTGGCTGGAAAAATTCAAAAATGCAGAAATGCAGTGGTCGGGAAAAATCGAAATGTGGTGGAAAGCAAATATGCAATTAAAAGAGCAAATATGGATAACTACCGGTTTAACCTCCCGGCGAGGACTCACCTTTTAAAGTCCGACGAGCGGGACTTTTCTCCGGCGTTCAGCTCGATGAAGCGTTGTCCGGTCCCGGAGATGAAGACACGGATGATGCTTCTTGTTTCATTCGCCACACCTTCTTGGTCTTTGTTGTGGTCGGTGGCTTCTCGGGCTTCGGAGGCTGCGGTTTTGCAGGCTTCACAGCCTGTTTCTTTGCAGACCTCGGAGGTTGCTGCCTTGTGGACTTCGGAGGCTGTTGCTTAATGTGTGACCTTTTCCTCCTTGCCTTCATCAGTTGTTGCTGTGCAACTTTTTCCTTCTCAAGGAAGTTCTTCATGAATGTGATGAGGCTGTCCTTCTTTTTGAACGTGTTGCAAATCTCCAGGAATTGCTGGAGATGAGCACTAGCGTCCTCATTGGCTTTCCCACAGAATGGGCTAGCCTGCACCATAGTGATGAGACCGGTCTTGATCTCTAAGTTCGCATCTCCCACATTGCCAGCTGGTCCCGTAGGGATGTTGGCAGCGGAGGGAGCGGAGAACTCGCGGAGGGTCTTGTCGGCCATTTGCTCAGAGCTTGATGGTGCGGGAATGACAGGTTCGATTGGCCGAGTCTCCTTACGAGGAGGGGTGAGCCTGGCTCGTGTCCTTCTCAGGAGTGATTCAGGATCTTCAGTGAAGTTTGTCGGCAAGTCGAAACCAGTCATACACTACCCTGTTTTCATACAAAATGCAGAAAACAAAGCAAGGTTAGCCTGCCTAGGAGATAGCCTTAATAATTGCAACACTACTATATACATTAGTAATTTTTCTTAATCATACGCCTTCCCCGGCAACGGCGCCAGAAATGCTTGTTGACTTTTGCTAAGCCATATTAATAAATCATTCCCGGCACGGGGCCAGAAACGGTTCACTAATATGTCCCAGAGTCAAGTAGGTAAAATCCGCAAGCGCACGGAGAATACCGCTGTAGCATTTCACCCGGAAGTATTCAGGGTATCGTATTTGTTTATCCCAGAGGAAGGTTATGATCAAGAAGCGTTACTAACATATAAGATCATGTTAACAATTAGCAAGGATATCTAACCAAGACAGGCGGGTATATGATAATAACCGGGTAGTGTGACACACACAGAAGATTCCTACTAAATAAATAAAGTCTAGTGGAGGAAAAACTGGGCTAAGCTACTCCTACTATACATTCCTATACAGTTGCATAGCCTAAGTAGAATACATACAGACCCACACTCAGGTTCAGCAGTCAATAGTATAGCATTTCAGGCACGGACTTACCCCTGCATCCACAGGCGACTTCCGCCAAGAGCCTACGCACTAGCCTAGCGGGGAGGATTTCAAAGGACGGACAGGGCTGTCACCACCTGCCGCCTACCTCAATGAACCAGTAGACTAACGAATAATTGATGCAAATCAGTCACCCAAGTACCATACTTGCATGACCAAAGAGCACTCTGCCCCTCCGCGATTACTATTAACGAGGCAGAGTTACCGTACGAATACGATCACCAAACCCATGCTATACTTTATCAGCTAAAACTAAGCATAGAGACTATAACATATAAACTAGACTATAGTGACGGTATATAACTAGCATGACAATAGTAGTATAATAAATATAAACTACTATCACACAAGTGGACTATACTATCACATATATGGATAACAAAATCAAACAAGAAACTCATGACCCAAGCACAACTATATAGAAAAGATATATATATTGATAAGAGCAAAGTCTTACAAAAGGGAAAAGATACAAGAGCCATACCAATTCCAAGTGAAGACTTGGGACTAGAGAGCTCTAGACTCAGCCTAACTCCACTAAAACTCCAAGAACTACTACTAGCAAGAGAGAAATGCTTCTTGTGGTGTGTGTTGAGTGTGAAGGCACACCCTCCTATTTATAGCCTCAATAGGTCGGCAAGGGAGAGTAACCGCCACGGAAGGCATCTCAAACCGTCATCAGGAGTCGCGGAGGAGCCAACACGTGGAAGCCCAGGCGGAGAGGGCGCCCGGCCGGGTCGGCCGACCTGACCAGGTCGGCCGACCTGGGGGTGGCCCCTCCTGGCCTGTGCTTTCTCCAGGTGGCTGTCCTGTGGGCCCTGACGTTGGTTTGCGCGGTATTGCAGGGAGTTACGTCGGTTAAGTGCTGAAAATGGGCCCTTCAATCCGTGTGACGTCCATGTGGCACTCTCTGATTGGTCGAAAGTGTGTTTTCTTGCCTTTTGAGGTGTTTCCTTCACATTTCCTCCTGCATGCACAAAGTTCTCCAAGTACAAGTGGAACTATATTATTGTGCTAAAGCATGCGTGTATGAAATGCCAAATTCTCCTTTATTTGAGTATAGTTGACGGTTGAAAATGGTACTTAACAGCCGTCAACAAAGGCTTCGCTCAAAAACACCTCGCCCCTAGCACTTCGAGGGGGAGTGTGGTGTTTTTCAAAAAACATAGCGAAAAAATGCTAAGGGGCTTGCTGCAGCCCAAACCCGACGAAGGGTTCGCTCAAAAACACCTCGCCCTAGCATTTCGAGGGGGAGGGTGGCGTTTTTTCAAAAAACCTAGCGAAAAAACATTAAGGGGCTTGATGCAGCCCAAACCCGTCGAGGGGTTCGCTCGAAAATACCTCGCCCCTAGCACTTTGAGGGGGAGGGTGGCGTTTTTCAAAAAACATAGCAAAAAAATGCTAAGGGGCTCGCTGCAGCCCAAACCCGTCAAAGGGTTCGCTCGAAAACACCTCGCCCGTAGCACTTCGAGGGGAAGGGTGGCATTTTTCAAGAAACATAGCGAAAAAATGCTAAGGGGTCGCTGGAGCCCAAACCCGTCGAAGGGTTCGTTCGAAAATACCTTGCCCCTAGCACTTCGAGGGGGAGGGTGGTGTTTTTCAAAAAACTTAGCGAAAAAATGCTACGGGGCTCGTTGCAGCCCAAACCCGTCGAAGGCTTCGCTCAAAAACACCTCGCGCCTAGCACTTCGAGGGGGAGGGTGGTGTTTTTCAAAAAACTTAGCGAAAAAATGCTACGGGGCTCGTTGCAGCCCAAACCCATCGAAGGGTTCGCTCAAAGACACCTCGCCCCGAGGACTTCGAGGGGGAGTGTGGTGTTTTTCAAAAAACATAGTGAAAAAATTTTAAGGGGCTTGATGCAGCCCAAACCCGTCGAGGGGTTCGCTCGAAAATACCTCGCCCCTAGCACTTTGAGGGGGAGGGTGGCGTTTTTCAAAAAACATAGCAAAAAAATGCTAAGGGGCTCGCTGCAGCCCAAACCCGTCAAAGGGTTCGCTCGAAAACACCTCGCCCGTAGCACTTCGAGGGGAAGGGTGGCATTTTTCAAAAAACATAGCGAAAAAATGCTAAGGGGTCGCTGGAGCCCAAACCCGTCGAAGGGTTCGTTCGAAAATACCTTGCCCCTAGCACTTCGAGGGGGAGGGTGGTGTTTTTCAAAAAACTTAGCGAAAAAATGCTACGGGGCTCGTTGCAGCCCAAACCCATCGAAGGGTTCGCTCAAAGACACCTCGCCCCGAGGACTTCGAGGGGGAGTGTGGTGTTTTTCAAAAAACATAGTGAAAAAATTTTAAGGGGCTTGATGCAGCCCAAACCCGTCGAGGGGTTCGCTCGAAAATACCTCGCCCCTAGCACTTTGAGGGGGAGGGTGGCGTTTTTCAAAAAACATAGCAAAAAAATGCTAAGGGGCTCGCTGCAGCCCAAACCCGTCAAAGGGTTCGCTCGAAAACACCTCGCCCGTAGCACTTCGAGGGGAAGGGTGGCATTTCTCAAAAAACATAGCGAAAAAATGCTAAGGGGTCGCTGGAGCCCAAACCCGTCGAAGGGTTCGTTCGAAAATACCTTGCCCCTAGCACTTCGAGGGGGAGGGTGGTGTTTTTCAAAAAACTTAGCGAAAAAATGCTACGGGGCTCGTTGCAGCCCAAACCCATCGAAGGGTTCGCTCAAAGACACCTCGCCCCGAGGACTTCGAGGGGGAGTGTGGTGTTTTTCAAAAAACATAGTGAAAAAATTTTAAGGGGCTTGATGCAGGCCAAACCCGTCGAGGGGTTCGCTCGAAAATACCTCGCCCCTAGCACTTTGAGGGGGAGGGTGGCATTTTTCAAAAAACATAGCAAAAAAATGCTAGGGGGCTCGCTGCAGCCCAAACCCGTCAAAGGGTTCGTTCGAAAACACCTCGCCCGTAGCACTTCGAGGGGAAGGGTGGCATTTTTCAAAAAACATAGCGAAAAAATGCTAAGGGGTCGCTGGAGCCCAAACCCGTCGAAGGGTTCGTTCGAAAATACCTCGCCCGTAGCACTTCGAGGGGGAGGGTGGTGTTTTTCGAAAAACTTAGCGAAAAAATGCTACGGGGCTCGTTGCAGCCTAAACCCGTCGAAGGCTTCGCTCAAAAACACCTCGCCCCTAGCACTTCGAGGGGGAGTGTGGTGTTTTTCAAAAAACATAGCGAAAAAATGCTAAGGGGCTTGCTGCAGCCCAAACCCGACGAAGGGTTCGCTCAAAAACACCTCGCCCTAGCATTTCGAGGGGGAGGGTGGCATTTTTTCAAAAAACCTAGCGAAAAAACATTAAGGGGCTTGATGCAGCCCAAACCCGTCGAGGGGTTCGCTCGAAAATACCTCGCCCCTAGCACTTTGAGGGGGAGGGTGGCGTTTTTCAAAAAACATAGCAAAAAAATGCTAAGGGGCTCGCTGCAGCCCAAACCCGTCAAAGGGTTCGCTCGAAAACACCTCGCCCGTAGCACTTCGAGGGGAAGGGTGGCATTTTTCCAAAAACATAGCGAAAAAATGCTAAGGGGTCGCTGGAGCCCAAACCCGTCGAAGGGTTCGTTCGAAAATACCTTGCCCCTAGCACTTCGAGGGGAAGGGTGGTGTTTTTCAAAAAACTTAGCGAAAAAATGCTACGGGGCTCGTTGCAGCCCAAACCCATCGAAGGGTTCGCTCAAAAACACCTCGCCCCGAGGACTTCGAGGGGGAGTGTGGTGTTTTTCAAAAAACATAGTGAAAAAATTTTAAGGGGCTTGATGCAGCCCAAACCCGTCGAGGGGTTCGCTCGAAAATACCTCGCCCCTAGCACTTTGAGGGGGAGGGTGGCATTTTTCAAAAAACATAGCAAAAAAATGCTAGGGGGCTCGCTGCAGCCCAAACCCGTCAAAGGGTTCGCTCAAAAACACCTCGCCCGTAGCACTTCGAGGGGAAGGGTGGCATTTTTCAAGAAACATAGCGAAAAAATGCTAAGGGGTCGCTGGAGCCCAAACCCGTCGAAGGGTTCGTTCGAAAATACCTTGCCCCTAGCACTTCGAGGGGGAGGGTGGTGTTTTTCAAAAAACTTAGCGAAAAAATGCTACGGGGCTCGTTGCAGCCCAAACCCGTCGAAGGCTTCGCTCAAAAACACCTCGCGCCTAGCACTTCGAGGGGGAGGGTGGTGTTTTTCAAAAAACTTAGCGAAAAAATGCTACGGGGCTCGTTGCAGCCCAAACCCATCGAAGGGTTCGCTCAAAGACACCTCGCCCCGAGGACTTCGAGGGGGAGTGTGGTGTTTTTCAAAAAACATAGTGAAAAAATTTTAAGGGGCTTGATGCAGCCCAAACCCGTCGAGGGGTTCGCTCGAAAATACCTCGCCCCTAGCACTTTGAGGGGGAGGGTGGCGTTTTTCAAAAAACATAGCAAAAAAATGCTAAGGGGCTCGCTGCAGCCCAAACCCGTCAAAGGGTTCGCTCGAAAACACCTCGCCCGTAGCACTTCGAGGGGAAGGGTGGCATTTTTCAAAAAACATAGCGAAAAAATGCTAAGGGGTCGCTGGAGCCCAAACCCGTCGAAGGGTTCGTTCGAAAATACCTTGCCCCTAGCACTTCGAGGGGGAGGGTGGTGTTTTTCAAAAAACTTAGCGAAAAAATGCTACGGGGCTCGTTGCAGCCCAAACCCATCGAAGGGTTCGCTCAAAGACACCTCGCCCCGAGGACTTCGAGGGGGAGTGTGGTGTTTTTCAAAAAACATAGTGAAAAAATTTTAAGGGGCTTGATGCAGCCCAAACCCGTCGAGGGGTTCGCTCGAAAATACCTCGCCCCTAGCACTTTGAGGGGGAGGGTGGCGTTTTTCAAAAAACATAGCAAAAAAATGCTAAGGGGCTCGCTGCAGCCCAAACCCGTCAAAGGGTTCGCTCGAAAACACCTCGCCCGTAGCACTTCGAGGGGAAGGGTGGCATTTTTCAAAAAACATAGCGAAAAAATGCTAAGGGGTCGCTGGAGCCCAAACCCGTCGAAGGGTTCGTTCGAAAATACCTTGCCCCTAGCACTTCGAGGGGGAGGGTGGTGTTTTTCAAAAAACTTAGCAAAAAAATGCTACGGGGCTCGTTGCAGCCCAAACCCATCGAAGGGTTCGCTCAAAGACACCTCGCCCCGAGGACTTCGAGGGGGAGTGTGGTGTTTTTCAAAAAACATAGTGAAAAAATTTTAAGGGGCTTGATGCAGGCCAAACCCGTCGAGGGGTTCGCTCGAAAATACCTCGCCCCTAGCACTTTGAGGGGGAGGGTGGCATTTTTCAAAAAACATAGCAAAAAAATGCTAGGGGGCTCGCTGCAGCCCAAACCCGTCAAAGGGTTCGTTCGAAAACACCTCGCCCGTAGCACTTCGAGGGGAAGGGTGGCATTTTTCAAAAAACATAGCGAAAAAATGCTAAGGGGTCGCTGGAGCCCAAACCCGTCGAAGGGTTCGTTCGAAAATACCTCGCCCGTAGCACTTCGAGGGGGAGGGTGGTGTTTTTCGAAAAACTTAGCGAAAAAATGCTACGGGGCTCGTTGCAGCCCAAACCCGTCGAAGGCTTCGCTCAAAAACACCTCGCCCCTAGCACTTCGAGGGGGAGTGTGGTGTTTTTCAAAAAACATAGCGAAAAAATGCTAAGGGGCTTGCTGCAGCCCAAACCCGACGAAGGGTTTGCTCAAAAACACCTCGCCCTAGCATTTCGAGGGGGAGGGTGGCATTTTTTCAAAAAACCTAGCGAAAAAACATTAAGGGGCTTGATGCAGCCCAAACCCGTCGAGGGGTTCGCTCGAAAATACCTCGCCCCTAGCACTTTGAGGGGGAGGGTGGCGTTTTTCAAAAAACATAGCAAAAAAATGCTAAGGGGCTCGCTGCAGCCCAAACCCGTCAAAGGGTTCGCTCGAAAACACCTCGCCCGTAGCACTTCGAGGGGAAGGGTGGCATTTTTCCAAAAACATAGCGAAAAAATGCTAAGGGGTCGCTGGAGCCCAAACCCGTCGAAGGGTTCGTTCGAAAATACCTTGCCCCTAGCACTTCGAGGGGAAGGGTGGTGTTTTTCAAAAAACTTAGCGAAAAAATGCTACGGGGCTCGTTGCAGCCCAAACCCATCGAAGGGTTCGCTCAAAAACACCTCGCCCCGAGGACTTCGAGGGGGAGTGTGGTGTTTTTCAAAAAACATAGTGAAAAAATTTTAAGGGGCTTGATGCAGCCCAAACCCGTCGAGGGGTTCGCTCGAAAATACCTCGCCCCTAGCACTTTGAGGGGGAGGGTGGCATTTTTCAAAAAACATAGCAAAAAAATGCTAGGGGGCTCGCTGCAGCCCAAACCCGTCAAAGGGTTCGCTCAAAGACACCTCGCCCCTAGCACTTCGAGGGGGAGTGTGGTGTTTTTCAAAAAACATAGCGAAAAAATGCTAAGGGGCTTGCTGCAGCCCAAACCCGACGAAGGGTTCGCTCAAAAACACCTCGCCCTAGCATTTCGAGGGGGAGGGTGGCGTTTTTTCAAAAAACCTAGCGAAAAAACATTAAGGGGCTTGATGCAGCCCAAACCCGTCGAGGGGTTCGCTCGAAAATACCTCGCCCCTAGCACTTTGAGGGGGAGGGTGGCGTTTTTCAAAAAACATAGCAAAAAAATGCTAAGGGGCTCGCTGCAGCCCAAACCCGTCAAAGGGTTCGCTCGAAAACACCTCGCCCGTAGCACTTCGAGGGGAAGGGTGGCATTTTTCAAAAAACATAGCGAAAAAATGCTAAGGGGTCGCTGGAGCCCAAACCCGTCGAAGGGTTCGTTCGAAAATACCTTGCCCCTAGCACTTCGAGGGGAAGGGTGATGTTTTTCAAAAAACTTAGCGAAAAAATGCTACGGGGCTCGTTGCAGCCCAAACCCATCGAAGGGTTCGCTCAAAAACACCTCGCCCCGAGGACTTCGAGGGGGAGTGTGGTGTTTTTCAAAAAACATAGTGAAAAAATTTTAAGGGGCTTGACGCAGCTGATGAGGACATCACTCCTATGGATACACACAACACTCCTCCAAATCTGGACTTGCAAGGTCCAATGACTAGAGCTCGTGCACGACGACTAAATTTAGAGGTGAGCTCGTTCCTACGTTCTTCGCTATATGTTACTTTTGAGAATGGTTTGCTACCTAATGATTATTTTATGATTAGAAACCATGGAGAAGACCAGGAGATGATGGGAGAAGGAGCTGGGAACGTGGAGGACCAGCAAGAGCTTGGAAGCCAAAGTGGAGGCCCAATCAAAACCGACTTCGAGTCTGTTTCGGGGCCCAGGACCAGTCTGTACTAAAACAGTTGCCCAGGACGCATACGGACTCGGATTTGGACGTTCTACATATGCACGGAAAGATAAGGAGAAGACCTTTCCAATGCCGCCGGCCTCATGTCAAAATTCATCCGGAGTCATCAGGAATCGTCAAAACAAGACAGAGTCCAGAATCTGTGTCGGTGCTGCGTCGCCTATTTTTGGCCTTTGGGCTTTGTATCTAGTTGAGCCCAATTAGGGGCGCGTCCAGAGGGTCTTGCACGACCCTAGGGTCTTTATATACAGCCGCCGCCGCACCATTAGGGTTCGGGTTTTGCTTAGATCAATTCTGTTCATAAACAGTTTCGCCGTTCATCGGTTTGTGAGACCCCAACTTCGAGAGTTTAATCATACATCTGCAATTGTGTTGCAATCTTCGTTGTTCTTGCTTGTGTTCTTGATTCGCAGGCAGGGATCAGCCTTCTCGGCGAGGTCAATCGTCTTTTGGACGGTTGATAACCAGAGGAGACGTCGTGCTGCGATTGCGGGGTTTAGAACGTGCTGTTCTAAAGCCGGATCGATTTGTGTGTCGCCTCCGACCAAATCAACTTACCAAGAACCTTTCGGAAGATCGGGAACCCTTGTCCACATCAAGTGGTAATCAGAGCTTCAGGTGCACCGTCAGGTTCACACTACCCTTTAGTTTTGTTTTCGTGTTCTTCCTATCGTCCACTGAAAATACCAAAAAAAAAAAAAAATTTCCCCGCCCATAACCACGTGTTTAGCCTTTGCATATTTCAATTTCAGAGTCCGTAGTGTTGAGTTTGTGCCCTAGTTCTTGTTTAGTCGCTGGTTTAGTTTGTGTTTTTGTCGTCAGTAGTGTTTCCCTTGCAACCCTAGCCGCCATCCCCTTCACCATCCTCGGTTTTGTCGGCTTTGTGTGCTAGGGTTGATTGATCAACACGCCCACCCTAATCCCACCCTAAACCTACCCTCACCACCTCGGACCACTTTTCATAAATTCCACTTTCCGCTGCATCCACCTTGCCAAAAAAACTCCCTACCCGACCCCAAGCCCGACTCGGATTTCACTCCAATCCCCGGGTTCTTCATAACCGATTCCGACACCCCTTCGGTAAAACAGCCATAACTTTTCGCTCGGTTGTCCGTTTTGGCTGAAATTTTTACAGGAGATTCTAGACGAAAAGTTGAGCATACCCACACCAGGCTATGCCCTGTGTGCCCTCGTCAAAAAATTCAAAAAAAATCGGGAAGATAAAGAAAAAATTCATTCAAGTTGAAACCCGACGTTTTCTGAAACTTCAAGATTTTCTGTAGGCTAGACGACATGCTTGATGAGTTATGTGGTGCTATAATTTTCACTAAAATTGATTTGCGTAGTGGCTACCATCAAATTAGAATGAAACTTGGAGATGAATGGAAAACAGCTTTTAAAACCAAATTCGGGTTGTATGAGTGGTTAGTAATGCCTTTTGGGTTAACTAATGCACCCAGTACTTTCATGCGTTTGATGAATGAGGTTTTAAGACCTTTTATTGGCAAATTTGTGGTTGTCTACTTTGATGATATCTTGATTTACAGCAAATCTATGGATGATCATATGATTCATTTGCGTGCTGTTTTTGATGCTTTGCGAGTTGCACGTTTATTTGGTAACCTTGAGAAGTGCACCTTTTGCACGGATCGAGTCTCTTTTCTTGGCTATGTTGTGACTCCACAGGGAATTGAGGTGGATGAGGTGAAGATTGAAGCCATAAAGAGCTGGCCTGTACCAAAAACTATCACACAGGTGAGGAGTTTTCTTGGTCTTGCAGGTTTCTACCGCCGCTTTGTCAAAGATTTCAGCACCATTGCTGCACCATTGCATGAGTTGACAAAGAAGGGCGTTGACTTCCATTTTGGTAAGGTACATCATGAGTCTTTTGATGCTTTGAAGGACAAACTTACACATGCACCATTGCTGCAATTACCCAATTTTGATAAGACTTTTGAGCTTGAATGTGATGCTAGTGGTATAGGCATTGGTGGTGTTTTGATGCAAGATGGTAAACCTGTTGCATACTTTAGTGAGAAAATTACTGGGCCTGTTTTGAATTATTCCACGTATGATAAGGAACTATATGCACTTGTACGTTCTTTAGAGACGTGGCGTCATTATTTGTTGCCCAAAGAATTTGTTATTCATTCTGATCATGAATCACTTAAGTATATTCGTTCTCAATGCAATTTGAACCGTAGACATGCTAAATGGGTTGAGTTTATTGAGTCTTTTCCTTATATTATTAAACATAAGAAAGGGAAGGATAATGTGATTGCTGATGCTTTATCTAGGCGATATACTTTGTTGTCTCAACTTGATTGCAGAATTTTTGGACTTGAGGCAATTAAAGAACAATATGTTGCTGATGTTGATTTTAAAGATGTATTGCTGCACTGTAAAGAAGGTCGTGCTTGGCACAAATTTGTGTTGAATGATGGTTTCTTGTTTAGAGCTAACCGCCTATGCATTCCAGTTGGTTCCGTTCGTCTTTTATTGTTGCAGGAGGCGCATGGAGGTGGATTGATGGGTCATTTTGGTGCTAAGAAGACGGAGGATATTTTGGCCACACACTTCTTTTGGCCAAGGATGAGGAAAGATGTTGAGCGTTTTGTTGCTCGCTGCACTACATGTCAAAAAGCTAAGTCTCGATTGAATCCACATGGTTTATACATGCCACTTCCTGTTCCTTCTATTCCTTGGGCGGATATTTCTATGGACTTTATTTTAGGACTGCCTAGGACTAAGAGGGGGAGTGATAGCATTTTTGTTGTTGTGGATCGTTTTTCCAAGATGGCACACTTTATACCATGTCATAAAACTGATGATGCTAGTTACATTGCTGATCTTTTTTTCAAAGAAATTGTACGTTTGCATGGTATGCCTTCTACTATTGTTTCAGATCGTGATGCAAAATTCTTGAGTCATTTTTGGCGCACGCTTTGGAATAAGTTGGGTACAAAGTTGTTATTTTCTACAACTTGTCATCCACAAACTGATGGACAAACTGAGGTTGTGAACCGCACTTTGGGTACTATGTTGCGAGCTATTTTGAAGAAAAATTTGAAGCAATGGGAAGAATGCTTACCTCATGTTGAGTTTGCTTATAATCGGGCAACACATTCTACTACCAAGGTAAGTCCATTCAAGGTAGTGTATGGTTTTGATCCCCGTACTCCACTTGATATACTTCCTCTACCTATTAATGAGAGAGTTCATGTTGATGCTAAGGAGCGTGCTGAATTTATTTTGCAAATGCATGAGACCACTAGACTTAGCATTGAAAAGATGAATGAAAAGTATAAAATTGCTGGCAGTAAGGGTAGAAAGGAAGTAAAGCTTGATGTAGGAGATTTAGTGTGGTTACACTTAAGGAAGGATAGATTTCCAGAATTGAGAAAGTCTAAACTAATGCCTAGAGCTGATGGTCCATTCAAAATAATAGAGAAGATTAATGATAATGCATACAAACTTGAGTTGCCTCCCGAGTTCGGGGTTAGTCCTACTTTTAACATTTCAGATTTGAAACCATACTTGGGAGAAGAGGATGAGCTCGAGTCGAGGACGACTCCACTTCAAGAGGGGGAGGATGATGAGGACATCACTCCTATGGATACACACAACACTCCTCCAAATCTGGACTTGCAAGGTCCAATGACTAGAGCTCGTGCACGACGACTAAATTTAGAGGTGAGCTCGTTCCTACGTTCTTCGCTATATGTTACTTTTGAGAATGGTTTGCTACCTAATGATTATTTTATGATTAGAAACCATGGAGAAGACCAGGAGATGATGGGAGAAGGAGCTGGGAACGTGGAGGACCAGCAAGATCTTGGAAGCCAAAGTGGAGGCCCAATCAAAACCGACTTCGAGTCTGTTTCGGGGTCCAGGACCAGTCTGTACTAAAACAGTTGCCCAGGACGCATACGGACTCGGATTTGGACGTTCTACATATGCACGGAAAGATAAGGAGAAGACCTTTCCAATGCCGCTGGCCTCATGTCAAAATTCATCCGGAGTCATCGGGAATCGTCAAAACAAGACAGAGTCCAGAATCTGTGTCGGTGCTGCGTCGCCTATTTTTGGCCTTTGGGCTTTGTATCTAGTTGAGCCCAATTAGGGGCGCGTCCAGAGGGTCTTGCACGACCCTAGGGTCTTTATATACAGCCGCCGCCGCACCATTAGGGTTCGGGTTTTGCTTAGATCAATTCTGTTCATAAACAGTTTCGCCGTTCATCGGTTTGTGAGACCCCAACTTCGAGAGTTTAATCATACATCTGCAATTGTGTTGCAATCTTCGTTGTTCTTGCTTGTGTTCTTGATTCGCAGGCAGGGATCAGCCTTCTCGACGAGGTCAATCGTCTTTTGGACGGTTGATAACCAGAGGAGACGTCGTGCTGCGATTGCGGGGTTTAGAACGTGCTGTTCTAAAGCCGGATCGATTTGTGTGTCGCCTCCGACCAAATCAACTTACCAAGAACCTTTCGGAAGATCGGGAACCCTTGTCCACATCAGCAGCCCAAACCCGTCGAGGGGTTCGCTCGAAAATACCTCGCCCCTAGCACTTTGAGGGGGAGGGTGGCATTTTTCAAAAAACATAGCGAAAAAATTCTATGGGGCCCACAGCAGCCCAAACCCGTCAAAGGGTTCGCTCGAAAACACCTCGCCCGTAGCACTTCGAGGGGAAGGGTGGCATTTTTCAAAAAACATAGCGAAAAAATGCTAAGGGGTCGCTGCAGCCCAAACTCATAGAAGGGTTCGTTCGAAAATACCTTGCCCCTAGCACTTCGAGGGGGAGGGTGGTGTTTTTCAAAAAACTTAGCGAAAAAATGCTACGGGGCTCGTTGCAGCCCAAACCCGTCGAAGGGTTCGCTCAAAAACACCTCGCCCCTAGCACTTCGAGGGGGAGTGTGGTGTTTTTCAAAAAACATAGCGAAAAAATGCTAAGGGGCTTGCTGCAGCCCAAAACCCGACGAAGGGTTCGCTCAAAAACACCTCGCCCCTAGCATTTCGAGGGGGAGGGTGGCGTTTTTTCAAAAAACCTAGCGAAAAAATTTTAAGGGGCTTGATGCAGCCCAAACCCGTCGAGGGGTTCGCTCGAAAATACCTCGCCCCTAGCACTTTGAGGGGGAGGGTGGCGTTTTTCAAAAAACATAGCGAAAAAAATTCTATGGGGCCCACAGCAGCCCAAACCCGTCAAAGGGTTCGCTCGAAAACACCTCGCCCGTAGCACTTCGAGGGGAAGGGTGGCATTTTTCAAAAAACATAGCGAAAAAATGCTAAGGGGTCGCTGCAGCCCAAACTCATAGAAGGGTTCGTTCGAAAATACCTTGCCCCTAGCACTTCGAGGGGGAGGGTGGTGTTTTTCAAAAAACTTAGCGAAAAAATGCTACGGGGCTCGTTGCAGCCCAAACCCGTCGAAGGGTTCGCTCAAAAACACCTCGCCCCTAGCACTTCGAGGGGGAGTGTGGTGTTTTTCAAAAAACATAGCGAAAAAATTCTAAGGGGCTTGCTGCAGCCCAAACCCGTCGAAGGGGTTCGCTCGAAAATACCTCGCCCCTAGCACTTTGAGGGGGAGGGTGGCGTTTTTCAAAAAACATAGCAAAAAAATGCTATGGGGCTCGCTGCAGCCCAAACCCGTCAAAGGGTTCGCTCGAAAACACCTCGCCCGTAGCACTTCGAGGGGAAGGGTGGCATTTTTCAAAAAACATAGCGAAAAAATGCTAAGGGGTCGCTGCAGCCCAAACCCGTAGAAGGGTTCGTTCGAAAATACCTTGCCCCTAGCACTTCGAGGGGGAGGGTGGTGTTTTTCAAAAAACTTAGCGAAAAAATGCTACGGGGCTCGTTGCAGCCCAAACCCGTCGAAGGGTTCGCTCAAAAACACCTCGCCCCTAGCACTTCGAGGGGGAGGGTGGCGTTTTTTCAAAAAACCTAGCGAAAAAATTTTAAGGGGCTTGATGCAGCCCAAACCCGTCGAGGGGTTCGCTCGAAAATACCTCGCCCCTAGCACTTTGAGGGGGAGGGTGGCGTTTTTCAAAAAACATAGCAAAAAAATTCTATGGGGCCCACTGCAGCCCAAACCCGTCAAAGGGTTCGCTCGAAAACACCTCGCCCGTAGCACTTCGAGGGGAAGGGTGGCATTTTTCAAAAAACATAGCGAAAAAATGCTAAGGGGTCGCTGCAGCCCAAACTCATAGAAGGGTTCGTTCGAAAATACCTTGCCCCTAGCACTTCGAGGGGGAGGGTGGTGTTTTTCAAAAAACTTAGCGAAAAAATGCTACGGGGCTCGTTGCAGCCCAAACCCGTCGAAGGGTTCGCTCAAAAACACCTCGCCCCTAGCACTTCGAGGGGGAGTGTGGTGTTTTTCAAAAAACATAGCGAAAAAATGCTAAGGGGCTTGCTGCAGCCCAAACCCGACGAAGGGTTCGCTCAAAAACACCTCGCCCCTAGCATTTCGAGGGGGAGGGTGGCGTTTTTTCAAAAAACCTAGCGAAAAAATTTTAAGGGGCTTGATGCAGCCCAAACCCGTCGAGGGGTTCGCTCGAAAATACCTCGCCCCTAGCACTTTGAGGGGGAGGGTGGCGTTTTTCAAAAAACATAGCGAAAAAATTCTATGGGGCCCACAGCAGCCCAAACCCGTCAAAGGGTTCGCTCGAAAACACCTCGCCCGTAGCACTTCGAGGGGAAGGGTGGCATTTTTCAAAAAACATAGCGAAAAAATGCTAAGGGGTCGCTGCAGCCCAAACTCATAGAAGGGTTCGTTCGAAAATACCTTGCCCCTAGCACTTCGAGGGGGAGGGTGGTGTTTTTCAAAAAACTTAGCGAAAAAATGCTACGGGGCTCGTTGCAGCCCAAACCCGTCGAAGGGTTCGCTCAAAAACACCTCGCCCCTAGCACTTCGAGGGGGAGTGTGGTGTTTTTCAAAAAACATAGCGAAAAAATGCTAAGGGGCTTGCTGCAGCCCAAACCCGACGAAGGGTTCGCTCAAAAACACCTCGCCCCTAGCATTTCGAGGGGGAGGGTGGCGTTTTTTCAAAAAACCTAGCGAAAAAATTTTAAGGGGCTTGATGCAGCCCAAACCCGTCGAGGGGTTCGCTCGAAAATACCTCGCCCCTAGCACTTTGAGGGGGAGGGTGGCGTTTTTCAAAAAACATAGCGAAAAAATTCTATGGGGCCCACAGCAGCCCAAACCCGTCAAAGGGTTCGCTCGAAAACACCTCGCCCGTAGCACTTCGAGGGGAAGGGTGGCATTTTTCAAAAAACATAGCGAAAAAATGCTAAGGGGTCGCTGCAGCCCAAACTCATAGAAGGGTTCGTTCGAAAATACCTTGCCCCTAGCACTTCGAGGGGGAGGGTGGTGTTTTTCAAAAAACTTAGCGAAAAAATGCTACGGGGCTCGTTGCAGCCCAAACCCGTCGAAGGGTTCGCTCAAAAACACCTCGCCCTAGCACTTCGAGGGGGAGGGTGGCGTTTTTTCAAAAAACATAGCGAAAAAATTCTAAGGGGCTTGCTGCAGCCCAAACCCGTCGAAGGGTTCGCTCGAAAATACCTCGCCCCTAGCATTTCGAGGGGGAGGGTGGCGTTTTTTCAAAAAACATAGCGAAAAAATTCTATGGGGCCCACAGCAGCCCAAACCCGTCAAAGGGTTCGCTCGAAAACACCTCGCCCGTAGCACTTCGAGGGGAAGGGTGGCATTTTTCAAAAAACATAGCGAAAAAATGCTAAGGGGTCGCTGCAGCCCAAACTCATAGAAGGGTTCGTTCGAAAATACCTTGCCCCTAGCACTTCGAGGGGGAGGGTGGTGTTTTTCAAAAAACTTAGCGAAAAAATGCTACGGGGCTCGTTGCAGCCCAAACCCGTCGAAGGGTTCGCTCAAAAACACCTCGCCCCTAGCACTTCGAGGGGGAGTGTGGTGTTTTTCAAAAAACATAGCGAAAAAATTCTAAGGGGCCTACTGCAGCCCAAACCCGACGAAGGGTTCGCTCAAAAACACCTCGCCCCTAGCATTTCGAGGGGGAGGGTGGCGTTTTTTCAAAAAACCTAGCGAAAAAATTTTAAGGGGCTCGATGCAGCCCAAACCCGTCGAAGGGTTCGCTCAAAAACACCTCGCCCCTAGCACTTCGAGGGGGAGTGTGGTGTTTTTCAAAAAACATAGCGAAAAAATGCTAAGGGGCTTGCTGCAGCCCAAACCCGACGAAGGGTTCGCTCAAAAACACCTCGCCCCTAGCATTTCGAGGGGGAGGGTGGCGTTTTTTCAAAAAACCTAGCGAAAAAATTTTAAGGGGCTTGATGCAGCCCAAACCCGTCGAGGGGTTCGCTCGAAAATACCTCGCCCCTAGCACTTTGAGGGGGAGGGTGGCGTTTTTCAAAAAACATAGCGAAAAAATTCTATGGGGCCCACAGCAGCCCAAACCCGTCAAAGGGTTCGCTCGAAAACACCTCGCCCGTAGCACTTCGAGGGGAAGGGTGGCATTTTTCAAAAAACATAGCGAAAAAATGCTAAGGGGTCGCTGCAGCCCAAACTCATAGAAGGGTTCGTTCGAAAATACCTTGCCCCTAGCACTTCGAGGGGGAGGGTGGTGTTTTTCAAAAAACTTAGCGAAAAAATGCTAAGGGGCTCGTTGCAGCCCAAACCCGATCGAAGGGTTCGCTCAAAAACACCTCGCCCCTAGCATTTCGAGGGGGAGGGTGGCGTTTTTTCAAAAACCTAGCGAAAAAATTTAAGGGGCTTGATGCAGCCCAAACCCGTCGAGGGGTTCGCTCGAAAATACCTCGCCCCTAGCACTTTGAGGGGGAGGGTGGCGTTTTTCAAAAAACATAGCGAAAAAATTCTATGGGGCCCACAGCAGCCCAAACCCGTCAAAGGGTTCGCTCGAAAACACCTCGCCCGTAGCACTTCGAGGGGAAGGGTGGCATTTTTCAAAAAACATAGCGAAAAAATGCTAAGGGGTCGCTGCAGCCCAAACTCATAGAAGGGTTCGTTCGAAAATACCTTGCCCCTAGCACTTCGAGGGGGAGGGTGGTGTTTTTCAAAAAACTTAGCGAAAAAATGCTACGGGGCTCGTTGCAGCCCAAACCCGTCGAAGGGTTCGCTCAAAACACCTCGCCCCTAGCACTTCGAGGGGGAGTGTGGTGTTTTTCAAAAAACATAGCGAAAAAATGCTAAGGGGCTTGCTGCAGCCCAAACCCGATGAAGGGTTCGCTCAAAAAACCTCGCCCCTAGCACTTTCGAGGGGGAGGGTGGCGTTTTTCAAAAAACATAGCGAAAAAATTCTAAGGGGCTCGATGCAGCCCAAACCCGTCGAAGGGTTCGCTCAAAAACACCTCGCCCCTAGCACTTCGAGGGGAGGGTGGTGTTTTTCAAAAAACATAGCGAAAAAATGCTTAGGGGCCTGCTGCAGCCCAAACCCGAAGAAGGGTTCGCTCAAAATACCTCGCCCCTAGCATTCGAGGGGGAGGGTGGCGTTTTTCAAAAAACTAGCGAAAAAATTTTAAGGGCTTGATGCAGCCCAAACCCGTCGAAGGGTTCGCTCAAAAACACCTCGCCCCTAGCACTTCGAGGGGGAGGGTGGTGTTTTTCAAAAAACATAGCGAAAAAATGCTAAGGGGCTTGCTGCAGCCCAAAACCCGACGAAGGGTTCGCTCAAAAACACCTCGCCCCTAGCATTTCGAGGGGGAGGGTGGCGTTTTTTCAAAAAACCTAGCGAAAAAATTTTAAGGGGCTTGATGCAGCCCAAACCCGTCGAGGGGTTCGCTCGAAAATACCTCGCCCCTAGCACTTTGAGGGGGAGGGTGGCGTTTTTCAAAAAACATAGCGAAAAAATTCTATGGGGCCCACAGCAGCCCAAACCCGTCAAAGGGTTCGCTCGAAAACACCTCGCCCGTAGCACTTCGAGGGGAAGGGTGGCATTTTTCAAAAAACATAGCGAAAAAATGCTAAGGGGTCGCTGCAGCCCAAACTCATAGAAGGGTTCGTTCGAAAATACCTTGCCCCTAGCACTTCGAGGGGGAGGGTGGTGTTTTTCAAAAAACTTAGCGAAAAAATGCTACGGGGCTCGTTGCAGCCCAAACCCGTCGAAGGGTTCGCTCAAAAACACCTCGCCCCTAGCACTTCGAGGGGGAGTGTGGTGTTTTTCAAAAAACATAGCGAAAAAATGCTAAGGGGCTTGCTGCAGCCCAAACCCGACGAAGGGTTCGCTCAAAAACACCTCGCCCCTAGCATTTCGAGGGGGAGGGTGGCGTTTTTTCAAAAAACCTAGCGAAAAAATTTTAAGGGGCTTGATGCAGCCCAAACCCGTCGAGGGGTTCGCTCGAAAATACCTCGCCCCTAGCACTTTGAGGGGGAGGGTGGCGTTTTTCAAAAAACATAGCGAAAAAATTCTATGGGGCCCACAGCAGCCCAAACCCGTCAAAGGGTTCGCTCGAAAACACCTCGCCCGTAGCACTTCGAGGGGAAGGGTGGCATTTTTCAAAAAACATAGCGAAAAAATGCTAAGGGGTCGCTGCAGCCCAAACTCATAGAAGGGTTCGTTCGAAAATACCTTGCCCCTAGGACTTCGAGGGGGAGGGTGGTGTTTTTCAAAAAACCTAGCGAAAAAATTTTAAGGGGCTTGATGCAGCCCAAACCCGTCGAGGGGTTCGCTCGAAAATACCTCGCCCCTAGCACTTTGAGGGGGAGGGTGGCGTTTTTCAAAAAACATAGCGAAAAAATTCTATGGGGCCCACAGCAGCCCAAACCCGTCAAAGGGTTCGCTCGAAAACACCTCGCCCGTAGCACTTCGAGGGGAAGGGTGGCATTTTTCAAAAAACATAGCGAAAAAATGCTAAGGGGTCGCTGCAGCCCAAACTCATAGAAGGGTTCGTTCGAAAATACCTTGCCCCTAGCACTTCGAGGGGGAGGGTGGTGTTTTTCAAAAAACTTAGCGAAAAAATGCTACGGGGCTCGTTGCAGCCCAAACCCGTCGAAGGGTTCGCTCAAAAACACCTCGCCCCTAGCACTTCGAGGGGGAGTGTGGTGTTTTTCAAAAAACATAGCGAAAAAATGCTAAGGGGCTTGCTGCAGCCCAAACCCGACGAAGGGTTCGCTCAAAAACACCTCGCCCCTAGCATTTCGAGGGGGAGGGTGGCGTTTTTTCAAAAAACCTAGCGAAAAAATTTTAAGGGGCTTGATGCAGCCCAAACCCGTCGAGGGGTTCGCTCGAAAATACCTCGCCCCTAGCACTTTGAGGGGGAGGGTGGCGTTTTTCAAAAAACATAGCGAAAAAATTCTATGGGGCCCACAGCAGCCCAAACCCGTCAAAGGGTTCGCTCGAAAACACCTCGCCCGTAGCACTTCGAGGGGAAGGGTGGCATTTTTCAAAAAACATAGCGAAAAAATGCTAAGGGGTCGCTGCAGCCCAAACTCATAGAAGGGTTCGTTCGAAAATACCTTGCCCCTAGCACTTCGAGGGGGAGGGTGGTGTTTTTCAAAAAACTTAGCGAAAAAATGCTACGGGGCTCGTTGCAGCCCAAACCCGTCGAAGGGTTCGCTCAAAAACACCTCGCCCCTAGCACTTCGAGGGGGAGTGTGGTGTTTTTCAAAAAACATAGCGAAAAAATGCTAAGGGGCTTGCTGCAGCCCAAACCCGACGAAGGGTTCGCTCAAAAACACCTCGCCCCTAGCATTTCGAGGGGGAGGGTGGCGTTTTTTCAAAAAACCTAGCGAAAAAATTTTAAGGGGCTTGATGCAGCCCAAACCCGTCGAGGGGTTCGCTCGAAAATACCTCGCCCCTAGCACTTTGAGGGGGAGGGTGGCGTTTTTCAAAAAACATAGCGAAAAAATTCTATGGGGCCCACAGCAGCCCAAACCCGTCAAAGGGTTCGCTCGAAAACACCTCGCCCGTAGCACTTCGAGGGGAAGGGTGGCATTTTTCAAAAAACATAGCGAAAAAATGCTAAGGGGTCGCTGCAGCCCAAACTCATAGAAGGGTTCGTTCGAAAATACCTTGCCCCTAGCACTTCGAGGGGGAGGGTGGTGTTTTTCAAAAAACTTAGCGAAAAAATGCTACGGGGCTCGTTGCAGCCCAAACCCGTCGAAGGGTTCGCTCAAAAACACCTCGCCCCTAGCACTTCGAGGGGGAGTGTGGTGTTTTTCAAAAAACATAGCGAAAAAAATGCTAAGGGGCTTGCTGCAGCCCAAACCCGACGAAGGGTTCGCTCAAAAACACCTCGCCCCTAGCATTTCGAGGGGGAGGGTGGCGTTTTTTCAAAAAACCTAGCGAAAAAATTTTAAGGGGCTTGATGCAGCCCAAACCCGTCGAGGGGTTCGCTCGAAAATACCTCGCCCCTAGCACTTTGAGGGGGAGGGTGGCGTTTTTCAAAAAACATAGCGAAAAAATTCTATGGGGCCCACAGCAGCCCAAACCCGTCAAAGGGTTCGCTCGAAAACACCTCGCCCGTAGCACTTCGAGGGGAAGGGTGGCATTTTTCAAAAAACATAGCGAAAAAATGCTAAGGGGTCGCTGCAGCCCAAACTCATAGAAGGGTTCGTTCGAAAATACCTTGCCCCTAGGACTTCGAGGGGGAGGGTGGTGTTTTTCAAAAAACTTAGCGAAAAAATGCTACGGGGCTCGTTGCAGCCCAAACCCGTCGAAGGGTTCGCTCAAAACACCTCGCCCCTAGCACTTCGAGGGGGAGTGTGGTGTTTTTAAAAAACATAGCGAAAAAAATGCTAAGGGGCTTGCTGCAGCCCAAACCCGATCGAAGGGTTCGCTCAAAAACACCTCGCCCCTAGCATTTCGAGGGGGAGGGTGGCGTTTTTTCAAAAAACCTAGCGAAAAAATTTTAAGGGGCTTGATGCAGCCCAAACCCGTCGAGGGGTTCGCTCGAAAATACCTCGCCCCTAGCACTTTGAGGGGGAGGGTGGCGTTTTTCAAAAAACATAGCGAAAAAATTCTATGGGGCCCACAGCAGCCCAAACCCGTCAAAGGGTTCGCTCGAAAACACCTCGCCCGTAGCACTTCGAGGGGAAGGGTGGCATTTTTCAAAAAACATAGCGAAAAAATGCTAAGGGGTCGCTGCAGCCCAAACTCATAGAAGGGTTCGCTCGAAAATACCTCGCCCCTAGCACTTTGAGGGGGAGGGTGGCGTTTTTCAAAAAACATAGCGAAAAAATTCTATGGGGCCCACAGCAGCCCAAACCCGTCAAAGGGTTCGCTCGAAAACACCTCGCCCGTAGCACTTCGAGGGGAAGGGTGGCATTTTTCAAAAAACATAGCGAAAAAATGCTAAGGGGTCGCTGCAGCCCAAACTCATAGAAGGGTTCGTTCGAAAATACCTTGCCCCTAGCACTTCGAGGGGGAGGGTGGTGTTTTTCAAAAAACTTAGCGAAAAAATGCTACGGGGCTCGTTGCAGCCCAAACCCGTCGAAGGGTTCGCTCAAAAACACCTCGCCCCTAGCACTTCGAGGGGGAGTGTGGTGTTTTTCAAAAAACATAGCGAAAAAATGCTAAGGGGCTTGCTGCAGCCCAAACCCGACGAAGGGTTCGCTCAAAAACACCTCGCCCCTAGCATTTCGAGGGGGAGGGTGGCGTTTTTTCAAAAAACCTAGCGAAAAAATTTTAAGGGGCTTGATGCAGCCCAAACCCGTCGAGGGGTTCGCTCGAAAATACCTCGCCCCTAGCACTTTGAGGGGGAGGGTGGCGTTTTTCAAAAAACATAGCAAAAAAATTCTATGGGGCCCACAGCAGCCCAAACCCGTCAAAGGGTTCGCTCGAAAACACCTCGCCCGTAGCACTTCGAGGGGAAGGGTGGCATTTTTCAAAAAACATAGCGAAAAAATGCTAAGGGGTCGCTGCAGCCCAAACTCATAGAAGGGTTCGTTCGAAAATACCTTGCCCTAGCACTTCGAGGGGGAGGGTGGTGTTTTTCAAAAAACTTAGCGAAAAAATGCTACGGGGCTCGTTGCAGCCCAAACCCGTCGAAGGGTTCGCTCAAAAACACCTCGCCCCTAGCACTTCGAGGGGGAGGGTGGTGTTTTTCAAAAAACATAGCGAAAAAATTCTAAGGGGCTTGCTGCAGCCCAAACCCGTCGAAGGGTTCGCTCGAAAACACCTCGCCCGTAGCACTTCGAGGGGAAGGGTGGCATTTTTCAAAAAACATAGCGAAAAAATGCTAAGGGGTCGCTGCAGCCCAAACTCATAGAAGGGTTCGTTCGAAAATACCTTGCCCCTAGCACTTCGAGGGGGAGGGTGGTGTTTTTCAAAAAACTTAGCGAAAAAATGCTACGGGGCTCGTTGCAGCCCAAACCCGTCGAAGGGTTCGCTCAAAAACACCTCGCCCCTAGCACTTCGAGGGGGAGTGTGGTGTTTTTCAAAAAACATAGCGAAAAAATGCTAAGGGGCTTGCTGCAGCCCAAACCCGACGAAGGGTTCGCTCAAAAACACCTCGCCCCTAGCATTTCGAGGGGGAGGGTGGCGTTTTTTCAAAAAACCTAGCGAAAAAATTTTAAGGGGCTTGATGCAGCCCAAACCCGTCGAGGGGTTCGCTCGAAAATACCTCGCCCCTAGCACTTTGAGGGGGAGGGTGGCGTTTTTCAAAAAACATAGCGAAAAAATTCTATGGGGCCCACAGCAGCCCAAACCCGTCAAAGGGTTCGCTCGAAAACACCTCGCCCGTAGCACTTCGAGGGGAAGGGTGGCATTTTTCAAAAAACATAGCGAAAAAATGCTAAGGGGTCGCTGCAGCCCAAACTCATAGAAGGGTTCGTTCGAAAATACCTTGCCCCTAGGACTTCGAGGGGGAGGGTGGTGTTTTTCAAAAAACTTAGCGAAAAAATGCTACGGGCTCGTTGCAGCCCAAACCCGTCGAAGGGTTCGCTCAAAAACACCTCGCCCCTAGCACTTCGAGGGGGAGTGTGGTGTTTTTCAAAAAACATAGCGAAAAAATGCTAAGGGGCTTGCTGCAGCCCAAACCCGACGAAGGGTTCGCTCACTGCTCAAAAACACCTCGCCCCTAGCATTTCGAGGGGGAGGGTGGCGTTTTTTCAAAAAACCTAGCGAAAAAATTTTAAGGGGCTTGATGCAGCCCAAACCCGTCGAGGGGTTCGCTCGAAAATACCTCGCCCCTAGCACTTTGAGGGGGAGGGTGGCGTTTTTCAAAAAACATAGCGAAAAAAATTCTATGGGGCCCACAGCAGCCCAAACCCGTCAAAGGGTTCGCTCGAAAACACCTCGCCCGTAGCACTTCGAGGGGAAGGGTGGCATTTTTCAAAAAACATAGCGAAAAAATGCTAAGGGGTCGCTGCAGCCCAAACTCATAGAAGGGTTCGTTCGAAAATACCTTGCCCCTAGCACTTCGAGGGGGAGGGTGGTGTTTTTCAAAAAACTTAGCGAAAAAATGCTACGGGGCTCGTTGCAGCCCAAACCCGTCGAAGGGTTCGCTCAAAAACACCTCGCCCCTAGCACTTCGAGGGGGAGTGTGGTGTTTTTCAAAAAACATAGCGAAAAAATGCTAAGGGGCTTGCTGCAGCCCAAACCCGACGAAGGGTTCGCTCAAAAACACCTCGCCCCTAGCATTTCGAGGGGGAGGGTGGCGTTTTTTCAAAAAACCTAGCGAAAAAATTTTAAGGGGCTTGATGCAGCCCAAACCCGTCGAGGGGTTCGCTCGAAAATACCTCGCCCCTAGCACTTTGAGGGGGAGGGTGGCGTTTTTCAAAAAACATAGCGAAAAAATTCTATGGGGCCCACAGCAGCCCAAACCCGTCAAAGGGTTCGCTCGAAAACACCTCGCCCGTAGCACTTCGAGGGGAAGGGTGGCATTTTTCAAAAAACATAGCGAAAAAATGCTAAGGGGTCGCTGCAGCCCAAACTCATAGAAGGGTTCGTTCGAAAATACCTTGCCCCTAGGACTTCGAGGGGGAGGGTGGTGTTTTTCAAAAAACTTAGCGAAAAAATGCTACGGGGCTCGTTGCAGCCCAAACCCGTCGAAGGGTTCGCTCAAAAACACCTCGCCCCTAGCACTTCGAGGGGGAGTGTGGTGTTTTTCAAAAAACATAGCGAAAAAATGCTAAGGGGCTTGCTGCAGCCCAAACCCGACGAAGGGTTCGCTCAAAAACACCTCGCCCCTAGCATTTCGAGGGGGAGGGTGGCGTTTTTTCAAAAAACCTAGCGAAAAAATTTTAAGGGGCTTGATGCAGCCCAAACCCGTCGAGGGGTTCGCTCGAAAATACCTCGCCCCTAGCACTTTGAGGGGGAGGGTGGCGTTTTTCAAAAAACATAGCGAAAAAATTCTATGGGGCCCACAGCAGCCCAAACCCGTCAAAGGGTTCGCTCGAAAACACCTCGCCCGTAGCACTTCGAGGGGAAGGGTGGCATTTTTCAAAAAACATAGCGAAAAAATGCTAAGGGGTCGCTGCAGCCCAAACTCATAGAAGGGTTCGTTCGAAAATACCTTGCCCCTAGGACTTCGAGGGGGAGGGTGGTGTTTTTCAAAAAACTTAGCGAAAAAATGCTACGGGGCTCGTTGCAGCCCAAACCCGTCGAAGGGTTCGCTCAAAAACACCTCGCCCCTAGCACTTCGAGGGGGAGTGTGGTGTTTTTCAAAAAACATAGCGAAAAAATGCTAAGGGGCTTGCTGCAGCCCAAAACCCGACGAAGGGTTCGCTCAAAAACACCTCGCCCCTAGCATTTCGAGGGGGAGGGTGGCGTTTTTTCAAAAAACCTAGCGAAAAAATTTTAAGGGGCTTGATGCAGCCCAAACCCGTCGAGGGGTTCGCTCGAAAATACCTCGCCCCTAGCACTTTGAGGGGGAGGGTGGCGTTTTTCAAAAAACATAGCGAAAAAATTCTATGGGGCCCACAGCAGCCCAAACCCGTCAAAGGGTTCGCTCGAAAACACCTCGCCCGTAGCACTTCGAGGGGAAGGGTGGCATTTTTCAAAAAACATAGCGAAAAAATGCTAAGGGGTCGCTGCAGCCCAAACTCATAGAAGGGTTCGTTCGAAAATACCTTGCCCCTAGCACTTCGAGGGGGAGGGTGGTGTTTTTCAAAAAACTTAGCGAAAAAATGCTACGGGGCTCGTTGCAGCCCAAACCCGTCGAAGGGTTCGCTCAAAAACACCTCGCCCCTAGCACTTCGAGGGGGAGTGTGGTGTTTTTCAAAAAACATAGCGAAAAAATGCTAAGGGGCTTGCTGCAGCCCAAACCCGACGAAGGGTTCGCTCAAAAACACCTCGCCCCTAGCATTTCGAGGGGGAGGGTGGCGTTTTTTCAAAAAACCTAGCGAAAAAATTTTAAGGGGCTTGATGCAGCCCAAACCCGTCGAGGGGTTCGCTCGAAAATACCTCGCCCCTAGCACTTTGAGGGGGAGGGTGGCGTTTTTCAAAAAACATAGCGAAAAAATTCTATGGGGCCCACAGCAGCCCAAACCCGTCAAAGGGTTCGCTCGAAAACACCTCGCCCGTAGCACTTCGAGGGGAAGGGTGGCATTTTTCAAAAAACATAGCGAAAAAATGCTAAGGGGTCGCTGCAGCCCAAACTCATAGAAGGGTTCGTTCGAAAATACCTTGCCCCTAGGACTTCGAGGGGGAGGGTGGTGTTTTTCAAAAAACTTAGCGAAAAAATGCTACGGGGCTCGTTGCAGCCCAAACCCGTCGAAGGGTTCGCTCAAAAACACCTCGCCCCTAGCACTTCGAGGGGGAGTGTGGTGTTTTTCAAAAAACATAGCGAAAAAATGCTAAGGGGCTTGCTGCAGCCCAAAACCCGACGAAGGGTTCGCTCAAAAACACCTCGCCCCTAGCATTTCGAGGGGGAGGGTGGCGTTTTTTCAAAAAACCTA
Source organism: Eleusine indica (assembly GCA_030378355.1). Taxonomy (NCBI): domain Eukaryota; kingdom Viridiplantae; phylum Streptophyta; class Magnoliopsida; order Poales; family Poaceae; genus Eleusine; species Eleusine indica. The sequence goes on along the minus strand of JARKIM010000011.1, from coordinate 1,275 downwards.
GCGAAAAAATTTTAAGGGGCTTGATGCAGCCCAAACCCGTCGAGGGGTTCGCTCGAAAATACCTCGCCCCTAGCACTTTGAGGGGGAGGGTGGCGTTTTTCAAAAAACATAGCGAAAAAATTCTATGGGGCCCACAGCAGCCCAAACCCGTCAAAGGGTTCGCTCGAAAACACCTCGCCCGTAGCACTTCGAGGGGAAGGGTGGCATTTTTCAAAAAACATAGCGAAAAAATGCTAAGGGGTCGCTGCAGCCCAAACTCATAGAAGGGTTCGTTCGAAAATACCTTGCCCCTAGCACTTCGAGGGGGAGGGTGGTGTTTTTCAAAAAACTTAGCGAAAAAATGCTACGGGGCTCGTTGCAGCCCAAACCCGTCGAAGGGTTCGCTCAAAAACACCTCGCCCCTAGCACTTCGAGGGGGAGTGTGGTGTTTTTCAAAAAACATAGCGAAAAAATGCTAAGGGGCTTGCTGCAGCCCAAACCCGACGAAGGGTTCGCTCAAAAACACCTCGCCCCTAGCATTTCGAGGGGGAGGGTGGCGTTTTTTCAAAAAACCTAGCGAAAAAATTTTAAGGGGCTTGATGCAGCCCAAACCCGTCGAGGGGTTCGCTCGAAAATACCTCGCCCCTAGCACTTTGAGGGGGAGGGTGGCGTTTTTCAAAAAACATAGCGAAAAAATTCTATGGGGCCCACAGCAGCCCAAACCCGTCAAAGGGTTCGCTCGAAAACACCTCGCCCGTAGCACTTCGAGGGGAAGGGTGGCATTTTTCAAAAAACATAGCGAAAAAATGCTAAGGGGTCGCTGCAGCCCAAACTCATAGAAGGGTTCGTTCGAAAATACCTTGCCCCTAGGACTTCGAGGGGGAGGGTGGTGTTTTTCAAAAAACTTAGCGAAAAAATGCTACGGGGCTCGTTGCAGCCCAAACCCGTCGAAGGGTTCGCTCAAAAACACCTCGCCCCTAGCACTTCGAGGGGGAGTGTGGTGTTTTTCAAAAAACATAGCGAAAAAATGCTAAGGGGCTTGCTGCAGCCCAAAACCCGACGAAGGGTTCGCTCAAAAACACCTCGCCCCTAGCATTTCGAGGGGGAGGGTGGCGTTTTTTCAAAAAACCTAGCGAAAAAATTTTAAGGGGCTTGATGCAGCCCAAACCCGTCGAGGGGTTCGCTCGAAAATACCTCGCCCCTAGCACTTTGAGGGGGAGGGTGGCGTTTTTCAAAAAACATAGCGAAAAAATTCTATGGGGCCCACAGCAGCCCAAACCCGTCAAAGGGTTTCGC
>JARKIM010000099.1:2500-13730 GCA_030378355.1 Eleusine indica | reverse complement strand
ACCACGAGACATCATATCATCACCGAATGACTCGCCCAATGTCATATAATCAATGGACACCGTTTCGCAAGCTAGAACCAATGAAGCATAGACCAGGTGAGTCCAGTCAATCGGGCTAAACTATGACGTCGATGACATGAGGCCTTGCGGGATGCTCGTTTAATGTCATCACGCTCGATAGGCATTGTATCACCAGCGAGAACTATCGAGTGTGGACAAAGAATAGGGCTACCATGAGACATCATATCGTCGCCTAATGACTCGCCCAATGTCATATACTCAATGGACACCGTATCACCCGCTAGAACAAACAAAGCATAGACAAGGCGAGTCCAATCAGTCGGGCCTAACTGTGACGTCGATGAGATCAGGCCTTACGAGATGCCCGTTCAACGTCATCATGCTCTATAGACACCGAGCACTAGCAAGAACTATCGAATATGGACAAAGAATAGAGCTACCACGAGACATAATATTGTCGCCGAATGTCTCGACCAATGTCATATACTCAATGGACACCATTTCACCGGCTGGAACCAATGAAGCATAGACAAGACGTGTCCAATCAATCAGGCTAAACTGTGACGTCGATGACATGAGGCCTTACGAGATGGTCGTTCAATGTCATCATGTTCTATAGACACCGACCACTAGCGAAAACTATCGAATATGGACAAAGAATTGAGCTACCACGAGACATCATATCGTCGCCGAATGACTCGTCCAATGTCATATACTCAATGTACACCATTTCACCGGCTGGAACCAATGAAGCATAGACAAGGCGAGTCCAATCAATCAGGCTAAACTGTGACGTCAATGACATGAGGCCTTACGAGATGCTCATTCAATGTCATCATGTTCTATAGACACCGACCACTAGCGAAAACTATCGAATATGGACAAAGAATTGAGCTACCACGAGACATCATATCATCACCGAATGACTCGCCCAATGTCATATAATCAATGGACACCGTTTCGCAAGCTAGAACCAATGACCAAGTGATGCCTAGGATACAAGGTGAGTCCAGTCATCGGGCTATAACTTATGACGGCGATGACATGAGGCCTTGCGGGATGGGAGTGCCTGTTCATTGGTCATCTCGCTCGATGGAGGCTATTGTATCACCAGCGTGACTTCGAGTGTGTGGACAAAGAATAGGGCTTCCATGAGATACATCATACTGTCGGCCTTTGACGCGCCCCCCCCAATTTGGTATATACTCAATGGACACCGTATCACCGCTTGATCTTACCAAAGCATAGGAATAAGGCGTGTCCAATCAAGTCGGGCCTAACTGTGTGACGTGATGAGGATCAGGCCTTACGAGATGCATCGATCAAACGTCATCATATGCTCTATAAGACACCGAGCACTAGCAAGAACTATCGATTATGGACTAAGAATAGAGCTACACGAGCTTAATTTTGTCGCCGAATGTCGCGACCAATGTATATATCAATGGATCTACATTTCACCTGGCTGGAACAATGATGCATAGACAAGGCGTGTCAATTTCATATAGGCTAAACTGTGACGTCGATGACTTGAGGCCTTACACGAGATGGGCGTGCATTGGGCATCTGTTCTATGAGACTGACCACTTGCGAGAACTATCGAATATGGAGAAAGTAATAGAGCTTACCACATGACAGCATTTTTCATCGCCGATGGACATCGTCAAGGTCATATTATCAATGGACACCATTTCACAAAGCTTAGAGCATATTGAAGCATTGTCAAGGTCAGTCCAGGTAAATCGGGTTCTCCCCTTAACTGTGACGTCGATGACAGGAGGCCGTGCGGGGCTCGTTCAAGGTCATCTCGCTGATAGGACCACCTGTGCTCCTTGCATGATCTAGCGTGGGGTTGGGACAAAGAATAGGGCTACCATAGACTTCCTAATCGTCGCCTTATTGACTCGCCAATAGTCATATACTCAATAGACACATATCACCTGCTGTGAACGACAAAGCATAGACAAGGCGAAGTCCAACTCCAATCAGGCGGGCCAAACTGTGACGTCGAGGGAGATGAGGACTGAGGAGATGCTGTTCTACGTCATCATGCGTCATAGTCACGACCACGAGCAAGAACTATCGATTATGGTACAAGGAATTGTGCTTCCTTGGAATCATAATCGTCGCCTTAATTTTTTTTGACTTGCCCAATGTTCCATATACTTCAATGGTCAACGTATCACCCGCCTAGAAGATGATTGAAGCATAGACAGGCGGTGCCATCAATCAGGCTAGACTGTGACGTCAGGAGATGAGGGGAGGCTTTGGATATTGCTCGTTCAACGTCATCTTGCTTATAGACAACCGACCACTAGCCAAGAACTATCGAATATGGACAAAAGGAATTTGAGGCTTCCATGGATCATCCTATCGCTCGCTCCTAAAGACTATCCAAATGTCATTTAATCATATGGACACCGTATCCCCCGATAGAACAAACAAAAGCAAAGACAAGCGAGTCCAATCAGTCTACATTTAGGGCTAACTGTGACGTCGTGAGTTGAGGCCTTCAAGATGCTCGTTCAACGTCAATCATGCTCTAGTGACCACTTAGCACAGCAAGAACTATCGAATATGGACAAAGAATAGAGCTATCACCGAGACATTCATATCGTCGGCTCTACCGATTGTCTCGCCAATGGGTCATATACTCAATGGTCACCACTATTTCACTGGCTGGAACCAAATTGACGCTAGAGACAAGGCGAGTCCTAATCAAATCAGGCCAACTGGGTTATCGATGACATCGGAGGCCTTTCGAGATGCTCGTTCAATTCATCATGCTCATAGACACCGAGCATAGCAAGAACTATCGAATATGGACAAAGAATAGTAGCTACCACGTGACATAATAGTTGTCGCCGAAGGTCTGACCAATGTCATATACTCTTATGGACTCCATTGCACGGGCTGGAACCTATGAAGCATAAGACAAGGCGTGTCCAAGCAATCAGGCCTAAACTGTGACGTCGATGACATGGAGGCCTTTACGTGATGGTCGGGCAATGTCATCCTGTTCTATAGAGACTGACCACTTGCGAGAAACTATGAATATGGACAAAGTATAGAGCTACCTCGAGACTTCATATCATCGCCGAATGACTCGTCATGTTCTATAATCATATGGTCACCTTTTACCAAGCAGAGCCAATGAAGCATAGACAAGGTCAGGCCAGTCAATCGGGCCCTAATCTGTGACGTCGATGACTTGAGGCCTGGCGTGATGCTCGTTCCTACTCTTGCCCGCCATCACGCTCGTCCCTCAGCCCCCCCACTACCATATCACCATTCAGAATATCGAGTGTGGGTCCAAAGATCCCCCACCCCCCCCCCCCCCCCCTCCCCCCCCCCCCCCCCCCCCCCCCCGCCCCCCGGCTACCATGAGAACCATAACACCCTACTCGCTACCCCCCCCCCCCCCCCCCCCCCCCCCCCCCCCCGCCTAATGACTCGCCCACTGTCATTACCAATAGACACCTTTCACCTGCTAGAACGAAACGCAAAGCATGACAAGGCGAGTTCCAATCAGTCGGGGCCAAACTGTGACGTCTTCGAGGAGATGAGGCCCGTAGGAGTTGCTAGGTCAACGTCAATCATGCTCTATAGACAACCGACCCTAGCAAGATACTATCGAATATGGACATAGTATAGGCTACCACGAGACATCATATAGTCTCTTATGTATTGCCCATTGTCATAGACTCAAGGTCACCGTATCACCCGTAGAACGGGAAGGATAGCATTGGGAAATGGGAGTCCAATCATTCAGGCGTATTCTGTGACGTCGCATGATGATGAGGCCTTTGGGTTGCCGTTCAACGGTCATTCATGCCTCTATAGACACCGACCACTTAGCAAGTCTATCGAATTGGACAAAGAAGAATAGGGCTACCAAGAGAATCATATCGGTCGCTAATGACTCATTCTCAATGTCATATAATCAATGGAGACACCGTATCACCCGCGCTAGAACAGAACAATGCATAGACCAAGGCGAGTCAATCATCGGGTCCCCTAACAGTGAGTCGATGAGGGATGTAGACTTTACAAGATTGCTCGTTCAACGTCATCATGCTCTATAGGAGGGGGGGGGCACAAGCACTAGCAAAGATACTATCGAATATAGGACAAAGAATAGAGCTACCAGAGACATCCATATCGTGTCACGAAGGTCGCGACCAATGTCATATACTTCAATGGACCACCAATTCACTGGCTGGAACCAATGAAGATAGACAAGGCGAGTCCCAATCCAATCAGGCCAAACTGTGACATCGATGACATTGAGGCCCCCCATACCGAGATGCTCGTTCAATGAATCATCATGTTCTATAGAGGACTGACCACTTAGTCGAGTAAACTATCGAATTTGGACAAGTATAGAGCTACCCACGAGACCATCATATCATCGAATCCGAATGGACTCGCCCATTGGCATATTATCAGGGACCCCGTGTTCACAAGTAGAGCCAATGAAGCAGAGACATGGTCAGTCCAGTCAGTCGGGCTAAACCTGTGAGCGTCGATAACATGAAGCCTTGCGAGATGGTTTGTAGTTCGCTAGTGTCATCATGTGCTTTAGAGGACTGACCACTAGCAGAGAACTAGGAATATGGACAAAGAATAGAGTACCACGACGTCATCTATATCGCCGAATGACTAGTCATTGGGGTCATTAATCATGGACTCCATTTCACAAGTTAGAGCCAATGAAGAAATAGACAAGGTCAGCAGTCCATCGGGCTAAACTGTGACGTCGATGACATGAGGCCTTGCAGATGCTCGTTCATGTCTTATGCTCGCATAGACACCGACCACTTGCAAGAAACTATGAATTTATGGACAATGATATAGAGCTACCACAGAGACATCATATCGTCGCCTAAGGAGACTCGCCCAATGTCATATACTCAATAGATACCTATCACCGCTAGAATGAACAAAGCATAGACAAGGCGAGTCCATATCAGTCGGGGCCAAACTGTGACGTCGAGGAGATGAGGCCTGAGGAGATGCTCGGGCACGTCATCACGCTCTCTTTGAATCCGACCATAGGCAAGAACCTATCGAATATGGACAAAGATTAGAGCTTCCTCGAGGACATCATATCGTCGCCTTAATGACCTTGCCCAATGTCTATACTCAATGGACTCCGTATCACCCGCTAGAACGAAGAAGCATAGACAAGGCGGCCAATCCAATCAGGCTGAAACTGTGATCGGTCGATGAGATTGAGGCCTTAGCGAGTGCTCGTTCCAAACGTCATCATGCTCTATAGACTCCGGACCCACTACAAGAACTATCGGAGATGGACAATAGAATAGGGTACCAGGGAGACATCATATCGTCGCCTAATGATCATCCATAGGTATATAATCAATTGGACACCGTATCACCCGCTAGACAAACAAGCATAGACAATAGGCCGTGTCCAATCGTCGGGGCCTATCTGCTGACGTCGATGTGATGAGGCTTACAGATGCTCGTTCGGTGTCTTCATGCTCTATTAGACACCAAGCTATAGCAGAGAACTATGATGATGACAAAGTTAGGGGTCAATTATAGAGCTACCGTGACTATCATATCGTGCCGAATGTCTCGACCAATGTCATATATCAATGCGACACCATTTCATGGCTGGGAACCAATGAAGCATAGGACAAGGCGAGTCCAATCAATCAGGGCGAAACTGTGACGTCGATGACATGAGGCTTACGAGGATGCTTCGTTCATTGTCATCTGTGTATATAGAGACTGACCATCTAGTGAGAATATCGAATTAGTGATATAAGAATAGAGCTACCACGAGACACCGAATGGGGACATTGGTAGTGTGCGTGAGGGGGTCGCATTATTGTGCGATTTGGTGTAGAAGCCGCGAGAGAAGTGTGGGGTGGTAGGAGCGTGTGTTAACACCTCCCTCGCCCGCCGTGTGTGTGTGTGTGATAGATTTGTTTTTGAAGATAGACAAGGTCAGTCCAGTCCACTGGGCTAATACTTGTGACGTCGATGACATGAAGCCATGCGAGATGCGCGGTTCAATGTTCATCCGATCGCTTCAGACACCGATATCACCATCAAGAACTATCGAGTGTGGACAAAGAATTGGGTTACCATGAGATCATATCGTCACCTTAATGACTCGCCAATGTTATATACTCAATGGACACCTATCACCTGCTAGAACGAACAAGCATAGACAAGGCGAAGTCCTATCGTCGGGCGCTCTAAAACTGTGACGTCTTGAGAGGAGGCCATTACGATGATTCTCGTTCATCGGCATGCCATGCTGCGATTAGACACCGACCCCCACTAGCATGAACTATCCATTTGGGACAAGAATAGAGCTACCACGAGACCATCGTAAGTCCTAATGACTTGCCCATGTCTTAGACTCAAAGGCGACCACCGTATCACCGCTAGAACAATGAAGCATAGACAAAGCGAGTCCAATCATAGGCCAACTGTGACGTCGATGAGGAGGTGGCCTTACGAGATGCTCCTTCAACATCATCTGGTTCTATAGACACCGACCACTAGCAAGGAACTATCGAATATGGACCTCAGAATAGGGTCCATGAGACATGCATTTTGATCGTCTCAATGACTCATCCAAGTCATATAATCAATGAACACCGTTTCACCCGCTTGATCGAATAAAGCATAGACACGGCGAGTCCCAATAGCGGGGCCAACTGTGACGTCGTGAGAATGTGGTCCTTACGAGATGCTCGTTTCAACTTCATCATGTCTATAGACACCGACCTACTAGCAAGAACTTATCGATTTTGGACAAGAATAGGAGCTACACGAGACATCATATGTCACGAAATATGGGGTGGGACTCGTGCTATGTCTAACTCAATGGATACCATTTCACCGGCTGGATACCAATGAATGCATAGACATGGCGGAGTCCATAGTCGGGCCATTATATCTGTGACGTCGTTGACATGTGGCCTTGCGAGATGCTCGTTCATATGTCATCACGCTCGATAGACATCCATATGTTCACCATCAAGAACTATCGTGGTGGACAAAGAATAGGGCTACCTTGAGACCTCATATCGTCGACTAATGACCCTTTCGCCCCCCCCCAATGTCATATACTATTAGACACCATTTCACTGCTAGAACGATCATAGCCAAAGACAAGGCGGTCCCATTCGGTCGGGGCCAAACTGTGACGGCGAGGTGAGATGAGGCCGTAGGGGGATGCACGATTCAACTGCTTCATGCTCTATAGACACCGACTTAGCAAGTGAACTCGAATTGGGACTACAGAATAGAGCTACCTCGAGACATCATATCGCGCGCCTATGGACTTGGCCCAATGTCATATATCAATGGAAACGTAGCACCGCTTAGAACGAACGAAGCATAGACAAGGCGGTCCAATCTCAGTCGGGCTAAACTGTGACGTCGAGAGATGAGGCCTTACGAGATGCTGTTCAACGTCATCTGGCTCTATAGACACCGACCACTAGCTGAACTATCAATATGGACAAAGAATAGGGCTACACGAGTGCATCGTATCGTCGCCTTATGACTTGCCCAATGTATATACTCAATGGGGATACCATTTCACCGCTGGAACAATGAAGCATAGACAAGGCGAGTCAAGCAGTCGGGCCAAAAACTGTGACGTCGATCAGATGAGGCCTTACGAGATGCTCGTTCAATGTCATCATGCTCTATAGACACCCATATCACATCAAGAAAACTATCGGAGTGTGGACAAAGAATAAGGGCTACCATGAGACATCATATGTCGCCTATTGACTCGCTATGTATATACTCTAGAGACTACCTTTCACCTGCTAGGAACGAACAAAGCAAAGACAAGGCGAGTCCAATCAGGTCGGGCCCCCCAAACTGTGACGTCGTGGGTTGAGCCTGAGGAGATGCGCGTTCAACGTCCACAATCCATGCTCTATAGGACACGACCATAGCTATGAACTATCGAATTTGGACAAAGATAGAGCTACACGAGAACATCATATCGTCGCCTATTGACTTTGCCCAATGTCATTATACTCAATTCACTTCCGTTTCACCCGCTAGAAAGAACGAGCATAGACAAGGCGAGTCAATCAGTCGGGCTAAAACTGTGACTGTCGGAGATTGTGGCCTTACGAGATGTCGTTCCATCGTCTCATGCTCTAAGACACTGTCCACTAGCATGAACTTTCAATATGGGACAAAGAATAGGGCTACCACGAGACATCGTATCGTGCTAAGACGTGCCCACAAGTACGGGCAGAGAGCTCAATTGGGTCACCGTATACCCGCTTGTAATCGATATTGATAGCCATAGACAAAGCGAGTCAACAATCTATCAGGCCAACCTGTGACGTCGATGAGTTGAGGCTCGTACGAGATGCTCCTTCAAACGTCTGCATGCTCTTATTGACACCGTCCACTAGAAGATACTATGATTAGGACACAGGATATAGAGCTACCATGAGACATCTATGATGTCTAATGATCTTCCACAATGTTCATATAATCAATGAACACCGTTTCCCCGCTAGATACGAATAATGCTTTAGGAACAAGGCGAGGTCCAATAAGTCGGGCCAAACTGTGGCGTCGGATGAGGATGAGGCCTTACGAGATGCTCGTGAACGTCTTCATGCTCTATAGACACCGACCACTAGCAAGATCTATCGATTAATGGACAAAAGAATAGAGTACCACGAGACATCATATCTCACCGTGAATGGCTGTTGCAAATGTCCTATTACTCAATGGATACCATTTCACCGGCTGGAAACCAATGAAGCATAGACAAGCGAGTCCATCGGTGGGCCCAAAACTGTGACGGCGATGACTGGAGGCCTTGGCGAGATGCTCGTTCAAGGTCATCTACGCTCGATTAGTCATCCATATCACATCAAGAACTATCGAGTGTGGACAAAGAATAGGGCTACCATGAGTAATCATATCGTCGCCTAATGACTCGCCAAAGTCATATACTCAATAGACCACCTAATCCCCCAAATAACCTGCTAGAACGAACCAATGCATATAGACAAGGCGAGTCCTATCGTCGGGCCAAACTGTGACGTCGAGGAGATGAGGCCTTAGGAGATCGCGTTCAGTCATCATGCTCTAGAGACACGTCACTAGCAAGAAACTATCGAATATGGACAAAGAATAGAGCTACCACGATACATTTATCGTCGCCTAATGACTGCCCACTGTCATATATCTATGGACAACCGTATCACCCGCTTGAACGGAACGAAGCAGGACAAGGCGAGTCCAATCAGTCTGGGATAAACTGTGACGTCGATGAGATGGGCCTACGAGATGCTGTTCAACTTCATCATGCTCTATAGACACTGACCACTAGCATGACTATCAATATGGACAAAGATAGGGCTACCACGAGACATGTATCGCGCTAATGCTTGCCCAATGTCATTTACCTCTAATGGACACCGTATCATCCGCTAGAACGAATGAAGCATAGCAAAAGCGCAGTCCAATCTAATCAGGATCAAACTGTGACGTCGATGTGTTGAGGCCTTACGAAGGATGCTCCTTCAACCTCATCATGGCTCTATAGACACGACCACTAGCAAGAACTATCGAATATGGTCTAGTATAGGGCTACCTTGAGCAATATATGATCGTCTAATGACTCATCCAATGTCATATAATCAATGAAAACACCGTTGCACCCGCTCGAACGATAAAAGCATAGACAAGGCGAGTCAATAAGTCGGGCCAAACTGTGACGTCGATGAGATGAGCCTTACGAGGATGCTCGTTTCAACGTCATTCAGGGCTCTATAGACAGACCTCTCCTAGCAAGAACGACCGCATATGGACAAGAATAGTGCTACCCACGTGACATCATTCGTCCACCGAATGGCTCGTGCAAGGCCCTAGACTCATTAGGATACCATTGACCGGCTGGAAACCAATGAAGATAGACAAGGCGAGTTCCAATCATTCGGGCCAAATGTGACGTCGATGACATGAGGCCTTGGCGAGATGGTCGTTCAATGTCAACACGCTCAGTTAGACACCATATCACCAATCAAGATACTATGAGTGTGGACAAAGGAATAGGGTACCATGACATCATATCGTCGCGAATGCCTCGCCCAAATGTCTGATACTAATAGACACCTATCACATTGCTAGAACGAACAAAGCATGACAAGGCGGTCAAATCAGTGGGCCAAACTGGTGCGTCGAGGAGATGAGGCTGAGGAGAGGCTCGTTCAACGTCCCATCATGCTCTATTGACACCGACCACTAAGCAGAACTATCGAATATGGACAAAGAATAGAGCTACCAACGAGGACATCATATCGTCGCCCTAAGGAATTGCCCAATGTCATTACTCAATGGACAACCGTATCACCCGCTAGAACGATCGAAGGCATTGACAAGGCGAGTCCAAGCCAATCTGGCGAAACGGTGACGTCGATGAGGATGAGGCCTTAGGAGATGCTCGTTCAACGTCATCAATGCTCTTAGGACACCGATCACTAGCAGGGATCTATCGATAGGGACATAAAGTATAGGGCGTACCATGAGTCATCATATCGGGTCGCCTAATGACTCCCAATTCCAATGTCTATAATCTATGGACACCGTATTCCCCCACCCGCTAGGAACAAACAAGCAGAGACAAGGCGAGTCCAAATCAGTTGGGCCTAATACTGGTGACGTCGATGAGATGAGGCCTTACAAGATGCTCGTTCAACGTCCATCATGCTCTATAGAGACCAGGCACTAGCAAGAACTATCGAATATGGACAAAGAAAGAGCTACCTCGAGAAACTATATCGGCGCCGAATGTGCTCGACCAATGTCTCTACTCAATGGACACCATTTTCACTAGATGGAACAATGAAGCATAGACAAGGCGAGTCCCCAATCAAGCAGGCCAAAACTGTGACGGCGATGACAATGAGAGTCTTACGAGATGCTCAGTTTCAATGTCATCATGTTCTATAGAGCGGTACACATTAGTGAGAACTATCGAAGATGGACAATAGAACAGAGCTACCACGAGACATGATATCATGCCCGATAGGACTCGTTGCGCAATGTCATATAATCATTGGACACCGTTTCACAAGCTAGAACAATGAAGCATTAGACAAGGGTCAGTTCAGTCAATCGGGGCTGAACTGTGACGTCGATGACATGAGGCCTTACGAGAGCTCGAATGTCATCCACG
>JARKIM010000010.1:2965585-3013765 GCA_030378355.1 Eleusine indica | reverse complement strand
CCCCCCCCCCCCCCAACTACGCCGCCACCGGTGTCGGCCACGCCCGCTGTCCCCGTCGCCCCGCCCATCGAAGCCGCGCTCGCCCCCGCCGTATCCACCACCGCCGGCGATCGCGCCCACCACGCACCAGACGTGGCCCAACATCGCTGCGCCCCCCCGGAGCCGCCTTCTAAACACCGCCGAGCCCCCCCCCCCCCCCCTTGATGCCCCGAAAGCGCCCCCCCACCTCCCCCGATGCCACACCATCGCTTGCCACAACAGCCGCTTGCCGAAGTCGTGGCCTGCCAAGCCCCCCCCCCCCCCCCGATGCCAGGCCCCCGATCATCGCCATCGACCACCCACCCCGACGCCTTTGCTGCCGGGCCGGCGTGCTCGGACGCCTCTGCTACCGGACCAGCATGCTCGGACGCCTTCTCCCTTCTCCACGCATCGCAACCTCCTAAGTTATGAATTTTTGTGTAGAGCATACTTAAATCTAGTTAGTTTTATTCGTCGTTCTTGGCATGTGGTTGCTCTGCATTGTAACATTGGGATAAAATATTGTAGGCCCAGCTATGAGACGAGATGGAGGCAAAGATGGAGGCGAAGATATAGGAGGAGTGGCAGAGCTGGGAAGGATGATGGCGCAACAAATGATTGTGATGTTCCAGTACTTGCAAAGTAGTGGGACCTCATCGCCGCCTCAAGGGCTGTCCCCAGGACTACCTCCCTTTGCTGTCCCTCCCCCTATTGTCACTCACGAAGGCACTCCGGTGAGTCACTCGAGATCCTTGCGGTTTTTGCTTCTATGCTTCCATCTCAATTCTTCCGAAGTTACACATGCAATATTTCCTTCTTCTAGAATCAATCCACGAGATCTAACAATCCGACGACTTCCCCTCCCAATTCTTGGTCGTCGTGGCATCCTCATCCTCGTCCAAGTTAGCTTGTAGTTGTATTTCTGTTTCCATTTCATGGACCAACTAGTTATGCTTGCTTGTATTTGATGGACACTTGTGGTTGTCGACGACTTTTATTTAAACTATTTGGACACTTTCTATGTGAACTTGAGATTATGCTTATGACATATATGTATTTGTGAGGATTTATATGTATTTGTGAAGATTTAAATGCCTGTGATGATGATATATATGTGTCTGTGATGATGGTGGGCTTGTATGTGTGATTTAATGTGATTCTGGTCCAGGTTGAACTCGATATAAACATTTTCTTGAATTCTGTCGAATTAGTTTGCCGAGTGCCCCAGATTTTTGCCGAGGGCCAGGCTGCAGGCACTCGGCAAAGTGACCATTATTTACCGAGTGCCGGAGCAGGCACTCGGCAAAGCGACCATTCTTTGCCCAGAGCCTCCCTAGACGCACTCGGCAAAGGAGTAAGCGTTTGCTGAGTGTCGGCCGTCAAGGCCCTCGGCAAACTTGCTTTGATGGATGTTTGGCTCCGTCCTTCGGCTTTATCTTGCCGGGAGCCGTGGCTACACTCGGCAAAATGTTTACGGAGTCCCCGAAGAAAAGCTCTCGGCAAAGACTTGTTTGCCGATAAAAGGCTGCTGTGAGCCCTCTGCCTCGAGTTACTTTTGGCAAACGTTTTGCTAGGAGTAATCTGGGATTTGCCGAGTGCCTCAAGCACTCGGAAAATATGTGGCTTCCCTTAGTGTTGTCATAGTTTTTGCAAAGTAAAATCCACTAATAGAATAAACTAGAAACAGAAATATGGATTTCTTTACAAAATAGAAATGATATGGTTATACTGTATGTTATTTTTTTGTATATTCGGATTTTATGTGGAAATCCTTCTCCCCTCCAATTAAATTCCATTAAAATTTGATTTAAACCCATAACCAGAAAACAAAACAAACCTATTACATTTCCCATTGCCGAAACCTTCCTCTCACTTTCTCTTTGGCCTAGCCCAACCTCCCTTCTCTCTCATTTCTTTCCTTTCTCCCGTATGGCCCCAAACCCGAGTGCCTCATCTAGTCACGTCGGCTTTCCCTGCTTCTCTCCATCTCCTAGGCACATGCGCACAATCCTCTGTCCATCGCCTCACTGCAATAAATGGCGTCCGGATTTCTTGGGCACACCTGTCATAATCCACAGCCTCCTAACTTTCTGAGTGCACCTCGATGCTGCTGCTGATGCCCTTCACCGTCTTCCTGCGATGCAAGCCACCTGCAATCTCTCCCCCTCATACGCGATGAACTGAGCTTCTCTCTCTCTCTCTCTCTCTCCCGGGCATCTCCCCATCAAGCCTGGCCGACCAGAACAGCATCTTGCTTGCTCCAAGCTCTACCAGTGTTACCACGCCTTCCTCTTTTCAAGTCGTCTTGTTCCATCTCTAGCCTCCCTGCCGTCCATATGTCAACCGAAGGTCAGTGTTGGATCAGACATATAGGACATTTGCAAAAACAACTACCACAATTTTATTTGTTTAAAACAAATATAGGTGATCAATATAGTGTCCTATAAATGTTAAGAGTTTTATTTTCAAAATTCATACAATAGCTGGATCGACGGTAGGTAGCAGATAGTATTTTTATTTACTCGTTTCTTTTTGGATTGGCTGGTTATGTTCATCTTCTGAACATTCAGAGGGAACTCCAGAATCAGCATAAGATTTTCTCCATTTTTACTTATAGATTAAACTAAAAAAACAATACAATGTCTTCATCATACCAAAAAACCCAACATATCTCATGCTATGACACATGAAGGTTGTGGTAAATATTTGATAAGGTTTCGCGCAATATTTCATGTATAACTCTTACAAACTGGACCATCTCCAAAGAAGTTTCATGAACTTAAGAAGGATCTAGCTACATTTAAGTCAAAATGAACGTTAAATTGGGATTTTACCTGTACCTTTTTTTATCGGCAATAGAAAACAAATATGGTTTCATATCTGATTTTGATAATTTTTTGGAAATAGTTTGATAACTTTTTATCTTAGAACTGTGTTTATAAAAATTTTAATAGTAAGTAATTGAAATTCAGTTTTAACCACATGAAATAATGAGGTACTGTTTATATAAGAATTACATTATGCGTTGTTGAGGCACTTAACATGATATTTACAAAATGATGTTTCAGTGATCGGAATTTGAAAGTGAGCGTGAAATAATAGAATTTAAATCTTAATAGCAACATTAAATTTATTAAAATGAGACTGTAATTATTAAGGATAAGAAAAAAATTAATACAATACTTAGATCATAATATTATAGATACACAGTAATGACTCACAATAAAAAAATTTATGATGTGCAAAGAAAAAAATAGAATAAAAAATACTAGCAAAAAGAAAGCTTTGTCGAGGGTCTGTGCGTGAGGACACTCGGCAAAGTCCCGGTTTGCCCGAGGTGTCCTACAGATAGGCACTCAGCAGAGGACGTATTTGCCGAGTGTCCTGCAACCCTGTTGTAAGGCAACAGTAGCACTCAATATGAGCTTCCACATCCTAAGAGAGTAGGTTAAGTGAAAAAAAATACCTGATAATATATATATGTTCTTTGTTTCTTTTATATAATTTACATAACTTAAATAAAGGTCATCAATATAGTGTCCTATAAATGTAAGGATTTTTTTTGGATTCTTAGCTGGTTATGTCATCTTCCGTAAACATTCAGAGGGAACTCCAGAATCAGCATAAGGTTTCTCATTTACTTATAGATTAAACTAAAAAACAATACAATGTTTTCATCATATCAAAAAAGCCAACATATTTGTCACTAGGAAACTGCCCGTTCATTGCAACAAGTTCAAAGAAAAACAATAAATTATAATGAAATATATATTTGGAATGCAACATAACGCAAAAGAAATAGTTATGATCTAACTTAACCATGATCAGACAATAAGAGTTATTAATAGAAGAATAGTCATGAATTGCTATATCGAAGATCCAACCATGACCCTCATTATAAGAAAATAGCTAGGGACCCGCATGTTGCCACACACTACCGGAAACCAGCTAGGTGCCGAGTTGTCATCAATGTTTGTCGAGTGTCTTTTGTCGGACACTCAACAAACAGCGTATTTGCCAAGTGTCTCCCCCCCCCCCCCCCCCCGCGTGCTCGACAAAACAGCTACACTTGGTAACCAAAGTGTTTGCCAGAGCTTCTGACGAAACATTTCGGTAAAATCAAAACCAACACTCGGCAAACGTGACACGTGAAGGCCACGTGCTAACGCCCCGCCGCCTTTCACGTGTCCGTAATGAGCACTCGGCATTACTCTCTCTTTGCTTAGTGTTTGATGTTTACACACGACAATACTCCCTATTTACCGAGTGTTTTTTCAGCCATGCGGCAACTACCAGGCTTTGCCGAGTGTAGAGCATATCCCTCAGCAAATAGATTGTTATTTTTTACTCCCTCGCTCTCCAAACATTTTGTCCTCTCTAATTAGAGTCCACGGGCACTCACCGACCATGGGGATTCCGGTAGTGACAGGAGACTAACATTTAAACCTAAACCTCATTGATAAAATCTTACGGACAATTCGAGTCGTAAATCTGATTTGACTGTAACATCATTTCAGTTCATTTTTATTTCTTGAAAATTAAGCATCCTTGAACACATAATTGTATGGATAAAAGATTCATCGAGCTTCTAGGAGCATCATCGAGCTCCTGCATTTCAACCTCCACCAGCTGCGCCAATGATGAAGCTGATGATAAGGGTATCGGTGCTAGAGCACATGTGACTTCTTGATTGTCACGGTGAAGACATATGCCTTACTTTTTCAATGTATATGTCACATATAGAATCGGGAAGAAACTGTAGGAGGTCTCTAGCTAGTCATCCACATTGACGTTATGATGAGGCAGCTAACTCATATACCTGCAGTCAGTACAATAGAAACAGCCTGTAGCGGCGGTTCGTAAGCGCCTTGTAGCGGCGGGCAGGCCGAACTGCCACTGGGTTAACGCAGCTAAGAAACCAGATTTTAATGGCGGATGATCTGAGCTGAAACCAACCGCCGTTGTAGAGAATTAGTAGCGGTGGGTGACAACTTCACCCGCCGCACCCGTGAATCCAAAAGAGAAAAAAATCATTGGCCCGGAAGAACCCAAGCCCAGATCCGAGCCTCGGGCCCGCTCGGATCCGTAGCCCCACCTCGTGTCGCTGGATCTGCCATCGCTAGGGCCGCTGCCGCCGCCAACATCGCCGCCTCCACCCACGCTTGCCCGTCGGCGAGCAGATGGAGACGAGAGAGCCGCCAGCGCCCAGATCCGCGACGTGGCCGCCCAGGTCCGCACGAGGTGGCCGCCTAGATCCGCACGAGGGAGCTCGGCCCACGCAGCTCCATGGCGGCGGTGCTCGTCTTGGTGGCCGCCTGCCATCGCCATGCCAAGGGCTGCCAGATCCAGATCCGCGCCGCCATTGCCCGCGCACGTATAGGCTACCGCCGTCGCACGCGCATAGCAGGGGCCGCCGCGTCGCCCGCGCCACGCCTGATCGCCGTCATCGGCCCGCGCCCCACGCATGCGTGGCCGCCGCCATCACCCGCGCACGGTGGCCGCCGCCGTCGCCCTTGCCCATGCACGCGTGGCTGCCGCCGTCGCAATGCACGCGTGGCCGTCACCATCGCCCAGATCCACGAACGCATCGGGGAGGCCGTCGGGGGGAGGGGCGCGTCAGGGCATCGGGGAGCCCATTGGGCAGGGCGCGTCGGGGCGCGCCGGGGAGGCCACCGTCACCCCGAAGTGCGCAGTCGGGGGAAGGGCACACGTCGGGAAGGGCGCCGGGGGAGGCCGTCGGGGAGGAAGAGAGAGAGAGAGAGAGAGAGAGAGAGAGAGAGAGAGAGAGAGAGAATGAGGAAAGAAGAGACAGTGGTGGCTGAGAGGGGTGTAAAGCGAGAAGTGTAGATGAGTCTAGGGTTGCTGTGTTTTTATAGGAATGTGTTGGGCCAAATGGCAGGAAATAGAACTGGGGCCATATATTTAATTGCGGTGGCCACATTGTCAACTACCGCTAAAATTAATTTATAGCGACGGTTGATGTTTTAAACTGCCACTAAAAATAATATTGATTTTTAAATGGTGGCCCAAATTATCACCCGCCGCTAAAAATAGAAATCTATTTTTAGCGATCGTTGTTGTTGTAAAACCGCTGTTAAAAATCATTTCGCAACTGAAGCGGCAGATTTCTTTGCATCCGCCGCTACAGCATTTTTTGTACCGCCGCTAAGGAGCCTTTTTGTGGTAGTGAGTTGTGCACTAGATATCCCGTTTGGACATCAACTAAAACCTCTGAAATGCCGATAATGGAAGCAAGTCGCCGTACCGTTATCTGATACGGTGCAATACGGCTGATATGTGTATCAGGAGGTGTCGAAGATTAATTGATTGAAAAACAATTACTTTTAATTTTATGATACGTCCAGTATACCAAGCGTTACATCCAGGGATACTTTTGGACCTAACTGAAGGCAAAAAACATCAGGTTACTCATTTTATTAGGCCATCAAAAACGCACGCAGCCCTGTTGTAAGGCAACAGTAGCACTCAGAATGAGCTTCCAGATCCTAAGAGACTTGGTTAAGTGAAAAAATACATGATAATAATATATGTTCTTTATTTCTTTTTTATAATTTATATAATATATATATATTTTCGGTGTCGGTGTATCTGTAATTATTTTCCTAAGCGCCGTGTCGACATATAGACATGCCATATCCCTATATCCGTATCCCGAAAAACATAGACTAATACAATTCTGATCAGTAGTGGTTCAGTAGGGGCTACAATAGAAATTGTCCTAAAATGCCCTATTTTCATTGAGTTGATCTGGCGGTGATCAATATGGTTCAGTTGAAAGAAACGGCGGCAAACAAAGTTTATTCATTTTCCATGGAAGGAGAAGGACACATGCTGCTTTACGTACACATGGAAGTAGCAGCACCAGAGGCAGTCACATATAGTGCTGCATTATTAAAATTTAAACACAAGAACACAAATGAGGGATCGATGATGGCTAGGATGGACCCAGCTCTTTATTATCCCGCACAGTACAGTGGTTTAGTGCCTAAACCATATGAAGATCGACCCTGATTGGGCAATCAGAAGGGCTTGACGTAGACGCCGATGCCGTTCACGTAGTACTTGCCGGTGTGGGCGAAGAAACCAACGATGCTGCCATTATTCTGCACCGGAACGCTGAATTTGTTCTCTGTATCCAGCTTCCCCACTCCGTAGGGTCCGTAGCTTCCGCGGTTGGTGATGAAGGTGAGGTTTGTTATGCCCTCGACGCGGCCATGGGGGCCGTAGGTGTAGGGACCATAGGTCCCGTGAATTTCAGTCACGAACTCTAAGGGGCCGAGCTGAATCTGCATGGCCACATTAAATATCAACATCTCGTGTCAGATAATATAAGAAATGATTATAAACGTGGGTGATAAAGTAGCTAGGTCGGTTGCTCTTACTTGATGGACGCCACCACCACTGCCACCCCACGGACCTGCGGTGTGCACCTGGTTGGCACGGTCCCTGTAGGTGAAGGCTATCGCATCAATCACATCACCGCTATGAACGGTAATGGTCTCTAGGTGCAGCGGTGCCACTGTAATGTCGCAGTTGTCTCCGGATGTGCTACCGAACAGACCAATCTTAGCCAGTGAGTTCTGCAAGAATTTAAAGTCAAACAATTTATTTATTAGTAGCTACAAACACCATCTTTGCTTCAAGCTCAGAGTTCGTGCTCGGGTGTGGTAGATTGAAAAAGGAGAAGGGGTGAGAGACCATTTTGTTGCTATAGAACAACACCAGGGAGAGGTGGCTTATACAGAAACTTCTCGATGGATGGATTGCTTGGCCCCAATACGCCGATGAGCCTCGATTTATATAGGACAATCTGAGTGCATCAACTAGGAGCAAGAGGCTAGGTAGTGAGTAGTCACCTTCGTGGTCATCACCTACCACAACATGGTGCAACGCTCCCGTGAAACGCATTGGCTAATGCCAGCTCTTGTTCTTCTAGAAATAAATGCCGGCCTTGGGACCGGTACATGCACAACTCTTGATCATGGTCACATATGAATCACGTTGCCTGCCATACAGATTAATCACGTACCCTCTATTAATTACACTGGTCGTGACATAGATAGATCTATCGTCATCTTGCGCTCACTGAATGGTGCAGATAAATCATCCGGTATTAGTACAGTAACGAAGAGTCACGGTATGGTAAAATGGAGGCGACTTTGCCATGCATGTGTGTGTCTTTTCGCTACGACGTCTCTTTGTGCCCAACAGAAACCGTAATGTAAATGCACATGACTTGCCTGCGCTGTAACCAATTACCAGTTGGAGCATTAAAGTAATATGTACCGTTCGTACCTCAGGGAAAATGGAAATTTCTATCTACGATCCCCACCCAACTCTGCAATGACTCTCGTCTCTCTCCCTGAACATATAGACGGCCTCTTATCCGTTAACCGCACCTTAATAGCTCAGACTTCCGATCCTTGCTGGATGATGCATCGTATCTGTTGGTCCAGTTGACTACGTGTTGGATTTGCTTGTCGTTCCTTCCTGCCAGGTTCATGTAATTCATGTACTGATTATTGGTGGGGGACCTTGGCTCGTGATTCACACCATCTCTTTGGTGTCCCATACTGCACACCGGACCAAGCATAAGTCACGTTATGGAGTTATTAGGATGTTACATCCCAAAATTTAAAAATAAAATAACAAACATATTCAGTAGAAATGTGTAGAAAAATCACTCTTTTGCACTACGGGAAATCGGCCATTTTCCGTGTGCGGAAACTTTTGCCGAGAGCATTCCATCAGGCACTCGGCAAAGAACATATTTGCCGAGTGCCCTAACCCCAAGCCCTCGGCAATAGCGGAACGCATGGCAATATAATCTATGCCGAGAGCCGGCGCTCTGCACAGGAGAGACACACGGTACAAACCACCAACTTTGCCGAGAGCCATAATGCAGGCACTTGGCAAACTACAAAATGCTCTCGGCAAAATGAGTCCTACGTACACGTCCTCTGTCGGCCCTGTCGTTGTGGGCCCGTGACATTAAAGTTTTCCGAGCGCCTTCCGTGAAGCACCTGACAAACGATAGCTTTTGCCGTATTCAAGTATCGAAAGAAATTTTTCATGAATTTTGTACATGAAATATCATCATGATTTTATAGTGCAACTTTATTTAAAATTTATAAAATACAAACTAAGTCTAAAAATCATGAAAATTGTCATGAGATTAAGATATCATATGTAGAGGTTATGATAAAAATTTAGAAGGTTTTGCCAAAATTATCATGTACATTGTGCATAAAACGGAGATCCCCGAATAAGAAACATAGAGTTACGAATGAGACCTTTAGATTTTGAATACATTTGAAAGTCACATTTGAATTTGAGATCAAATCATTTTGTATTGGTATTATATAAGATTAATCATGTCATATTAAAGTTCTTTTAATTTTTTGAATTAGTATTATAATTCTAATTTTTTTTGCAGGTGCTGGACTTTTTTGTTGCCGAGTGCAATAGGGGAGGCACTCTGCAAAGGAGTCCTTTTCCGAGTGCAGCTAGGTTGGCTCTCGGCAAAGGAGTCCTTTGCCGAGAGCTGCTGGGTAGGCACTCAGAAAACTGTTTGTCTAGAGCCAAGATCAAGGGCTCTCGGCAAACCTTTGTGGAGCGCCCCGATCCAGGGCTCTCGGCAAACGTCCAGTAGGGTTGACTTCCAAAGGATCAGCCCAACCCAAAGGATCAGCCTGTTCTCGCGCTCAGTCGCAGCCGCCTGACCCCCCCCCCCCCCGCTCCCCCCCCCCCTCCGACTACGCCGCCACCGGTGTCGGCCACCCGCAGTCCCCGTCACCACGCCCATCGGAGTCGTGCTCACCCCCCGCCGTATCCACCACCGCCGGTGATCGAGCCCCACCGACGCACCAGCCGTGGCCACCAACATCGCTGCCCGCCGGAGCCGCCTTCTCTGCCGGCCGAGCCCCCCCCCCCCCCCCTCCGATGCCCCAGAAGCGCCCCCCGATGGCACACCGTCGCTTGCCACACCGCCGCTTGCCGAAGTCGTGGCCTGCCGAGCCCCCCCCCCCCCCTGATGCCAGGCCCCCGATCATTGGCCACCGACCATTCACCCCGACGCCTTTGCTGCCGGGCCGGCATGCTCGGACGCCTCTGCTACCGGACCAGCATGCTCAGACACCTTCTCCCTTCTCCATGCATCGCAACCTCCTAAGTTATGAATTTTTGTGTAGAGCATACTTAAACCTAGTTAGTTTTATTCGTCGTTCTTGGCATGTGGTTGCTCTGCATTGTAACATTGGAATAAAATATTGTACGCCCAGCTATGAGACGAGATGGAGGCGAAGATGGAGGCGAAGATATAGGAGGAGTGGCAGAGCTGGGAAGGATGATGGCGCAACAAATGATTGCGATGTTCCAGTACTTGCAAAGTAGTGGGACCTCACCGCCGCCTCAAGGGCTGTCCCCAGGACTACCTCCCTTTGCTGTCCCTCCCCCTATTGTCACTCACGAAGGCACTCCGGTGAGTCACTCGAGATCCTTGCGGTTTTTGCTTCTATGCTTCCATCTCAATTCTTCCTGTGTTACACATGCAATATTTCCTTCTTGTAGAATCAATCCGCGGGATCTAACAATCCGACGACTTACCCTCCCAATTCTTGGTCGTCGTGGCATCCTCATCCTCGTCCAAGTTAGCTTGTAGTTGTATTTCTGTTTCTATTTCATGGACCAACTAGTTGTGCTTGCTTGCATTTGATGGACACTTGTGGTTGTCGAGGACTTTTATTTAAACTATTTGGACACTTCTATGTGAACTTGAGATTATGCTTATGACATATATGTATTTGTGAGGATTTATATGTATTTGTCAAGATTTAAATGCCTATGATGATGATATATATGTGTCTATGATGATGGTGGGCTTGTATGTGTGATTTGATGTGATTCTGGTCTAGGTTGAACTCGATACAAATATTTTATTGAATTCTATCGAATTAGTTTGCCGAGTGCCCCAGATTTTTGCCGAGGGCCAGGCTACAGGCACTCGGCAAAGTGACCATTATTTACCGAGTGCCGAGGCAGGCACTCGGCAAAGCGACCATTCTTTGCCCAGAGCCTCCCTGGAGGCACTCGTCAAAGGAGTAAGCGTTTGGCGAGTGTTAGCCGTCAAGGCCCTCGGCAAACTTGCTTTGATGGATGTTTGGCTGCGTCCTTCGGCTTTATCTTGTCGGGAGCAGTGGCTACACTCGGCAAAATGTTTACCGAGTCCCCGAAGAAAAGGTCTCCGCAAAGACCTCTTTGCCGATAAAAGGCTGCTGGGAGTCCTCTGCATCGAGTTACTTTTGGCAAACGTTTTGCTGAGAGTAATCTGGGATTTGCCGAGTGCCTCAAGAAGTCAGCAAATATGTGCCTTCCCTTAGTGTTGTCATAGTTTTTGCAAAGTAAAATCCACTAATAAAATAAACTAGAAATAGAAATATGGATTTTTTACAAAACAAAAATGATATGGTTACACTGTATGTTATTTTTTTTGTATATTCGGATTTTATGTGGAAATCCTTCTCCCCTCCAATTTAAATTCTATTAAAATTTGATTTAAACCCATAACCAGAAAACAAAACAAACCTATTACATTTCCCATTGCTGAAACCTTCCTCTCACTTTCTCTTTGGCCTAGCCCAACCTCCCTTTTCTCTCATTTCTTTCCTTTCTCCCGTATGGCCCCAAACCCGAGTGCCTCATCTAGTCACGTCGGCTTTCTCTACTTCTCTCCATCTCCTACGCACATGCGCACAATCCTCTGTCCATCGCCTTACCGCAATAAATGGCGTCCGGATCTCTCGGGCACACCTGTCACAATTCACAGCCTCCTGACTTTCTGAGTGCACCTCGATGCTGCTGCTGATGCCCTTCACCGTCTTCCTGCGATGCAAGCCACCTGCCATCTCTCCCCGTCATACGCGATGAACTGAACTTCTCTCTCTCTCTCTCTCTCTCTCTCTCTCTCTCTCTCTCTCTCCCCCGGGCATCTCCCCATCAAGCCTAGCCGACCAGAACAGCATCTTGCCTGCTCCAAGCTCTACCAGTGGCACCACGCCTTCGTCTCCTCAAGTCGCCGGGTTCCTTCTCTAGCCTCCCTGCCGTCCATATGTCAACCGAAGGTCAGCGTTGGATCAGACATATAGGACACTAGCAAAAACAACTATCACAATTTATTTGTTTAAAACAAATATAGGAGATCAATATAGTGTCCTATAAATGTTAAGGATTTTGTTTTCAAAATTCATACAATAGCTGGATCGACGGTAGGTAGCAGATAGTATATTGATTTACTAGTTTCTTTTTGGATTGGCTGGTTATGTTCATCTTCTGTAAACATTCATAGGGAAGTCCAGAATCAGCATAAGATTTTCTCCATTTTTACTTATAGATTAAACTAAAAAAAACAATACAATGTCTTCATCATACCAAAAAACCCAACATATCTCATGCTATGACACATGAAGGTTGTGGTAAATATTTGATAAGGTTTCGCGCAATATTTCATTTATATCTCTTACAAACTAGACCATCTCCGAAGAAGTTTCATGAACTTAAGAAGGATGTAGCTAGATTTCAAGTCAAAATGAACTTTAAATTCGGATTTTACCTGTACCTTTTTTATAGGCAATAGAAAAGAAATATGGTTTCATTTCTGATGTTGATAATTTTTTGGAACAGTTTGATAATTTTTAGCTTAGAATTGTATTTATAAAAATTTTAACAGTAAGTACTTGAAATTGAGTTTTAACCACATGAAATAATGAGGTACTGTTTATATAAGAATTACATATGCGTTGTTGAGGGCACTTAACATGATATTTACAAAATGTGTTTCGTGATCGAAATTGAAAGTGAGCGTGAAATAATAGAATTTAAATCTTTGATAGCAACATTAAATTTATTGAAATGTGACTATATTATTAAGGATAAGGAAAAAATAAATACAATACTTAGATCATAAAATTATAGATACACAGTAATGAGTGACAAAAAAAAATTTATGATGTGCAAAGAAACAAAAATAGGATAAAAAATACTAGCAAAAGAAAGCTTTGTTGAGTGTCTGTGCGGAGGACACTCAGCAAAGTCCCGGTTTGCCGAGTGTCCTACAGATAGGCACTCAGTGAAGGACCCGTTTGCCGAGTGTCCTGCAGCCCTGTTGTAAGGCAACAGTAGCACTCAATATGAGCTGCCAGATCCTAAGAGAGTAGGTGAAGTGAAAAAAATACCTAATAATATATATGTTCTTTGTTTATTTTATATAATTTACATAACTTAAATAAAGGTCATCAATATAGTGTCCCATAAATGTTAAGGATTTTTTTTTGGATTGTTGGCTGGTTATGTTCATCTTCCGTAAACATTCCGAGGGAACTCCAGAGTCAGCATAAGGTTTCTCCATTTACCTATAGATTAAACTAAAAAACAATACAATGTTTTCGTCATATCAGAAAAGTCAACATACTTGCCACAAGCAAAGTGCCCGTTCATTGTAACAAGTTCAAAGAAAAACAATAAATTAACATAATGGAAAAGAAATAGTTATGATCTAACTTAACCATGATCAGACAATAAGAGTTATTAAATAGCTAGGGACCCGCATGTTGCCACACACTACCCGAAACCGGCTAGGTGCCGAGTGTCACCATGTTTGCCGAGTGTCTTTTGCCGGGCACTCGACAAACAGCATATTTTCCAAGTGTCTCCCCCCCCCCCCCCCCCCCCCGTGCTCGATAAAACAGCTACACTCGGCTAACTGGGGTGTTTGCCAAGAGCATCTGACAAAACATTCGGTAAAATCGAAACCAACACTCGGCAAACGTGACACGTGAAGAACACATGCTAACGGCCGACGCCTTTCACGTGTCCGTAATGAGCACTCGGCATTACTCTCTCTTTGCTTAGTGTCTGATGTTTACACTCGGCAATACTCCCTATTTGCCGAGTGTTTTTTCAGCCCTGCGGCAACTACCAAGCTTTGCCGAGTGTAGAGCATATCCACTCGGCAAATAGATTGTTATTTTTTACTCCCTCACTCTCCAAACATTTTGTCCTCTCTAATTAGAGTCCACGGGCACTCAGTGATCATGGGGATTCCGGTAGTGACAGGAGACTAACGTTTAAACCTAAACCTCATTGATAAAATCTTACGGATAATTCGAGTCATAAATCTTGATTTGGACTATAACATCATTTCAGTTCATTATTATTTGTTGAAAATTAAGCATCCTTGAACACATAATTGTATGGATAAAAGATTCATCGAGCTTCTAGGAGCATCATCGAGCTCCTGCATTTCAACCTCCACCAGCTGCGCCAATGATGATGCCGATGACAAGGGTATCGGTGCTAGAGCACATGTGACTTCTTGATTGTCACTGTGAAGACATATGCCTTTACTTTTTCAATGTATATGTCACATATAGAATCGGGAAGAAACTGTAGGAGGTCTCTAGCTAGTCATCCACATTGACGTTATGATGAGGCAGCTAACTCATATAGCTGCAGTCACTACAACAGAAACAGCCTGTAGCGGCGGTTCGTAACGCCTGTAGCGGCGGACAGGCCGAACTGCCGCTAGGTTAACGCAGCTAAAAAACCAGATTTTTAACGGTGGATGTCCTTTGAGCTGAAACTAACTGCCGTTATAGAAGAATTAGTAGCGGTGGGTGACAACTTCACTCGCTGCTACCCATGAATCCAAAAACAAAAAAAATCATTGGCCTGGAAGAACCCAAGACCAGATCCAAGCCTCGAGCCCGCCCGGATCCAAAGCCCCATCTCATGTCGCTGGATCCGCCGTCGTTTGTGGTTGCTGCCGCGGCCAACGTGGCCGCCTCCACCCGCGCTTGGCCCGTCGGGAGAGGAGATGGTGACGAGAGAGCCGCCAGAGCCCAAATCCGCGAGGTGGCCGCCCAGATCCGCACGAGTTGACCGCCTAGATCCGGACAAGGGAGCTCGGCCCGCGTGGCTCCATGGCGGCGGAGCTCGTCTTGGTGGCCGCCCGCCGTCGCCATGCCAAGGGGCCGCCAGATCCAGATCCACGCCGCCATTGCCCACGCACCCGGGGCTACCGCCGTCGCACGCGCACGCCGGGCCGCCGCCATCGCCCGCACACGCCTGATCGCCGCCGTCGCCCGCGCCCACACACACGTGGCAGCCGCCATCGCCCGCGCACGCGTGGCCGTCACCGTCGCCCAGATCCGCACATGCGTTGGGGAGGCCGTCGGGGAGGGCGCGTTAGGGCGTCGGGGAGCTCCTCGGGCAGGGCGCGTAGGGGCGCCGGGGGAGGCCACCGTCGCCCGAGTGCGTGTCGGGGAGGGCGCGTCAGGAAGGGTGCCAGGGGAGGCCATCGGGAGGAGAGAGAGAGAGAGAGAGAGAGGAAAGAGAGAGACGATGGTGGCTGAGAAGGATGTAAAGCGAGAAGTGTAGATGAGTCTAGGGTTGCTGTGTTTTTATAGGAATGTGTTGGGCCAAATGGGCAGAAAAATAGAACTGGGCCTTATATTTAATAGCGGTGGCCCACATTATCAACTGCAGCTAAAAATTAAATTTTAGTGGCGGTTGATGTTTTAAACTGCCACTAAAAATAATGTTGATTTTTAACGGTGGCCCAAATTACCACCCGCCGCTAAAAATAGATTTGGTTGTTGTTGTAAACCGCTGTTAAAAATCATTTCGCAATTGAAACGGCAGATTTCTTTCCATCCGCCGCTACAAGCATTTTTTGTACCGCCGCTAAGGAGCCTTTTTGTGGTAGTGAGTTGTGCACTAGATATCCCGTTTGGACATCAACTAAAACCTCTGAAATGCCGATAATGGAAGCAAGTCGCCGTACCGTTATCTGATACGGTGCAATACGGCTGATATGTGTATCAGGAGGTGTCGAAGATTAATTGATTGAAAAACAATTACTTTAATTTACGATACGTCCAGTAATACCAAGCGTTACATCCAGGGATACTTTTGGACCTAACTGAAGGCAAAAAACATCAGGTTACTCATTTTATTGGGCCATCAAAACGCACGCAGCCCTGTTGTAAGGCAACAGTAGCACTCAGAATGAGCTTCCAGATCCTAAGAGACTTGGTTAAGTGAAAAAAATACATGATAATAATATATGTTCTTTATTTCTTTTTTATAATTTATATAATATATATATATATATATATATATATATATTTGCCGTGTCGGTGTATCTGTAATTATTTTCCTGTAAGCGCCGTGTCAACATATAGACATGCCATATCCCTATATCCGTATCTCGAAAAACATAGACTAATACAATTCTGATCAGGTAGTGGTTCAGTAGGGGCTACAATAGAAATGTCCTAAAATGGCCTATTTTCATTGAGTTGATCTGGCGGTGATCAATATGGTTCAGTTGAAAGAAAACGGCGGCAAACAAAGTTTATTCATTTTCCATGGAAGGAGAAGGACACATGCTGCTTTACGTACACATGGAAGTAGCAGCACCAGAGGCAGTCACATATAGTGCTGCATTATTAAAATTTAAACACAAGAACACAAATGAGGGATCGATGATGGCTAGGATGGACCCAGCTCTTTATTATCCCGCACAGTACAGTGGTTTAGTGCCTAAACCATATGAAGATCGACCCTGATTGGGCAATCAGAAGGGCTTGACGTAGACGCCGATGCCGTTCACGTAGTACTTGCCGGTGTGGGCGAAGAAACCAACGATGCTGCCATTATTCTGCACCGGAACGCTGAATTTGTTCTCTGTATCCAGCTTCCCCACTCCGTAGGGTCCGTAGCCTCCGCGTTGGTGATGAAGGTGAGGTTTGTTATGCCCTCGACGCGGCCATGGGGGCCGTAGGTGTAGGGACCATAGGTCCCGTGAATTTCAGTCACGAACTCTAAGGGGCCGAGCTGAATCTGCATGGCCACATTAAATATCAACATCTCGTGTCAGATAATATAAGAAGATGATTATAAACGTGGGTGATAAAGTAGCTAGGTCGGTTGCTCTTACTTGATGGACGCCACCACCACTGCCACCCCACGGACCTGCGGTGTGCACCTGGTTGGCACGGTCCCTGTAGGTGAAGGCTATCGCATCAATCACATCACCGCTATGAACGGTAATGGTCTCTAGGTGCAGCGGTGCCACTGTAATGTCGCAGTTGTCTCCGGATGTGCTACCGAACAGACCAATCTTAGCCAGTGAGTTCTGCAAGAATTTAAAGTCAAACAATTTATTTATTAGTAGCTAACAAACACCATCTTTGCTTCAAGCTCAGAGTTCGTGCTCGGGTGTGGTAGATTGAAAAAGGAGAAGGGGTGAGAGACCATTTTGTTGCTATAGAACAACACCAGGGAGAGGTGGCTTATACAGAAACTTCTCGATGGATGGATTGCTTGGCCCCAATACGCCGATAGAGCCTCGATTTATATAGGACAATCTGAGTGCATCAACTAGGAGCAAGAGGCTAGGTAGTGAGTAGTCACCTTCGTGGTCATCACCTACCACAACATGGTGCAACGCTCACGTGAAACGCATTGGCTAATGCCAGCTCTTGTTCTTCTAGAAATAAATGCCGGCCTTGGGACCGGTACATGCACAACTCTTGATCATGGTCACATATGAATCACGTTGCCTGCCATACAGATTAATCACGTACCCTCTATTGATTACAGTGGTCGTGACATAGATAGATCTATCGTCATCTTGCGCTCACTGAATGGTGCAGATAAATCATCCGGTATTAGTACAGTAACGAAGAGTCACGGTATGGTAAAATGGAGGCGACTTTGCCATGCATGTGTGTGTCTTTTCGCTACGACGTCTCTTTGTGCCCAACAGAAACCGTAATGTAAATGCACATGACTTGCCTGCGCTGTAACCAATTACCAGTTGGAGCATTAAAGTAATATGTGCCGTTCGTACCTCAGGGAAAATGGAAATTTCTATCTACGATCCCCACCCAACTCTGCAATGACTCTCCCCTCTCTCCCTGAACATATAGAGGGCCTCTTATCCGTTAACCGCACCTTAGTAGCTCAGACTTCCGACCCTTGCTGGATGATGCATCGTATCTGTTGGTCCAGTTGACTAGGTGTTGGATTTGCTTGTCGTTCCTTCCTGCCAGGTTCATGTAATTCATGTACTGATTATTGGTGGGGGACCTCGGCTCGTGATTCACACCATCTCTTTGGTGTCCCATACTGCACACCGGACCAAGCATAAGTCACGCTTATGGAGTTATTAGGATGTTACATCCCAAAATTTAAAAATAAAATAACAAACAAATTCAGTAGAAATGTGTAGAGAAATCACTCTTTTGCACTACGGGAAATCGGCCATTTTCCGTGTGCGGAAACTTTTGCCGAGAGCATTCCATCAGGCACTCGGCAAAGAACATATTTGCCGAGTGCCCTAACCCCAAGCCCTCGGCAACAGCGGAACGCATGGCAATATAATCTATGCCGAGAGCCGGCGCTCTGCACAGGAGAGACACACGGTACAACCACCAACTTTGCCGAGAGCCATAATGCAGGCACTTGGCAAACTACAAAATGCTCTCGGCAAAATGAGTCCTACGTACACGTCCTCTGTTGGCCCTGTCGTTGTGGGCCCGTGATGTTAAAGTTTTCCGAGAGCCTTCCGTGAAGCACCTGACAAACGATAGCTTTTGCCGTATTCAAGTGTCGAAAGAAATTTTTCATGAATTTTGTACATGAAATATCATCATGATTTTATAGTGCAACTTTATTTAAAATTTATAAAATACAAACTAAGTCTAAAAATCATGAAAATTGTCATGAGATTAAGATATCATATGTAGAGGTTATGATAAAAATTTAGAAGGTTTTGCCAAAATTATCATGTACATTGTGCATAAAACGGAAATCCCCGAATAAGAAACATAGAGTTACGAATGAGACCTTTAGATTTTGAATACATTTGAAAGTGACATTTGAATTTGAGATCAAATCATTTTGTATTGGTATTATATAAGATTAATCATGTCATATTAAAGTTTTTTTAATTTTTTGAATTAGTATTATAATTCTAATTTTTTTTGCAGGTGCTGGACTTTTTTGTTGCCGAGTGCAATAGGGGAGGCACTCTGCAAAGGAGTCCTTTTCCGAGTGCAGCTAGGTTGGCTCTCGGCAAAGGAGTCCTTTGCCGAGAGCTGCTGGGTAGGCACTCAGAAAACTGTTTGTCTAGAGCCAAGATCAAGGGCTCTCGGCAAACTTTTGTGGAGCATCCCGATCCAGGGCTCTCGGCAAACGTCCAGTAGGGTTGACTTCCAAATGATCTGCCTATTCTCGCGCTCAGTCGCAGCCGCCTGCCCCCCCCCTCGCCCCGACTACGCCGCCACCGGTGTCGGCCACCCGCAGTCCCCGTCGCCCCGCCCATCGGAGCCGCGCTCGCCCCCGCCGTATCCACCACCGCCGGCGATCGAGCCCCACCGACGCACCAGACGTGGCCCCAACATCGCTGCCCGCCGGAGCCGCCTTCTACGCCGGCCGAGCCCCCCCCCCCCCTCCGATGCCCCGGAAGCGCCCCCCCCCACCCCCCGATGCCACAGCATCGCTTGCCACACAGCCGCTTGCCGAAGTCGTGGCCTGCCAAGCACCCCCCCTGATGCCAGGCCCCCGATCATCGGCCACCGACCACCCACCCCGACGCCTTTGCTGCCGGGCCGGCGTGCTCGGACGCCTCTGCTACCGGACCAGCATGCTCAGACGCCTTCTCCCTTCTCCACGCATCGCAACCTCCTAAGTTATGAATTGTTTTGTAGAGCATACTTAAGTCCAGTTAGTTTTATTCGTCGTTCTTGGCATGTGGTTGCTCTGCATTGTAACATTGGAATAAAATATTGTAGGCCCAGCTATGAGACGAGATGGAGGCGAAGATGGAGGCGAAGATATAGGAGGAGTGGCAGAGCTGGGAAGGATGATGGCGCAACAAATGATTGCGATGTTCCGGTACTTGCAAAGTAGTGGGACCTCGCCGCCGCCTCAAGGGCTGTCCCCAGGACTACCTCCCTTTGCTGTCCCTCCCCCTATTGTCACTCACGAAGGCACTCCGGTGAGTCACTCGAGATCCTTGCGGTTTTTGCTTCTATGCTTCCATCTCAATTCTTCCTATGTTACACATGCAATATTTCCTTCTTCTAGAATCAATCCGCGAGATCTAACAATCCGACGACTTCCCCTCCCAATTCTTGGTCATCGTGGCATCCTCATCCTCGTCCAAGTTAGCTTGTAGTTGTATTTCTGTTTCCATTTCATGGACCAACTAGTTATGCTTGGTTGTATTTGATGGACACTTGTGGTTGTCGACGACTTTTATTTAAACTATTTGGACACTTTCTATGTGAACTTGAGATTATGCTTATGACATATATGTATTTGTGGGGATTTATATGTATTTGTAAAGATTTAAATGCCTGTGATGATGATATATATGTGTCTATGATGATGGTGGGCTTGTATGTGTGATTTAATGTGATTCTGGTCCAGGTTGAACTCGATATAAACATTTTCTTGAATTCTGTCGAATTAGTTTGCCGAGTGCCCCAGATTTTTGCCGAGGGCCAGGCTGCACACTCGGCAAAGTGACCATTATTTACCGAGTGCCGAGCAGGCACTCGGCAAAGCGACCATTCTTTGCCCAGAGCCTCCCTAGACGCACTCGGCAAAGGAGTAAGCGTTTGCTGAGTGTCGGCCGTCAAGGCCCTCGGCAAACTTGCTTTGATGGATGTTTGGCTCCGTCCTTCGGCTTTATCTTGCCGGGAGCCGTGGCTACACTCGGCAAAATGTTTACCGGAGTCCCCGAAGAAAAGCTCTCGCAAAGACTTTTTGCCGATAAAAGGCTGCTGTGAGCCCTCTGCCTCGAGTTACTTTTGGCAAACGTTTTGCTAGAGTAATCTGGGATTTGCCGAGTGCCTCAAGCACTCGGAAAATGTGCTTCCCTTAGTGTTGTCATAGTTTTTGCAAAGTAAAATCCACTAATAAATAAACTAGAACAGAAATATGGATTTTTTTACAAAAAAAAATATGGTTATACTGTATGTTATTTTTTTGTATATTCGGATTTTATGTGGAAATCCTTCTCCCCTCCAATTTAAATTCATTAAAATTTGATTTAAACCATAACCAGAAAACAAAACAAACCTATTACATTTCCCATTGCTGAAACCTTCCTCTCACTTTCTCTTTGGCCTAGCCCAACCTCCCTTTTCTCTCATTTCTTTCCTTTCTCCCGTATGGCCCCAAACCCGAGTGCCTCATCTAGTCACGTCGGCTTTCTCTACTTCTCTCCATCTCCTACGCACATGCGCACAATCCTCTGTCCATCGCCTTACCAATAAATGGCGTCCGGATCTTCGGGCACACCTGTCACAATCACAGCCTCCTGACTTTCTGAGTGCACCTCGATGCTGCTGCTGATGCCCTTCACCGTCTTCCTGCGATGCAAGCCACCTGCCATCTCTCCCCCTCATACGCGATGAACTGAACTTCTCTCTCTCTCTCTCTCTCTCTCTCTCGGGCATCTCCCCATCAAGCCTAGCCGACCAGAACAGCATCTTGCCTGCTCCAAGCTCTACCAGTGGCACCACGCCTTCCTCCTCAAGTCGCCTTCCTTCTCTAGCCTCCCTGCCGTCCATATGTCAACCGAAGGTCAGCGTTGGATCAGACATATAGGACACTAGCAAAAACAACTATCACAATTTTATTTGTTTAAAACAAATATAGGAGATCAATATAGTGTCCTATAAATGTTAAGATTTTTTCAAAATTCATACAATAGCTGGATCGACGGTAGGTAGCAGATAGTATATTTATTTACTAGTTTCTTTTTGGATTGGCTGGTTATGTTCATCTTCTGAACATTCATAGGGAAGTCCAGAATCAGCATAAGATTTTCTCCATTTTTACTTATAGATTAAACTAAAAAAACAATACAATGTCTTCATCATACCAAAAAACCCAACATATCTCATGCTATGACACATGAAGGTTGTGGTAAATATTTGATAAGGTTTCGCGCAATATTTCATTTATAACTCTTACAAACTAGACCATCTCCGAAGAAGTTTCATGAACTTAAGAAGGACTAGCTACATTTAAGTCAAAATGAACGTTAAATTCGGATTTTACCTGTACCTTTTTTATAGGCAATAGAAAAGAAATATGGTTTCATTCTGATGTTGATAATTTTTTGGAACAGTTTGATAATTTTTAGCTTAGAATTGTATTTATAAAAATTTTAATAGTAAGTAATTGAAATTGAGTTTTAACCACATGAAATAATGAGGTACTGTTTATATAAGAATTACATATGCGTTGTTGAGGGCACTTAACATGATATTTACAAAATGTGTTTCGTGATCGAAATTGAAAGTGAGCGTGAAATAATAGAATTTAAATCTTTGATAGCAACATTAAATTTATTGAAATGTGACTTATATTAAGGATAAGAAAAAAATAATACAATACTTAGATCATAAAATTATAGATACACAGTAATGACTACAAAAAAAAATTTATGATGTGCAAAGAAACAAATAGAATAAAAAATACTAGCAAAAGAAAGCTTTGTTGAGGGTCTGTGCGGAGGACACTCAGCAAAGTCCCGGTTTGCCGAGTGTCCTACAGATAGGCACTCAGCAGAGGACCGTTTGCCGAGTGTCCTGCAGCCCTGTTGTAAGGCAACAGTAGCACTCAATATGAGCTTCCACATCCTAAGAGAGTAGGTTAAGTGAAAAAAATACCTAATAATATATATGTTCTTTGTTTATTTTATATAATTTACATAACTTAAATAAAGGTCATCAATAGTGTCCTATAAATGTTAAGGATTTTTTTTGGATTGTTGCTGGTTATGTTCATCTTCCGTAAACATTCCGAGGGAACTCCAGAGTCAGCATAAGGTTTCTCATTTACTATAGATTAAACTAAAAAACAATACAATGTTTTCGTCATATCAGAAAAGTCAACATATTGCCACAGCAAATGCCCGTTCATTGTAACAAGTTCAAAGAAAAACAATAAATTAAATAATGGAAAAGAAATAGTTATGATCTAACTTAACCATGATCACAGCATGAGAAGTATATTTATAAAAAATAGCTAGGGACCCGCATGTTGCCACACACTACCGAAACCAGCTAGGTGCCGAGTGTCATCATGTTTGTCGAGTGTCTTTTGTCGGACACTCAACAAACAGCGTATTTGCCAAGTGTCTCCCCCCCCCCCCCCCCCCCGTGCTCGACAAAACAGCTACACTCGGTAACGTGTTTGCCAAGAGCTTCTGACGAAACATTCGTAAAATCAAAAACACACTCGGCAAACGTGACACGTGAAGAACCATGCTAACGCCGCCGCCTTTCACGTGTCCGTAATGAGCACTCGGCATTAATCTCTCTTTGCTTAGTGTTGATGTTTACACACGGCAATACTCCCTATTTACCGAGTGTTTTTTCAGCCATGCGGCAACTACCAGCTTTGCCGAGTGTAGAGCATATCCACTCGCAAATAGATTGTTATTTTTTACTCCCTCGCTCTCCAAACATTTTGTCCTCTCTAATTAGAGTCCACGGGCACTCAGACATGGGGATTCCGGTAGTGACAGGAGACTAACATTTAAACCTAAACCTCATTGATAAAATCTTACGGACAATTCGAGTCGTAAATCTTGATTTGGACTATAACATCATTTCAGTTCATTTTATTTCTTGAAAATTAAGCATCCTTGAACACATAATTGTATGGATAAAAGATTCATCGAGCTTCTAGCATCATCGAGCTCCTGCATTTCAACCTCCACCAGCTGCGCCAATGATGATGCCGATGACAAGGGTATCGGTGCTAGAGCACATGTGACTTCTTGATTGTCACGTGAAGACATATGCCTTACTTTTTCAATGTATATGTCACATATAGAATCGGGAAGAAACTGTAGGAGGTCTCTAGCTAGTCATCCACATTGACGTTATGATGAGGCAGCTAACTCATATACTGCAGTCACTACAATAGAAACAGCCTGTAGCGGCGGTTCGTAACGCCTGTAGCGGCGGGCAGGCCGAACTGCCTGGTTAACGCAGCTAAAAACCAGATTTTTAATGGCGGATGATCTTTGAGCTGAAACTAACTGCCGTTATAGAAGAATTAGTAGCGGTGGGTGACAACTTCACCGCCGCCACCCATGAATCCAAAAAGAAAAAAAATCATTGGCCTGGAAGAACCCAAGCCCAGATCCGAGCCTCGGCCGCCCGGATCCAAAGCCCCACCTCGTGCCGCTGGATCCGCCGTCGTTTGTGCGCTGCCGCGCCAACGTGCCGCCTCCACCCGCGCTTGGCCCGTCGGGAGAGCAGATGGAGACGAGAGAGCCGCCAGCGCCCAGATCCGCGAGTGGCCGCCCAGGTCCGCACGAGTTGGCCGCCTAGATCCGCACAAGGGAGCTCGGCCCGCGCTCCATGGCGGCGGAGCTCGTCTTGGTGGCCGCCGCCATCGCCATGCCAAGGGCCGCCAGATCCAGATCCGCGCCGCCATTGCCCGCGCACGGGCTACCGCCGTCGCACGCGCACGCGGGCCGCCGCCATCGCCCGCACACGCCTGATCGCCGCTCGTCCCGCGCCCACGCAGCGTGGCAGCCGCCATCGCCCGCGCACGCGTGGCCGTCACCGTCGCCCAGATCCGCACATGCGTTGGGGAGGCCGTCGGGGAGGGCGCGTTAGGGCGTCGGGGAGCTCCTCGGGCAGGGCGCGTAGGGGCGCCGGGGGAGGCCACCGTCGCCCGAGTGCGTGTCGGGGAGGGCGCGTCAGGAAGGGTGCCAGGGGAGGCCATCGGGAGGAGAGAGAGAGAGAGAGAGAGAGGAAAGAGAGAGACGATGGTGGCTGAGAAGGATGTAAAGCGAGAAGTGTAGATGAGTCTAGGGTTGCTGTGTTTTTTATAGGAATGTGTTGGGCCAAATGGGCAGAAAAATAGAACTGGGCCTTATATTTAATAGCGGTGGCCCACATTATCAACTGCAGCTAAAAATTAAATTTTAGTGGCGGTTGATGTTTTAAACTGCCACTAAAAATAATGTTGATTTTTAACGGTGGCCCAAATTACCACCCGCCGCTAAAAATAGATTTGGTTGTTGTTGTAAACCGCTGTTAAAAATCATTTCGCAATTGAAACGGCAGATTTCTTTCCATCCACCGCTACAGCATTTTTTGTACCGCCGCTAAGGAGCCTTTTTGTGGTAGTGAGTTGTGCACTAGATATCCCGTTTGGACATCAACTAAAACCTCTGAAATGCCGATAATGGAAGCAAGTCGCCGTACCGTTATCTGATACGGTGCAATACGGCTGATATGTGTATCAGGAGGTGTCGAAGATTAATTGATTGAAAAACAATTACTTTAATTTACGATACGTCCAGTAATACCAAGCGTTACATCCAGGGATACTTTTGGACCTAACTGAAGGCAAAAAACATCAGGTTACTCATTTTATTGGGCCATCAAAACGCACGCAGCCCTGTTGTAAGGCAACAGTAGCACTCAGAATGAGCTTCCAGATCCTAAGAGACTTGGTTAAGTGAAAAAATACATGATAATAATATATGTTCTTTATTTCTTTTTTATATTTATAATATATATATATATATATATATATATATATATATTTGCCGTGTCGGTGTATCTGTAATTATTTTCCTGTAAGCGCCGTGTCGACATATAGACATGCCATATCCCTATATCCGTATCGAAAAACATAGACTAATACAATTCTGATCAGGTAGTGGTTCAGTAGGGGCTACAATAGAAATGTCCTAAAATGCCCTATTTTCATTGAGTTGATCTGGCGGTGATCAATATGGTTCAGTTGAAAGAAACGGCGGCAAACAAAGTTTATTCATTTTCCATGGAAGGAGAAGGACACATGCTGCTTTACGTACACATGGAAGTAGCAGCACCAGAGGCAGTCACATATAGTGCTGCATTATTAAAATTTAAACACAAGAACACAAATGAGGGATCGATGATGGCTAGGATGGACCCAGCTCTTTATTATCCCGCACAGTACAGTGGTTTAGTGCCTAAACCATATGAAGATCGACCCTGATTGGGCAATCAGAAGGGCTTGACGTAGACGCCGATGCCGTTCACGTAGTACTTGCCGGTGTGGGCGAAGAAACCAACGATGCTGCCATTATTCTGCACCGGAACGCTGAATTTGTTCTCTGTATCCAGCTTCCCCACTCCGTAGGGTCCGTAGCTTCCGCGGTTGGTGATGAAGGTGAGGTTTGTTATGCCCTCGACGCGGCCATGGGGGCCGTAGGTGTAGGGACCATAGGTCCCGTGAATTTCAGTCACGAACTCTAAGGGGCCGAGCTGAATCTGCATGGCCACATTAAATATCAACATCTCGTGTCAGATAATATAAGAAGATGATTATAAACGTGGGTGATAAAGTAGCTAGGTCGGTTGCTCTTACTTGATGGACGCCACCACCACTGCCACCCCACGGACCTGCGGTGTGCACCTGGTTGGCACGGTCCCTGTAGGTGAAGGCTATCGCATCAATCACATCACCGCTATGAACGGTAATGGTCTCTAGGTGCAGCGGTGCCACTGTAATGTCGCAGTGTCTCCGGATGTGCTACCGAACAGACCAATCTTAGCCAGTGAGTTCTCAGAATTTAAAGTCAAACAATTTATTTATTAGTAGCTAACAAACACCATCTTTGCTTCAAGCTCAGAGTTCGTGCTCGGTGTGGTAGATTGAAAAAGGAGAAGGGGTGAGAGACATTTTGTTGCTATATAACAACACCAGGGAGAGGTGGCTTATACAGAAACTTCTCGATGGATGGATTGCTTGGCCCCAATACGCCGATAGAGCCCGATTTATATAGGACAATCTGAGTGCATCAACTAGGAGCAAGAGGCTAGGTAGTGAGTAGTCACCTTCGTGGTCATCACCTACCACAACATGGTGCAACGCTCACGTGAAACGCATTGGCTAATGCCAGCTCTTGTTCTTCTAGAAATAAATGCCGGCCTTGGGACCGGTACATGCACAACTCTTGATCATGGTCACATATGAATCACGTTGCCTGCCATACAGATTAATCACGTACCCTCTATTATTACATTGGTCGTGACATAGATATATCTATCGTCATCTTGCGCTCACTGAATGGTGCAGATAAATCATCCGGTAT
The DNA here is from genome assembly GCA_030378355.1 of Eleusine indica. Taxonomy (NCBI): domain Eukaryota; kingdom Viridiplantae; phylum Streptophyta; class Magnoliopsida; order Poales; family Poaceae; genus Eleusine; species Eleusine indica. Next base: position 2,986,533 of record JARKIM010000010.1, on the reverse strand, counting down.
TAGACAGTAACGAAGAGTCACGGTATGGTAAAATGGAGGCGACTTTGCCATGCATGTGTGTGTCTTTTCGCTACGACGTCTCTTGTGCCCAACAGAAACCGTAATGTAAATGCACATGACTTGCCTGCGCTGTAACCAATTAACCAGTTGGAGCATTAAAGTAATATGTACCGTTCGTACCTCAGGGAAAATGGAAATTTCTATCTACGATCCCCACCCAACTCTGCAATGACTCTCCCCTCTCTCCCTGAACATATAGAGGGCCTCTTATCCGTTAACCGCACCTTAGTAGCTCAGACTTCCGACCCTTGCTGGATGATGCATCGTATCTGTTGGTCCAGTTGACTAGGTGTTGGATTTGCTTGTCGTTCCTTCCTGCCAGGTTCATATAATTCATGTACTGATTATTGGTGGGGGACCTCGGCTCGTGATTCACACCACTCTTTGGTGTCCCATACTGCGCACCGGACCAAGCATAAGTCACGCTTATGGAGTTATTAGGATGTTACATCCCAAAATTTAAAAATAAAATAACAAACATATTCAGTAGAAATGTGTAGAAAAATCACTCTTTTGCACTACGGGAAATCGGCCATTTTCCGTGTGCGGAAACTTTTGCCGAGAGCATTCCATCAGGCACTCGGCAAAGAACATATTGCCGAGTGCCCTAACCCCAAGCCCTCGCAACAGCGGAACGCATGGCAATATAATCTATGCCGAGAGCCGGCGCTCTGCACAGGAGAGACACACGGTACAACCACCAACTTTGCCGAGAGCCATAATGCAGGCACTTGGCAAACTACAAAATGCTCTCGGCAAAATGAGTCCTACGTACACGTCCTTTGTCGGCCCTGTCGTTGTGGGCCCGTGACTTAAAGTTTTCCGAGAGCCTTCCGCGAAGCACCTGACAAACGATAGCTTTTGTCCGTATTCAAGTTATCGAAGAAATTTTTCATGAAATTTTGTACATGAAATATCATCATAATTTTATAGTGCAACTTTATTTAAAATTTATAAAATACAAACTAAGTCTAAAAATCATGAAAATTGTCATGAGATTAAGATATCATATGTAGAGGTTATGATAAAAATTTAGAAGGTTTTGCCAAAATTATCATGTACATTATGCATAAAACGGAAATCCCCGAATAAGAAACATAGAGTTACGAATGAGACCTTTAGATTTTGAATACATTTGAAAGTCACATTTGAATTTGAGATCAAATCATTTTGTATTGGTATTATATAAGATTAATCATGTCATATTAAAGTTTTTTTTAATTTTTTTGAATTAGTATTATAAATCTAATTTTTTTTGCAGGTGCTATACTTTTTTGTTGCCGAGTGCAATAGGGGAGGCACTCTGCAAAGGAGTCCTTTTCCGAGTGCAGCTAGGTTGGCTCTCGGCAAAGGAGTCCTTTGCCGAGAGCTGCTGGGTAGGCACTCAAAAACTGTTTGTCTAGAGCCAAGATCAGGGCTCTCGGCAAACCTTTTGTGGAGCGCCCCGATCCAGGGCTCTCGGCAAACGTCCAGTAGGGTTGACTTCCAAAGGATCAGCCATTCTCGCGCTCAGTCGCAGCCGCTTGCCCCCCCCCCCCCCCAACTACGCCGCCACCGATGTCGGCCACCCGCTCCCCGTCGCCCCGCCCATCGAAGCCGCGCTCCGCCCCCCGCCGTATCCACCACCGCCGCGATCGAGCCCCACCACGCACCAGACGTGGCCCCAACATCGCTGCCCGCCGGAGCCGCCTTCTACAACGCCGAGCCCCCCCCCCCTTTGATGCCCCGGAAGCGCCCCCCACCTCCCCCATGCCACACCATCGCTTGCCACACAGCCGCTTGCCGAAGTCGTGGCCTGCCAAGCCCCCCCCCCGGATGCCAGGCCCCCGATCATCGGCCATCGACCACCCACCCCGACGCCTTTGCTGCCGGGCCGGCGTGCTCGGACGCCTCTGCTACCGGACCAGCATGCTCGGACGCCTTCTCCCTTCTCCACGCATCGCAACCTCCTAAGTTATGAATTTTTGTGTAGAGCATACTTAAATCTAGTTAGTTTTATTCATCGTTCTTGGCATGTGGTTGCTCTGCATTGTAACATTGGGATAAAATATTGTAGGCCCAGCTATGAGACGAGATGGAGGCAAAGATGGAGGCGAAGATATAGGAGGAGTGGCAGAGCTGGGAAGGATGATGGCGCAACAAATGATTGTGATGTTCCAGTACTTGCAAAGTAGTGGGACCTCACCGCCGCCTCAAGGGCTGTCCCCAGGACTACCTCCCTTTGCTGTCCCTCCCCCTATTGTCACTCACGAAGGCACTCCGGTGAGTCACTCGAGATCCTTGCGGTTTTTGCTTCTATGCTTCCATCTCAATTCTTCCGAAGTTACACATGCAATATTTCCTTCTTCTAGAATCAATCCGAGATCTAACAATCCGACGACTTCCCCTCCCAATTCTTGGTCGTCGTGGCATCCTCATCCTCGTCCAAGTTAGCTTGTAGTTGTATTTCTGTTTCCATTTCATGGACCAACTAGTTATGCTTGCTTGTATTTGATGGACACTTGTGGTTGTCGACGACTTTTATTTAAACTATTTGGACACTTTCTATGTGAACTTGAGATTATGCTTATGACATATATGTATTTGTGAGGATTTATATGTATTTGTGAAGATTTAAATGCCTGTGATGATAATATATGTGTCTATGATGATGGTGGGCTTGTATGTGTGATTTAATGTGATTCTGGTCCAGGTTGAACTCGATATAAACATTTTCTTGAATTCTGTCGAATTAGTTTGCCGAGTGCCCCAGATTTTTGCCGAGGGCCAGGCTGCAGGCACTCGGCAAAGTGACCATTATTTACCGAGTGCCGGAGCAGGCACTCGGCAAAGCGACCATCTTTGCCCAGAGCCTCCCTAGACGCACTCGGCAAAGGAGTAAGCGTTTGCTGAGTGTCGGCCGTCAAGGCCCTCGGCAAACTTGCTTTGATGGATGTTTGGCTCCGTCCTTCGGCTTTATCTTGCCGGGAGCCGTGGCTACACTCGGCAAAATGTTTACGGAGTCCCCGAAGAAAAGCTCTCGGCAAAGACTTGTTTGCCGATAAAAGGCTGCTGTGAGCCTCTGCCTCGAGTTACTTTTGGCAAACGTTTTGCTAGAGTAATCTGGGATTTGCCGAGTGCCTCAAGCACTCGGAAAATATGTGGCTTCCCTTAGTGTTGTCATAGTTTTTTGCAAAGTAAAATCCACTAATAAATAAACTAGAACAGAAATATGGATTTCTTTACAAAATAGAAATGATATGGTTATACTGTATGTTATTTTTTTGTATATTCGGATTTTATGTGGAAATCCTTCTCCCCTCCAATTTAAATTCCATTAAAATTTGATTTAAACCATAACCATAACCAAAAACAAACAAACCTATTACATTTCCCATTGCCGAAACCTTCCTCTCACTTTCTCTTTGGCCTAGCCCAACCTCCCTTCTCTCTCATTTCTTTCCTTTCTCCCGTATGGCCCCAAACCCGAGTGCCTCATCTAGTCACGTCGGCTTTCCCTGCTTCTCTCCATCTCCTACACACATGCGCACAATCCTCTGTCCATCGCCTCACTGCAATAAATGGCGTCCGGATTTCTTGGGCACACCTGTCATAATCCACAGCCTCCTAACTTTCTGAGTGCACCTCGATGCTGCTGCTGATGCCCTTCACCGTCTTCCTGCGATGCAAGCCACCTGCAATCTCTCCCCCTCATACGCGATGAACTGAGCTTCTCTCTCTCTCTCTCTCTCTCTCTCTCCCGGCATCTCCCCATCAAGCCTGGCGGACCAGAACAGCATCTTGCTTGCTCCAAGCTCTACCAGTGTTACCACGCCTTCCTCTTTTCAAGTCGTCTTGTTCCATCTCTAGCCTCCCTGCCGTCCATATGTCAACCGAAGGTCAGCGTTGGATCAGACATATAGGACATTTGCAAAAACAACTACCACAATTTTATTTGTTTAAAACAAATATAGGTGATCAATATAGTGTCCTATAAATGTTAAGAGTTTTATTTTCAAAATTCATACAATAGCTGGATCGACGGTAGGTAGCAGATAGTATTTTTATTTACTCGTTTCTTTTTGGATTGGCTGGTTATGTTCATCTTCTGAACATTCAGAGGGAACTCCAGAATCAGCATAAGATTTTCTCCATTTTTACTTATAGATTAAACTAAAAAAACAATACAATGTCTTCATCATACCAAAAAACCCAACATATCTCATGCTATGACACATGAAGGTTGTGGTAAATATTTGATAAGGTTTCGCGCAATATTTCATGTATAACTCTTACAAACTGGACCATCTCCAAAGAAGTTTCATGAACTTAAGAAGGATCTAGCTACATTTAAGTCAAAATGAACGTTAAATTGGGATTTTACCTGTACCTTTTTTTATCGGCAATAGAAAACAAATATGGTTTCATATCTGATTTTGATAATTTTTTGGAATAGTTTGATAATTTTTATCTTAGAACTGTATTTATAAAAATTTTAATAGTAAGTAATTGAAATTCAGTTTTAACCACATGAAATAATGAGGTACTGTTTATATAAGAATTACATATGCGTTGTTGAGGGCACTTAACATGATATTTACAAAATGTGTTTCGTATCGAAATTGAAAGTGAGCGTGAAATAATAGAATTTAAATCTTAATAGCAACATTAAATTTATTAAAATGAGACTGTATTATTAAGGATAAGAAAAAAATTAATACAATACTTAGATCATAATATTATAGATACACAGTAATGACTCACAATAAAAAAATTTATGATGTGCAAAGAAAAAAATAGAATAAAAAATACTAGCAAAAGAAAGCTTTGTCGAGGTCTGTGCGGAGGACACTCGGCAAAGTCCCGGTTTGCCCGAGTGTCCTACAGATAGGCACTCAGCAGAGGACGTATTTGCCGAGTGTCCTGCAACCCTGTTGTAAGGCAACAGTAGCACTCAATATGAGCTTCCACATCCTAAGAGAGTAGGTTAAGTGAAAAAAATACCTGATAAATATATATGTTCTTTGTTTCTTTTATATAATTTACATAACTTAAATAAAGGTCATCAATATAGTGTCCTATAAATGTTAAGGATTTTTTTTGGATTCTTAGCTGGTTATGTTCATCTTCCGTAAACATTCAGAGGGAACTCCAGAATCAGCATAAGGTTTCTCATTTACTTATAGATTAAACTAAAAAACAATACAATGTTTTCATCATATCAAAAAAGCCAACATATTTGTCACTAGGAAACTGCCCGTTCATTGCAACAAGTTCAAAGAAAAACAATAAATTATAATGAAATATATATTTGGAATGCAACATAACGCAAAAGAAATAGTTATGATCTAACTTAACCATGATCAGACAATAAGAGTTATTAAATAGAAGAATAGTCATGAATTGCTATATCGAAGATCCAACCATGACCCTCATTATAACAAAATAGCTAGGGACCCGCATGTTGCCACACACTACCGGAAACCAGCTAGGTGCCGAGTGTCATCATGTTTGTCGAGTGTCTTTTGTCGGACACTCAACAAACAGCGTATTTGCCAAGTGTCTCCCCCCCCCCCCCCCCGCGTGCTCGACAAAACAGCTACACTTGGTAACGAAAGTGTTTGCCAAGAGCTTCTGACGAAACATTTCGTAAAATCAAAACCAACACTCGGCAAACGTGACACGTGAAGGCCACGTGCTAACGCCCGCCGCCTTTCACGTGTCCGTAATGAGCACTCGGCATTATTCTCTCTTTGCTTAGCTGATGTTTACACACGGCAATACTCCCTATTTACCGAGTGTTTTTTCAGCCATGCGGCAACTACCAGGCTTTGCCGAGTGTAGAGCATATCCACTCAGCAAATAGATTGTTATTTTTTACTCCCTCGCTCTCCAAACATTTTGTCCTCTCTAATTAGAGTCCACGGGCACTCACCGACCATGGGGATTCCGGTAGTGACAGGAGACTAACATTTAAACCTAAACCTCATTGATAAAATCTTACGGACAATTCGAGTCGTAATCTTGATTTGGACTGTAACATCATTTCAGTTCATTTTTATTTCTTGAAAATTAAGCATCCTTGAACACATAATTGTATGGATAAAAGATTCATCGAGCTTCTAGGAGCATCATCGAGCTCCTGCATTTCAACCTCCACCAGCTGCGCCAATGATGAAGCTGATGATAAGGGTATCGGTGCTAGAGCACATGTGACTTCTTGATTGTCACGGTGAAGACATATGCCTTACTTTTTCAATGTATATGTCACATATAGAATCGGGAAGAAACTGTAGGAGGTCTCTAGCTAGTCATCCACATTGACGTTATGATGAGGCAGCTAACTCATATACCTGCAGTCAGTACAATAGAAACAGCCTGTAGCGGCGGTTCGTAAGCGCCTGTAGCGGCGGGCAGGCCGAACTGCCACTGGGTTAACGCAGCTAAAAAACCAGATTTTTAATGGCGGATGATCTTGAGCTGAAACCAACCGCCGTTGTAGAAGAATTAGTAGCGTGGGTGACAACTTCACCCGCCGCCACCCATGAATCCAAAAAGAAAAAAAATCATCGGCCCGGAAGAACCCAAGCCCAGATCCGAGCCTCGGGCCCGCTCGGATCCGTAGCCCCACCTCGTGCCGCTGGATCTGCCATCGCTTGTGGCCGCTGCCGCCGCCAACATCGCCGCCTCCACCCGCGCTTGGCCCGTCGGGAGAGCAGACGGAGACGAGAGAGCCGCCAGCGCCCAGATCCGCGACGTGGCCGCCCAGGTCCGCACGAGGTGGCCGCCTAGATCCGCACGAGGGAGCTCGGCCCACGCAGCTCCATGGCGGCGGTGCTCGTCTTGGTGGCCGCCTGCCATCGCCATGCCAAGGGCTGCCAGATCCAGATCCGCGCCGCCATTGCCCGCGCACGTAAGGCTACCGCCGTCGCACGCGCATGCGGGGCCGCCGCCGTCGCCCGCGCACGCCTGATCGCCGTCATCGCCCGCGCCCACGCATGCGTGGCCGCCGCCATCACCGCGCACGCATGGCCGCCGCCGTCGCCCTTGCCCATGCACGCGTGGCTGCCGCCGTCGCAATGCACGCGTGGCCGTCACCATCGCCCAGATCCACGAACGCATCGGGGAGGCCGTCGGGGAGGGCGCGTCAGGGCATCGGGGAGCCCATTGGGCAGGGCGCGTCGGGGCGCCGGGGGAGGCCACCGTCACCCGAGTGCGTGTCGGGGAGGGCACGTCGGGAAGGGCGCCGGGGGAGGCCGTCGGGAGGAGAGAGAGAGAGAGAGAGAGAGAGAGAGAGAGAGAGAATGAGGAAAGAGAGAGACAGTGGTGGCTGAGAGGGGTGTAAAGCGAGAAGTGTAGATGAGTCTAGGGTTGCTGTTTTTTATAGGAATGTGTTGGGCCAAATGGGCAGGAAAATAGAACTGGGCCTTATATTTAATGCGGTGGCCCACATTGTCAACTACCGCTAAAAATTAATTTATAGCGACGGTTGATGTTTTAAACTGCCACTAAAAATAATATTGATTTTTAATGGTGGCCCAAATTATCACCCGCCGCTAAAAATAGAAATCTATTTTTAGCGATCGTTGTTGTTGTAAACCGCTGTTAAAAATCATTTCGCAACTGAAGCGGCAGATTTCTTTGCATCCGCCGCTACAGCATTTTTTGTACCGCCGCTAAGGAGCCTTTTTGTGTAGTGAGTTGTGCACTAGATATCCCGTTTGGACATCAACTAAAACCTCTGAAATGCCGATAATGGAAGCAAGTCGCCGTACCGTTATCTGATACGGTGCAATACGGCTGATATGTGTATCAGGAGGTGTCGAAGATTAATTGATTGAAAAACAATTACTTTAATTTATGATACGTCCAGTAATACCAAGCGTTACATCCAGGGATACTTTTGGACCTAACTGAAGGCAAAAAACATCAGGTTACTCATTTTATTGGGCCATCAAAACGCACGCAGCCCTGTTGTAAGGCAACAGTAGCACTCAGAATGAGCTTCCAGATCCTAAGAGACTTGGTTAAGTGAAAAAATACATGATAATAATATATGTTCTTTATTTCTTTTTTATAATTTATATAATATATATATATTTTCGGTGTCGGTGTATCTGTAATTATTTTCCTGTAAGCGCCGTGTCGACATATAGACATGCCATATCCCTATATCCGTATCCCGAAAAACATAGACTAATACAATTCTGATCAGGTAGTGGTTCAGTAGGGGCTACAATAGAAATGTCCTAAAATGCCCTATTTTCATTGAGTTGATCTGGCGGTGATCAATATGGTTCAGTTGAAAGAAACGGCGGCAAACAAAGTTTATTCATTTTCCATGGAAGGAGAAGGACACATGCTGCTTTACGTACACATGGAAGTAGCAGCACCAGAGGCAGTCACATATAGTGCTGCATTATTAAAATTTAAACACAAGAACACAAATGAGGGATCGATGATGGCTAGGATGGACCCAGCTCTTTATTATCCCGCACAGTACAGTGGTTTAGTGCCTAAACCATATGAAGATCGACCCTGATTGGGCAATCAGAAGGGCTTGACGTAGACGCCGATGCCGTTCACGTAGTACTTGCCGGTGTGGGCGAAGAAACCAACGATGCTGCCATTATTCTGCACCGGAACGCTGAATTTGTTCTCTGTATCCAGCTTCCCCACTCCGTAGGGTCCGTAGCTTCCGCGGTTGGTGATGAAGGTGAGGTTTGTTATGCCCTCGACGCGGCCATGGGGGCCGTAGGTGTAGGGACCATAGGTCCCGTGAATTTCAGTCACGAACTCTAAGGGGCCGAGCTGAATCTGCATGGCCACATTAAATATCAACATCTCGTGTCAGATAATATAAGAAGATGATTATAAACGTGGGTGATAAAGTAGCTAGGTCGGTTGCTCTTACTTGATGGACGCCACCACCACTGCCACCCCACGGACCTGCGGTGTGCACCTGGTTGGCACGGTCCCTGTAGGTGAAGGCTATCGCATCAATCACATCACCGCTATGAACGGTAATGGTCTCTAGGTGCAGCGGTGCCACTGTAATGTCGCAGTTGTCTCCGGATGTGCTACCGAACAGACCAATCTTAGCCAGTGAGTTCTGCAAGAATTTAAAGTCAAACAATTTATTTATTAGTAGCTAACAAACACCATCTTTGCTTCAAGCTCAGAGTTCGTGCTCGGGTGTGGTAGATTGAAAAAGGAGAAGGGGTGAGAGACCATTTTGTTGCTATAGAACAACACCAGGGAGAGGTGGCTTATACAGAAACTTCTCGATGGATGGATTGCTTGGCCCCAATACGCCGATAGAGCCTCGATTTATATAGGACAATCTGAGTGCATCAACTAGGAGCAAGCTAGGCAGTGAGTAGTCACCTTCGTGGTCATCACCTACCACAACATGGTGCAACGCTCACGTGAAACGCATTGGCTAATGCCAGCTCTTGTTCTTCTAGAAATAAATGCCGGCCTTGGGACCGGTACATGCACAACTCTTGATCATGGTCACATATGAATCACGTTGCCTGCCATACAGATTAATCACGTACCCTCTATTAATTACACTGGTCGTGACATAGATAGATCTATCGTCATCTTGCGCTCACTGAATGGTGCAGATAAATCATCCGGTATTAGTACAGTAACGAAGAGTCACGGTATGGTAAAATGGAGGCGACTTTGCCATGCATGTGTGTGTCTTTTCGCTACGACGTCTCTTTGTGCCCAACAGAAACCGTAATGTAAATGCACATGACTTGCCTGCGCTGTAACCAATTACCAGTTGGAGCATTAAAGTAATATGTACCGTTCGTACCTCAGGGAAAATGGAAATTTCTATCTACGATCCCCACCCAACTCTGCAATGACTCTCCTCTCTCTCCCTGAACATATAGACGGCCTCTTATCCGTTAACCGCACCTTAATAGCTCAGACTTCCGATCCTTGCTGGATGATGCATCGTATCTGTTGGTCCAGTTGACTACGTGTTGGATTTGCTTGTCGTTCCTTCCTGCCAGGTTCATGTAATTCATGTACTGATTATTGGTGGGGGACCTTGGCTCGTGATTCACACCATCTCTTTGGTGTCCCATACTGCACACCGGACCAAGCATAAGTCACGTTATGGAGTTATTAGGATGTTACATCCAAAATTTAAAAATAAAATAACAAACATATTCAGTAGAAATGTGTAGAAAAATCACTCTTTTGCACTAGGGAAATCGGCCATTTTCCGTGTGCGGAAACTTTTGCCGAGAGCATTCCATCAGGCACTCGGCAAAGAACATATTTGCCGAGTGCCCTAACCCCAAGCCCTCGGCAACAGCGGAACGCATGGCAATATAATCTATGCCGAGAGCCGGCGCTCTGCACAGGAGAGACACACGGTACAACCACAACTTTGCCGAGAGCCATAATGCAGGCACTTGGCAAACTACAAAATGCTCTCGGCAAAATGAGTCCTACGTACACGTCCTCTGTCGGCCCTGTCGTTGTGGGCCCGTGACATTAAAGTTTTCCGAGAGCCTTCCGTGAAGCACCTGACAAACGATAGCTTTTGCCGTATTCAAGTATCGAAAGAAATTTTTCATGAATTTTGTACATGAAATATCATCATGATTTTATAGTGCAACTTTATTTAAAATTTATAAAATACAAACTAAGTCTAAAAATCATGAAAATTGTCATGAGATTAAGATATCATATGTAGAGGTTATGATAAAAATTTAGAAGGTTTTGCCAAAATTATCATGTACATTGTGCATAAAACGGAAATCCCCGAATAAGAAACATAGAGTTACGAATGAGACCTTTAGATTTTGAATACATTTGAAAGTCACATTTGAATTTGAGATCAAATCATTTTGTATTGGTATTATATAAGATTAATCATGTCATATTAAAGTTCTTTTAATTTTTTGAATTAGTATTATAATTCTAATTTTTTTTGCAGGTGCTGGACTTTTTTGTTGCCGAGTGCAATAGGGGAGGCACTCTGCAAAGGAGTCCTTTTCCGAGTGCAGCTAGGTTGGCTCTCGGCAAAGGAGTCCTTTGCCGAGAGCTGCTGGGTAGGCACTCAGAAAACTGTTTGTCTAGAGCCAAGATCAAGGGCTCTCGGCAAACCTTTGTGGAGCGCCCCGATCCAGGGCTCTCGGCAAACGTCCAGTAGGGTTGACTTCCAAAGGATCAGCCCAACCCAAAGGATCAGCCTGTTCTCGCGCTCAGTCGCAGCCGCCTGACCCCCCCCCCCCCCCCGCTCCCCCCCCTCCGACTACGCCGCCACCGGTGTCGGCCACCCGCAGTCCCCGTCACCACCCCATCGAGCCGTCACCCCGCCGTATCCACCACCACCGGCGATCGAGCCCCACCGACGCACCAGCCGTGGCCACCAACATCGCTGCCCGCCGGAGCCGCCTTCTCTGCCGGCCGAGCCCCCCCCCCCCCCTCCGATGCCCTAGAAGCGCCCCCCCGATGCCACACCGTCGCTTGCCACACCGCCGCTTGCCGAAGTCGTGGCCTGCCGAGCCCCCCCCCCCTGATGCCAGGCCCCCGATCATTGGCCACCGACCATTCACCCCCGACGCCTTTGCTGCCGGGCCGGCATGCTCGGACGCCTCTGCTACCGGACCAGCATGCTCGACACCTTCTCCCTTCTCCATGCATCGCAACCTCCTAAGTTATGAATTTTTGTGTAGAGCATACTTAAACCTAGTTAGTTTTATTCGTCGTTCTTGGCATGTGGTTGCTCTGCATTGTAACATTGGAATAAAATATTGTACGCCCAGCTATGAGACGAGATGGAGGCAAAGATGGAGGCGAAGATATAGGAGGAGTGGCAGAGCTGGGAAGGATGATGGCGCAACAAATGATTGCGATGTTCCAGTACTTGCAAAGTAGTGGGACCTCACCGCCGCCTCAAGGGCTGTCCCCAGGACTACCTCCCTTTGCTGTCCCTCCCCCTATTGTCACTCACGAAGGCACTCCGGTGAGTCACTCGAGATCCTTGCGGTTTTTGCTTCTATGCTTCCATCTCAATTCTTCCTGTGTTACACATGCAATATTTCCTTCTTGTAGAATCAATCCGCGGATCTAACAATCCGACGACTTACCCTCCCAATTCTTGGTCGTCGTGGCATCCTCATCCTCGTCCAAGTTAGCTTGTAGTTGTATTTCTGTTTCTATTTCATGGACCAACTAGTTGTGCTTGCTTGCATTTGATGGACACTTGTGGTTGTCGAGGACTTTTATTTAAACTATTTGGACACTTTCTATGTGAACTTGAGATTATGCTTATGACATATATGTATTTGTGAGGATTTATATGTATTTGTCAAGATTTAAATGCCTATGATGATGATATATATGTGTCTATGATGATGGTGGGCTTGTATGTGTGATTTGATGTGATTCTGGTCTAGGTTGAACTCGATACAAATATTTTATTGAATTCTATCGAATTAGTTTGCCGAGTGCCCCAGATTTTTGCCGAGGGCCAGGCTACAGGCACTCGGCAAAGTGACCATTATTTACCGAGTGCCGAGGCAGGCACTCGGCAAAGCGACCATTCTTTGCCCAGAGCCTCCCTGGAGGCACTCGTCAAAGGAGTAAGCGTTTGGCGAGTGTTAGCCGTCAAGGCCCTCGGCAAACTTGCTTTGATGGATGTTTGGCTGCGTCCTTCGGCTTTATCTTGTCGGGAGCAGTGGCTACACTCGGCAAAATGTTTACCGAGTCCCCGAAGAAAAGGTCTCCGCAAAGACCTCTTTGCCGATAAAAGGCTGCTGGAGTCCTCTGCATCGAGTTACTTTTGGCAAACGTTTTGCTGAGAGTAATCTGGGATTTGCCGAGTGCCTCAAGAAGTCAGCAAATATGTGCCTTCCCTTAGTGTTGTCATAGTTTTTGCAAAGTAAAATCCACTAATAAAATAAACTAGAAATAGAAATATGGATTTTTTACAAAACAAAAATGATATGGTTACACTGTATGTTATTTTTTTGTATATTCGGATTTTATGTGGAAATCCTTCTCCCCTCCAATTTAAATTCTATTAAAATTTGATTTAAACCCATAACCAGAAAACAAAACAAACCTATTACATTTCCCATTGCTGAAACCTTCCTCTCACTTTCTCTTTGGCCTAGCCCAACCTCCCTTTTCTCTCATTTCTTTCCTTTCTCCCGTATGGCCCCAAACCCGAGTGCCTCATCTAGTCACGTCGGCTTTCTCTACTTCTCTCCATCTCCTACGCACATGCGCACAATCCTCTGTCCATCGCCTTACCGCAATAAATGGCGTCCGGATCTCTGGGCACACCTGTCACAATTCACAGCCTCCTGACTTTCTGAGTGCACCTCGATGCTGCTGCTGATGCCCTTCACCGTCTTCCTGCGATGCAAGCCACCTGCCATCTCTCCCCGTCATACGCGATGAACTGAACTTCTCTCTCTCTCTCTCTCTCTCTCTCCCCGGGCATCTCCCCATCAAGCCTAGCCGACCAGAACAGCATCTTGCCTGCTCCAAGCTCTACCAGTGGCACCACGCCTTCGTCTCCTCAAGTCGCCGGTTCCTTCTCTAGCCTCCCTGCCGTCCATATGTCAACCGAAGGTCAGCGTTGGATCAGACATATAGGACACTAGCAAAAACAACTATCACAATTTTATTTGTTTAAAACAAATATAGGAGATCAATATAGTGTCCTATAAATGTTAAGGATTTTGTTTTCAAAATTCATACAATAGCTGGATCGACGGTAGGTAGCAGATAGTATATTGATTTACTAGTTTCTTTTTGGATTGGCTGGTTATGTTCATCTTCTGTAAACATTCATAGGGAATCCAGAATCAGCATAAGATTTTCTCCATTTTTACTTATAGATTAAACTAAAAAAAACAATACAATGTCTTCATCATACCAAAAAACCCAACATATCTCATGCTATGACACATGAAGGTTGTGGTAAATATTTGATAAGGTTTCGCGCAATATTTCATTATAACTCTTACAAACTAGACCATCTCCGAAGAAGTTTCATGAACTTAAGAAGGATGTAGCTAGATTTCAAGTCAAAATGAACTTTAAATTCGGATTTTACCTGTACCTTTTTTATAGGCAATAGAAAAGAAATATGGTTTCATTCTGATGTTGATAATTTTTTGGAACAGTTTGATAATTTTTAGCTTAGAATTGTATTTATAAAAATTTTAACAGTAAGTACTTGAAATTGAGTTTTAACCACATGAAATAATGAGGTACTGTTTATATAAGAATTACATATGCGTTGTTGAGGGCACTTAACATGATATTTACAAAATGTGTTTCGTGATCGAAATTGAAAGTGAGCGTGAAATAATAGAATTTAAATCTTTGATAGCAACATTAAATTTATTGAAATGTGACTATATTATTAAGGATAAGAAAAAAATAAATACAATACTTAGATCATAAATTATAGATACACAGTAATGATGACAAAAAAAATTTATGATGTGCAAAGAAACAAAAATAGATAAAAAATACTAGCAAAAGAAAGCTTTGTTGAGTGTCTGTGCGGAGGACACTCAGCAAAGTCCCGGTTTGCCGAGTGTCCTACAGATAGGCACTCAGCGAAGGACGTTTGCCGAGTGTCCTGCAGCCCTGTTGTAAGGCAACAGTAGCACTCAATATGAGCTGCCAGATCCTAAGAGAGTAGGTGAAGTGAAAAAAATACCTAATAATATATATGTTCTTTGTTTATTTTATATAATTTACATAACTTAAATAAAGGTCATCAATATAGTGTCCCATAAATGTTAAGGATTTTTTTTTGGATTGTTGGCTGGTTATGTTCATCTTCCGTAAACATTCCGAGGGAACTCCAGAGTCAGCGTAAGGTTTCTCCATTTACCTATAGATTAAACTAAAAAACAATACAATGTTTTCGTCATATCAGAAAAGTCAACATACTTGCACAAGCAAAGTGCCCGTTCATTGTAACAAGTTCAAAGAAAAACAATAAATTAACATAATGGAAAAGAAATAGTTATGATCTAACTTAACCATGATCAGACAATAAGAGTTATTAAATAGAAGAATAGCCACGCATTGCTATATCGACGACCCAACCATGACCCTCATTATAAGAAAATAGCTAGCGACCCGCATGTTGCCACACACTACCCGAAACCGGCTAGGTGCCGAGTGTCACCATGTTTGCCGAGTGTCTTTTGCCGGGCACTCACACTCCCCCCCCCCCCCCCCCCCCCCCCGTGCTCGATAAAACAGCTACACTCGGCTAACTGGGGTGTTTGCCAAGAGCAAAACATTCGGTAAAATCGAAACCAACACTCGGCAAACGTGACACGTGAAGAACACATGCTAACGGCCGACGCCTTTCACGTGTCCGTAATGAGCACTCGGCATTACTCTCTCTTTGCTTAGTGTCTGATGTTTACACTCGGCAATACTCCCTATTTGCCGAGTGTTTTTTCAGCCCTGCGGCAACTACCAAGCTTTGCCGAGTGTAGAGCATATCCACTCGCAAATAGATTGTTATTTTTTACTCCCTCACTCTCCAAACATTTTGTCCTCTCTAATTAGAGTCCACGGGCACTCAGTGATCGTGGGATTCCGGTAGTGACAGGAGACTAACGTTTAAACCTAAACCTCATTGATAAAATCTTACGGATAATTCGAGTCATAAATCTTGATTTGGACTATAACATCATTTCAGTTCATTATTATTTGTTGAAAATTAAGCATCCTTGAACACATAATTGTATGGATAAAAGATTCATCGAGCTTCTAGGAGCATCATCCTCCTGCATTTCAACCTCCACCAGCTGCGCCAATGATGATGCCGATGACAAGGGTATCGGTGCTAGAGCACATGTGACTTCTTGATTGTCACTGTGAAGACATATGCCTTTACTTTTTCAATGTATATGTCACATATAGAATCGGGAAGAAACTGTAGGAGGTCTCTAGCTAGTCATCCACATTGACGTTATGATGAGGCAGCTAACTCATATACTGCAGTCACTACAACAGAAACAGCCTGTAGCGGCGGTTCGTAACGCCTGTAGCGGCGGGCAGGCCGAACTGCCGCTAGGTTAACGCAGCTAAAAAACCAGATTTTTAACGGTGGATGTCCTTTGAGCTGAAACTAACTGCCGTTATAGAAGAATTAGTAGTGGCGTGACAACTTCACTCGCTGCTACCCATGAATCCAAAAAAAAAAATCATTGGCCTGGAAGAACCCAAGCCCAGATCCGAGCCTCGAGCCCGCCCGGATCCAAAGCCCCATCTCATGTCGCTGGATCCCCGTCTTTGTGGTCGCTGCCGCGCCAACGTGGCCGCCTCCACCCGCGCTTGGCCCGTCGGAGAGGAGATGGTGACGAGAGAGCCGCCAGCGCCCAGATCCGCGAGGTGGCCGCCCGGATCCGCACGAGTGGCCGCCTAGATCCGGACAAGGGAGCTCGGCCCGCGGGCTCCATGGCGGCGGAGCTCGTCTTGGTGGCCGCCGCCGTCGCCATGCCAAGGGGCCGCCAGATCCAGATCCACGCCGCCATTGCCCACGCACCCGGGCTACCGCCGTCGCACGCGCACGCCGGGCCGCCGCCATCGCCCGCACACGCCTGATCGCCGCCGTCGCCCGCGCCCACACACACGTGGCAGCCGCCATCGCCCGCGCACGCGTGGCCGTCACCGTCGCCCAGATCCGCACATGCGTTGGGGAGGCCGTCGGGGAGGGCGCGTTAGGGCATCGGGGAGCTCCTTGGGCAGGGCGCGTAGGGGCGCCGGGGGAGGCCACCGTCACCCGAGTGCGTGTCGGGAGGGCGTCGGAAGGGCGGGACCGGGGGGGGGCGGGAGGAGAGAGAAGAGAGAGAGAGAGAGAGAGAGAGAGAGAATGAGGAAAGAGAGAGACAGTGGTGGCTGAGAGGGGTAAAGCGAGAAGTGTAGATGAGTCTAGGTTGCGGTTTTTATAGAATGTGTTGGGCCAAATGGGCAGGAAAATAGAACTGGGCCTTATATTTAATTAGCGGTGGCCCACATTATCAACTGCAGCTAAAAATTAAATTTTAGTGGCGGTTGATGTTTTAAACTGCCACTAAAAATAATGTTGATTTTTAACGGTGGCCCAAATTACCACCCGCCGCTAAAAATAGATTTGGTTGTTGTTGTAAACCGCTGTTAAAAATCATTTCGCAATTGAAACGGCAGATTTCTTTCCATCCACCGCTACAGCATTTTTTGTACCGCCGCTAAGGAGCCTTTTTGTGGTAGTGAGTTGTGCACTAGATATCCCGTTTGGACATCAACTAAAACCTCTGAAATGCCGATAATGGAAGCAAGTCGCCGTACCGTTATCTGATACGGTGCAATACGGCTGATATGTGTATCAGGAGGTGTCGAAGATTAATTGATTGAAAAACAATTACTTTAATTTACGATACGTCCAGTAATACCAAGCGTTACATCCAGGGATACTTTTGGACCTAACTGAAGGCAAAAAACATCAGGTTACTCATTTTATTGGGCCATCAAAACGCACGCAGCCCTGTTGTAAGGCAACAGTAGCACTCAGAATGAGCTTCCAGATCCTAAGAGACTTGGTTAAGTGAAAAAATACATGATAATAATATATGTTCTTTATTTCTTTTTTATAATTTATATAATATATATATATATATATATATATATATATATATATATATATATATTTGCCGTGTCGGTGTATCTGTAATTATTTTCCTGTAAGCGCCGTGTCGACATATAGACATGCCATATCCCTATATCCGTATCTCGAAAAACATAGACTAATACAATTCTGATCAGGTAGTGGTTCAGTAGGGGCTACAATAGAAATGTCCTAAAATGCCCTATTTTCATTGAGTTGATCTGGCGGTGATCAATATGGTTCAGTTGAAAGAAAACGGCGGCAAACAAAGTTTATTCATTTTCCATGGAAGGAGAAGGACACATGCTGCTTTACGTACACATGGAAGTAGCAGCACCAGAGGCAGTCACATATAGTGCTGCATTATTAAAATTTAAACACAAGAACACAAATGAGGGATCGATGATGGCTAGGATGGACCCAGCTCTTTATTATCCCGCACAGTACAGTGGTTTAGTGCCTAAACCATATGAAGATCAACCCTGATTGGGCAATCAGAAGGGCTTGACGTAGACGCCGATGCCGTTCACGTAGTACTTGCCGGTGTGGGCGAAGAAACCAACGATGCTGCCATTATTCTGCACCGGAACGCTGAATTTGTTCTCTGTATCCAGCTTCCCCACTCCGTAGGGTCCGTAGCTTCCGCGGTTGGTGATGAAGGTGAGGTTTGTTATGCCCTCGACGCGGCCATGGGGGCCGTAGGTGTAGGGACCATAGGTCCCGTGAATTTCAGTCACGAACTCTAAGGGGCCGAGCTGAATCTGCATGGCCACATTAAATATCAACATCTCGTGTCAGATAATATAAGATGATTATAAACGTGGGTGATAAAGTAGCTAGGTCGGTTGCTCTTACTTGATGGACGCCACCACCACTGCCACCCCACGGACCTGCGGTGTGCACCTGGTTGGCACGGTCCCTGTAGGTGAAGGCTATCGCATCAATCACATCACCGCTATGAACGGTAATGGTCTCTAGGTGCAGCGGTGCCACTGTAATGTCGCAGTTGTCTCCGGATGTGCTACCGAACAGACCAATCTTAGCCAGTGAGTTCTGCAAGAATTTAAAGTCAAACAATTTATTTATTAGTAGCTAACAAACACCATCTTTGCTTCAAGCTCAGAGTTCGTGCTCGGGTGTGGTAGATTGAAAAAGGAGAAGGGGTGAGAGACCATTTTGTTGCTATAGAACAACACCAGGGAGAGGTGGCTTATACAGAAACTTCTCGATGGATGGATTGCTTGGCCCCAATACGCCGATAGAGCCTCGATTTATATAGGACAATCTGAGTGCATCAACTAGGAGCAAGAGGCTAGGTAGTGAGTAGTCACCTTCGTGGTCATCACCTACCACAACATGGTGCAACGCTCACGTGAAACGCATTGGCTAATGCCAGCTCTTGTTCTTCTAGAAATAAATGCCGGCCTTGGGACCGGTACATGCACAACTCTTGATCATGGTCACATATGAATCACGTTGCCTGCCATACAGATTAATCACGTACCCTCTATTGATTACATTGGTCGTGACATAGATAGATCTATCGTCATCTTGCGCTCACTGAATGGTGCAGATAAATCATCCGGTATTAGTACAGTAACGAAGAGTCACGGTATGGTAAAATGGAGGCGACTTTGCCATGCATGTGTGTGTCTTTTCGCTACGACGTCTCTTTGTGCCCAACAGAAACCGTAATGTAAATGCACATGACTTGCCTGCGCTGTAACCAATTACCAGTTGGAGCATTAAAGTAATATGTGCCGTTCGTACCTCAGGGAAAATGGAAATTTCTATCTACGATCCCCACCCAACTCTGCAATGACTCTCCCCTCTCTCCCTGAACATATAGAGGGCCTCTTATCCGTTAACCGCACCTTAGTAGCTCAGACTTCCGACCCTTGCTGGATGATGCATCGTATCTGTTGGTCCAGTTGACTAGGTGTTGGATTTGCTTGTCGTTCCTTCCTGCCAGGTTCATATAATTCATGTACTGATTATTGGTGGGGGACCTCGGCTCGTGATTCACACCATCTCTTTGGTGTCCCATACTGCGCACCGGACCAAGCATAAGTCACGCTTATGGAGTTATTAGGATGTTACATCCCAAAATTTAAAAATAAAATAACAAACATATTCAGTAGAAATGTGTAGAAAAATCACTCTTTTGCACTACGGGAAATCGGCCATTTTCCGTGTGCGGAAACTTTTGCCGAGAGCATTCCATCAGGCACTCGGCAAAGAACATATTTGCCGAGTGCCCTAACCCCAAGCCCTCGGCAACAGCGGAACGCATGGCAATATAATCTATGCCGAGAGCCGGCGCTCTGCACAGGAGAGACACACGGTACAACCACCAACTTTGCCGAGAGCCATAATGCAGGCACTTGGCAAACTACAAAATGCTCTCGGCAAAATGAGTCCTACGTACACGTCCTTTGTCGGCCCTGTCGTTGTGGGCCCGTGACGTTAAAGTTTTCCGAGAGCCTTCCGCGAAGCACCTGACAAACGATAGCTTTTGTCGTTGTGGGCCCGTGACGTTAAAGTTTTCCGAGAGCCTTCCGCGAAGCACCTGACAAACGATAGCTTTTGCCGTATTCAAGTATCGAAAGAAATTTTTCATGAATTTTGTACATGAAATATCATCATAATTTTATAGTGCAACTTATTTAAAATTTATAAAATACAAACTAAGTCTAAAAATCATGAAAATTGTCATGAGATTAAGATATCATATGTAGAGGTTATGATAAAAATTTAGAAGGTTTTGCCAAAATTATCATGTACATTGTGCATAAAACGGAAATCCCCGAATAAGAAACATAGAGTTACGAATGAGACCTTTAGATTTTGAATACATTTGAAAGTCACATTTGAATTTGAGATCAAATCATTTTGTATTGGTATTATATAAGATTAATCATGTCATATTAAAGTTTTTTTAATTTTTTGAATTAGTATTATAAATCTAATTTTTTTTGCAGGTGCTATACTTTTTTGTTGCCGAGTGCAATAGGGGAGGCACTCTGCAAAGGAGTCCTTTTCCGAGTGCAGCTAGGTTGGCTCTCGGCAAAGGAGTCCTTTGCCGAGAGCTGCTGGGTAGGCACTCAAAAAACTGTTTGTCTAGAGCCAAGATCAAGGGCTCTCGGCAAACCTTTGTGGAGCGCCCCGATCCAGGGCTCTCGGCAAACGTCCAGTAGGGTTGACTTCCAAAGGATCAGCCTATTCTCGCGCTCAGTCGCAGCCGCTT
>JARKIM010000010.1:2963087-2965085 GCA_030378355.1 Eleusine indica | reverse complement strand
CCATAAGGTAGATCGGCAGCTACTCCTCCAATGCGAAAGTAATTATGCATCATTCGCATACCTGTAGCAGCTTCAAATAGATCATATATCAATTCTCTCTCTCTAAAAATGTAGAAAAAAGGGGTCTGTGCGCCGAGATCCGCCATAAAAGGGCCAAGCCATAACAAGTGAGAAGCTATACGGCTCAATTCTAACATAATTACCCGAATATAGCTGGCTCTTTGAGGTATTTGAATATTCTCTAAGAATTCTGGTGCATTTACGGTTATTGCTTCTGTAAACATAGTAGCTAAATAATCCCATCGTGTTACATAAGGCAAGTATTGTATAATAGTTCTGTTTTCTGCGATTTTTTCCATTCCTCTGTGTAAATAGCCTAATATGGGTTCACAATCAACAACATCTTCACCATCGAGAGTAACGATCAGTCGAAGAACACCATGCATTGATGGGTGTTGAGGGCCCATATTGACTATCATTAGATCTTTTCTTGTAGACGGTAGACTCATATTCTTTTTTCTTCCTTAATTCATTATTCCATGAATTCCTCAAAACGAGGCTCATCAAAATGCAAAATCTAAGACTACTATAAGACTACTAATAAAATAAGAAAAAAATTCGAACGATTAAATTACTTCTCCCGAATATCCAACTGACTTATTAATTTCTTATAACGTACTCTATTTTTCTTTGCCAAATAAGCCAACAAACGTTGACGTTTTCCCCAAAAGTCTTCGTAGACCTCTTTCCGATGAAAAATCTTTTTGTGTAATTCCAAATGTGAAGCAAGTCTCCGTATCTTATTGGTGAAACTGAATACTTGAAATTCAACAGAACCCCTGTTTTCTTGTTTTTCTTCTTTAACCATAAATCAAAAAATTTTTCTACCTCCTTTCTTTTTCATGTATTTTTCTGATCAGGAAAAATAAAAAATTATGTCAGTTATTTGAAGTTATTCGAATCTCGTACACACAAAAATTTGCAATTATTCATCTACTGCTGGAATCTATAATTTGGATTTATTTTATCGATGCAAATTGGATTTGGATAGAAGGGTACATTCTTTTATTTTAGATAGAAGAAACATTTCTTCTATCTAAAATAAAAGAATTTTGCTGATTTATTTATTGCTATATCCAATTTATAGAATTGATACAGCATTTAATTGATATCATTTAGCAAAATGAAACACAGCATATGCATCCATCTTTCGGCTCGAGAATTTCACGGGAGAGAGATATAGTATAAGAAATAGGCTATTAAGTAACTCTAAATGAATTGTGGATACATCTGTATCCTTAACATACTGAAACGACTGCCATTATTCGTATCAAAGCAATAGCGATTCATAAAAGCTAAATCTTGTAATCAATGGTGGGCCAATAATGAATTTTTTTGCATATGTATTAAGACGCTTGGTCTGATTTCGAAATTGTCCAGAGTTTTTTATGTTGTTTTCATTGCAAAATGATGGATCTCCTTCCGTAACTTTCCAATTACGAGTACGAGAATTGAAAGACATGAAAATTCTCAATTCTCTACAGCGTCTAGGAGATAGATAGAATATTTTCAGGAACAAGAAAATCAGAAGAATCTTTTTCTCTATTCACTACCATTCTGCGTCTTCGACTTCTATTAGTTTCTTTTCTTCTTTAATGCAATAGCTATAGTTTGATATAGAATCCATTTCTCAAAGTAATGGAAACCATTCTCTTATAGGAAATGGTTCGAAAATCGCTATTCCACCTTTTAGGTTTAGGTATCGTGAAAAGTGATACCTGTGAAGATCGTGCATTTCAGTCACATTCAGATCCGTTTTTCGAGTTCATGATATAACCAAATTGGATGGATCTTCCACCCGTTTAGCTAAGAAAGAATAGATGCGGAGGTAGATAATAGATCGATATGAAGATCATGAGCTGCCCCATAATGAAACCACCAGTAGTCGCGAATATCTCCTTCTTCCCTAACCCAAGATTGGAGAAAGAAGATCTAAGA
>JARKIM010000010.1:2943087-2948087 GCA_030378355.1 Eleusine indica | reverse complement strand
TACGAATTCCCCTTTTTGTTTGCGAATCCCTGTTTGTATCCTTTGAGCGCACGCCCATAAGTAGCGATCAAGGAAATCGATCAAACGATCCCAATACCGTGAAAGAGAAACTTCCCAGATCCAGGGAAGCTTATCATAAAGGGCTTCAACAAGGGGTTTTATTCGTTCTTTGAGCAAAAAGATAAAGATCGGATAGATTCGAACCGCAATTGCAAAGGTAATAACTACTATGCTAGCCCAAATCATGATCTTCACCAACTTGATTTGGTTCTCTCGCGAAAATCGCGAGTTGCAGAGATGAGAACCATGAAAAGCAAGATCCCGAATAAGAAAACAGAAACCGAGGAAACCACAAGAGTGAAAACTAGTAGAGTCTCGTCTTTTGTCATTCTTTGCTCCTTTTTCACTCAATGATTCATTCGAATTTCCCAACCAAAAATTCTATATGTCTATTCTATGATATTTCTATATATAGAATATGATATCTAATATGACACCCGATTTGTCAAAGGGATTGGTGACTTACCCATTTCATATAGCAATCCCTGATCAAAGAGAGAACAATATCCATTTCAAAACATTTCTAACGGATTCCTTGGTTCGGACCGACGAAGTAATGGCACTCGATTATTATCAACCCGACTGCAATGTCGGTAAGGATTGCACCAGAGCACCTTCTACTTCTAATAGGCCATGAACTATAGATAGAGAAGAATCATTCTGAGCGAGTCCATAAGAAGCGACCCACTTTTTCATCGGTTCCGGGGGAAGACCAAAGATCTTGCGCGACCGGTCCGCCAGAAAAACTCAAAAGAAAAAGAAGTCTCGTTAATCTCCTCATGCTCGTTCCAAGTTCGAAGTACCGTTTGGCCAAAGAAAAACCCGCTTCCTGACACGATTGCCTCTTTATATAGATAGATATAGGATCTATGGGGTTATTACTTAGAAGTCTATTTTGTACAAGATCCCCTCCTATCTGATAGAAAAAGGTCCCATGATCCCGAGCCGGTCTTATCTTGGCTCGCAAACCCCAAGTTTGTCTATGAAGAGCTAATCTAATTGTATTAGTTTCTATAATGGATTTCTTATGTGGAATACTAACGGATAGGGCCCCGTTGCTAAGTGCTACAAGATCTAATGCACTGGAACTCGTGGTTATGGACCCGAATCCTTTAGTATGGAACATTGTCTTTTCCAAGTAAAAACCCCTAGTATATGAAAGAATGAAAAGGTGCTTTCATTCTTGTGGAATAAGAAGCCCTCGTACCTTAATGAAAGGAAAATAGGAATTTTTCGTTAGGTATTTGACCAAATAGGATCGTCCAGTTCCTATAGAACCTATCACTAAAATACCCGATAGGGCTAAGCAGGGTTTTCCATGAGATGGTAAATGAAAACGATTAACCCCACACGAGGTTTGGGAATAAGTGATTGTCTGATAATGAGCAAGGAATATATGTCTTTCTGCTAAAGAGGATCTATTAAACTCATAATTCATTAGATCCTTGTTAGCAATGTCAAGTAGGTATCATAAGTAAATGGATCCCGGTTGTTCAATCCTTTGATAACCAAGGTCCTTCTTTGCTAAAGAGAAATGATCACTATGAGTCAGACTCAATAGAATTGGATCCATTCCAAATAGCGAGAATTAGGATTCTTGATCCCTCTCAATCTCTCTTTCAATTCGAGGATCCAGAGAGGTGTTTTCATAGTCATCTCCGAATATTTGCCATCTCCGAATATTTTGATTTCATTTTTCTATGATATGTCTTTCTATATGAAAATTGGTTATTTACGATGTACGATGATCCCTGTTAAGCATCCATGGCTGAATGGTTAAAGCGCCCAACTCATAATTGGTAAATTTGCGGGTTCAATTCCTGCTGGATGCACGCGAACGGGAACGTTCCATAAGTCTATTGGAACTGGCTCTCTATCCATGGAATCTCATCCATCATCCATACATAACGAATTGGTATGGTATATTCATACCATAACATAAGAACAATAAGAACTCGAATTCTTATCGATACTGGAACTCAGAGCATAGGAGGGAAAGTCGATTTATGGATGGAATCAAATACGCAGTATTTACAGAAAAAAGTCTTCGTTTATTGGGAAAGAATCAATATACTTTTAATGTCGAATCGGGATTCACTAAGACAGAAATAAAGCATTGGGTCGAGCTCTTCTTTGGTGTTAAGGTAGTAGCTGTGAATAGCCATCGACTACCCGGAAAGGGTAGAAGAATGGGACCTATTCAGGGACATACAATGCATTACAGACGTATGATCATTACCCTTCAACCGGGTTATTCTATTCCACTTCTAGATAGAGAAAAGAACTAAAGGAGAATACTTAATAATACGGCGAAACATTTATACAAAACACCTATCCCGAGCACACGCAAGGGAACCGTAGACAGGCAAGTGAAATCCAATCCACGAAATAAATTGATCCATGGACGGCACCGTTGTGGTAAAGGTCGTAATGCCAGAGGAATCATTACCGCAAGGCATAGAGGGGGAGGTCATAAGCGCCTATACCGTAAAATCGATTTTCGACGGAATCAAAAAGACATATCTGGTAGAATCGTAACCATAGAATACGACCCTAATCGAAATGCATACATTTGTCTCATACACTATGGGGATGGTGAGAAGAGATATATTTTACATCCCAGAGGGGCTATAATTGGAGATACTATTGTTTCTGGTACAAAAGTTCCTATATCAATGGGAAATGCCCTACCTTTGAGTGCGGTTTGAACTATTGATTTACGTAATTGGAAGTAACCAATTAGGTTTACGACGAAACCTAGAAATCGATCACTGATCCAATTTGACTACCTCTACGGGATAGACCTCAACAGAAAACTGTTGAGTAACGGCAGCAAGTGATTGAGTTCAGTAGTTCCTCATAGAAAATTATTGACTCTAGAGATATGGTAATATGGAGAAGACAAAATTGTTTGAAGCACGCACAGAACCGGAAGCGCCCCTTGTTTCAAAGAGAGGAGGACGGGTTATTCACATTTAATTTGATGGTCAGAGGCGAATTGAAAGCTAAGCAGTGGTAATTAAGACCCCCGGGTAAAAATAGGGATGTCTCCTACGTTACCCATAATATGCGGAAGTATCGACGTAATTTCATAGAGTCATTCGATCTGAATGCTACATGAAGAACATAAGCCAGATGACGGAACGCGGAGACCTAGGATGTAGAAGATCATAACATGAGCGATTCGGCAGATTTGAATTCCTTTTCTATATATCCACTCAGGTGGTACTTCATCATACGATTCATATAAGATCAATCTGTCTAGAGATCGTCATATACATCTAGAAAGCCGTATGCTTTGGAAGAAGCTTGTACAGTTTGGGAAGGGGTTTTTTGAGAA
The DNA here is from genome assembly GCA_030378355.1 of Eleusine indica. Classification (NCBI taxonomy): domain Eukaryota; kingdom Viridiplantae; phylum Streptophyta; class Magnoliopsida; order Poales; family Poaceae; genus Eleusine; species Eleusine indica. The sequence goes on along the minus strand of JARKIM010000010.1, from coordinate 2,944,687 downwards.
AAAAGAAGAATCTACTTCAACCGATATGCCCTTAGGCACGGCCATACATAACATAGAAATCACACGTGGAAGGGGTGGGCAATTAGCTAGAGCAGCAGGTGCTGTAGCGAAACTGATTGCAAAAGAGGGTAAATTGGCCACTTTAAGATTACCATCTGGGGAGGTCCGTTTGGTATCCCAAAACTGCTTAGCAACAGTCGGACAAGTGGGTAATGTTGGGGTGAACCAAAAAAGTTTGGGTAGAGCCGGATCTAAGTGTTGGCTAGGTAAACGCCCCGTAGTAAGAGGGGTAGTTATGAACCCTGTGGACCACCCCCATGGGGGCGGTGAAGGGAAAGCCCCCATTGGTAGAAAAAAACCCACAACCCCTTGGGGTTATCCTGCGCTTGGAAGAAGAACTAGGAAAAGGAAAAAATATAGTGATAGTTTTATTCTTCGTCGCCGTAAGTAAATACGTAACTAGGAATATGGAAAATTGCATTGCAAAAATGCGATGGGCGAACGACGGGAATTGAACCCGCGCATGGTGGATTCACAATCCACTGCCTTGATCCACTTGGCTACATCCGCCCCTTATCCAGCTAAAGGATTTTCTCTTTTTTCCACTCATCATTATTCTATTTATTCTGACCTCCATACCTCGATCGAGATAGTGGACATAGGATGCCACTCTTTAAAATGAAAAAAGGGAGTAATCAGCTGTGACACGAAAAAAAACGAATCCTTTTGTAGCTCGTCATTTATTGACAAAAATCGAAAAGGTCAATATGAAGGAGGAGAAAGAAACAATAGTAACGTGGTCCCGGGCATCTAGCATTCTACCCGCAATGGTTGGCCATACAATCGCGATTCATAATGGAAAGGAACATATACCTATTTACATAACAAATCCTATGGTAGGTCGCAAATTGGGGGAATTCGTGCCTACTCGGCATTTCACGAGTTATGAAAGTGCAAGAAAGGATACTAAATCTCGTCGTTACTGAATTAAGAATAGAAAGATTCAGAATAAACAAAGAAATTCAAATAAAGTAAAGGTAGGCGGGGAATAACCTTATTTATGACAAGTTTCAAATTGGTAAAGTATATCCCTAGGATAAAGAAGAAGAAGAACGGGCTACGGAAACTGGCAAGAAAAGTTCCAACTGATCGTCTACTTAAGTTCGAACGAGTTTTCAAAGCACAAAAACGCATACATATGTCTGTTTTTAAAGCACAAAGAGTTCTTGATGAAATTCGCTGGCGTTACTACGAGGAAACCGTTATGATACTGAACCTCATGCCTTATCGAGCATCTTATCCCATCTTAAAGTTGGTTTATTCGGCAGCAGCAAATGCTGCTCATTATAGGGATTTCGACAAAGCTAATTTATTCATAACAAAAGCCGAAGTAAGCAGGAGTACTATTATGAAAAAATTCAGACCTCGGGCTCGAGGGCGTGGTTATCCTATAAAAAAAATCATGTGTAATATAACAATTGTACTAAATATAGTAAAGAAATCAAAATAACTTTTAGATCAACCTAAGAGTTCGACTCCCAGTAAAGAAAAAAAAAAAAATAGAATAGAAAATATGGGACAAAAAATAAATCCACTCGGT
>JARKIM010000010.1:2851033-2942587 GCA_030378355.1 Eleusine indica | reverse complement strand
AGAAAATTCGAATTCCCCGTGGGGCCCACCCGTCAGCGACCCTAACTAACACAACCCCGGCGCCGCCCCTCTCCCGCCTGCCCGTATGCCGCGTGGGCGCCGGCGGCTGGGCAACCGGCTCGCCCACGGATCGACGCCCCCACCCCGTTCCGACATCCTCTTTGTCGTCCCGCGGTCGAACACCCCCCCCCCCCCGCCCGCCCATTCTCTATCTCGCGCGCGCCTTCCACCTCTACTCTCTCTTCCGCCGAGGCGCTCGCCATCGCTGCCGCGCAAGCCCCGACGCCCGGCCGCTGCACCGCCTCCCCGCCCTGTCGTGAGCACCGCGAGCTTCGTTCCAGCACCCTGGTGCTCCCCGCGGAGCTGCTGTCCTCTTTCCCCGAGTCGCCGGCAATCGACTTCTCCTTCCCCGCCTCCGACCGCCGCTCCGCCGCGTCGCCCAAGCTCGCTGGTGAGCCTCGACCCAATTCCTTTAGCATGCAGGGAGCTCTTGGCTTCACGTACCTCTCCGGCCTCACTCGGCTCGCCCAAGCGCAGGTCCATCGCTGGAACGCCACCGCCGACCGCGTCGCTCCGCCTCGTCGTCACCGCACTAGCCCCGATGAGCCGCCTTGCTCCCTCTCGCGCACCGCGTGCTTGCTCTCACCCACAATCGCGGTCGCGCCAATGCAGCTTCTTCCGTCCACCCGGCTGGCCCACCGTGCTCGCGCCACGCGCGGCCGAGCGCCGCCGTCGCGCGCGCGCTCGGCTCGCGGCCGAGCTCCGATGGGCACGCTGGCCATGCCCGCCTGGGCTAGATCTGGCCCAGGAGCGTCTCCCTCGCGTAGGTTCAGCCCACTGGGCTTCCTAGATGCGGCCCGCGAACATAAAAATCGATTTTTTCATTTTATTCATTTCTAGAAAAGTGTTAAAACTTGTAAAATGCGTAGTAAAGTAATTAATAGAGATTTTGAAGCAAGATAAATTTTGTTGGCTTTGTCTGGACTAGTACTAGTAGGGAAAAATACTAAATTACGTTGCATGTTAGTTTTATTTTTAGGATTAAAATATATAATAAAAACCCTTACAAATTCATAACTAATTATAGGGAGCTGATAAAATCTTGAAACTTGGCCACCAAATAGGTTTTTCAGTTTCTAGTCTCCTTGGAAAATGTCTTAGGGTGAGTCTTTGTATATTTGCTATAATTAAATTAACACCTTTTTTTCTTATGTTAATTAATTAAAATTATTGGCTCAGTGCATGTGAGTGAAAACTTGGTCATAAATCACTCCTGGTGTCCCCTAACTATATTAAATCACCCTTGCTTATTTGATGATCAGAACCATATCAACTTAATAAATTGTGTCTCAAGTGTAATATTACCCTTTAATATATATGGTTCCACCTTAGGGCTTCATGGGTACTTAGTTCTTTGCGAGGGTTATGCTCGATATACTAAAACATTAATTAAAATAGTACCTACTGGTCATGAAATCACATATATAGCTCAAACCCCGATCAACACACCACCGTACTTTGGTACAATGTCGTCGCGATTAAATACTGGAGTCCATGAAGGAAATACACTAAACGCCCTCACCTTGTGCCTCCACTTAATACGTTACATTGCTGGACCAGTCAACACCCCCCCCCCCCTCTCTTCTATGAGTAATAGTATTCATTAACGCATTTATTGAGGAAGTGCCATGAATCTTCTCATAAGCATCATCTTTTGCATCATATAGATCACGCAGTGAACAAGTGGAGATGGGACCGGAGCCGGAGCCAGAAGGAGATGGTGGTGTCGCAGCTAACCAAGAGCAGAACCTAGGCAAGCCCCGGTGCATCCCACTAAGTTTTACCCTTTTTATTTAACACTAGATAGTGTGATGTAGGTTTGCCTGTGCATTAAGTTTATAGGAGTTGTTTGAAAACCTAATATTGTAGTAGGATCCCTGTACCGGTATTAGCCTCAAGACGGTAGTCGCTCTACTTAATTTAGAACGGCTATTCATCGAGTGGTATGGAGACGCTCGTAGGTCAGGACTTATCACTTGGGGAATGTTGGCGGATGATAGAAAGTTGGAATGGAACAACAATGAAGACCGGACGGGCAACTAGGTGAAAAGGGAAGGACAGCTTGTCTTCAAGGAGGTAGCCCCGTCCGAGTCACCTAAGGCTACGCCTCGTGTCTGGCCCATAGGATCAAGTTTGAACGTACTGTTTGCATGCTGGAGATATGGGCCTAGTAAACCGACATAGCTACGATTACTGCCAGGTTGGAAGATAGCTTTCTTCCTTCTTTGATGGAACAGGGGGGAGAGAGGAGGGAGCACTCCACCCACGGATGGCGGCACGGGGCGCATCGCGTTGGGGAACCTTCTCGGGGGGAGTCTGGACCTGGAAGACCATGCGGTACGTAAGCGAAAGGTTGCTCCATGCGGCTTCCAAGAAGCGCGTATGGGTCGTGCAAGCAGGTTTCTCCTATAGGATCTATATCGATTCGAGTCGCTACCCCTCACAGTAATGAGTACCACTTGATCGCTGCTCCGGAACAGTGTCGAAAGCCATTAAGATGATGAGTGGGTTTAATACTGCTGTTTGAAATTATTAAGAATTATTTGCAACCTTGATTGCTATAGCTTTAGTGCAAACTAAATTTACCAATTCGCATGACAACTTAACTTGTTGCTAAAACGTGAAAAATGAGGATCCACTCTTAGGCTGGCTTTCTGGCAATATAAACCCTATCCCTAGCCTTTGTATGTCTAGGTGTCGACTATAGTTAGCCATTTTGACGGATCAGTCTTACTGAGTAAATTAGTTACTCAGGACGTAGCTCTATGTGGTTTTCAGATGACCAGAGCGGAGACTGCCACTGCTGTGAAAGATTCCCTGGGAGGGCCAACGCCCCGACTGCTGGAACATTGAGTGGGAGCTGTGCACGAATGAAGACGAGGAGTAGTTCCTTGATTGCCGGTACGGTGCTTGGGCAAGGCACCTATTATGGCCGGGTGGTTCCCTATATGTCGCCGTGAGAGGGCGATTGTATCTTATCTATTTCGTCGAACTAGTTGAATTATTGTTAAACAATTCGCTTCTGCAATTTACTTTTGATAAACTCTGATTCGTAATATAACTTCGGATTTATGTAAAACTCTGTTCTCTACCTATGCTCTTGTTACAATTATTTGCTTCTGTTGTGTGTTGTACTATTGGATGTCACAGCGCGTGTCGCCACCCGAGGAAGATCCTGGAACGGAGTCGTCTCCGTGATAAGACGCGGTTCCATGACAGTGACCCTTACCTCCTCGGATACTGACAGCTTCACCTTTGATAGGGCTCGTTCAAAGTGTGAGAGCTCAATCAAATTGGCGACAATGTCCCGTTCTCATTAAGCAACTTCCTTCTCTCTTCCGAAGCTTCCATGGCTGCATTATTCACCTGATGAGGGGAGCATGTTAGTTCCATTCTTGCAAGTTTTCAAATCACCAATCTGAGATTCTACACAAGAGTACTACAATTAATACAAGACTTTGATTCGTTAAATCAAAAAACAAATGCATCCATCACTGACCCATCCTCAAAGCTAAAATACTCTGCATTTTACAAACAGGGGCAGCAGATAGAGATCTATTGTTCAATGAGATATCACATAATTACCAGATCTGCTAGATCAGCACCGGTGAGATTGTTGCACTCCTCTCGACGTGCCATTGCATCCAAATCAACACCTGATGAGATGGGTTTGTTTCGAGCTTGTGCTTTTAATATTGAAGCCCGTTCCTCCGCGCCAGGTAGAGGTACATATTATTTCTTCCCTAATCTACCAGGCCGCAAAACAGCATCATCTATCACTTTAGTTCTGCACAAAGAAAGGAACTACAGTTACCGGCCTTCAATGCAGGGTTATAAATAAACAAAGATCTATTAGCTGCTGAAAGTGACCTGTTTGTAGCTCCTATCACATAGACACCTTCACGCTGATCAGCACCGTCGAGCTCAATAAGTAACTGAAGACAAAATAATCAGAATAACATACATCAGAAAAGCAACGGGGAGGAAAAGAAAATGTTTAGAGGATGTCCCAAAATATTCAAACCTGGTTTAAAACGCGTTCAACAACCCATGCCCCTCTGTCCCCTTTTTATTGTCAATGTACTGTTGATGAATCAAAGCGGATATAAGTATTAACAAATACGTATATAAACGAGTCTCATACCCAACACCGTCAAGTTCGTTAACCACTTTAAATTCTGATAGTATATTCAGACATCAAGCATCCGTACTTGTTTAAAGTTTTGACACAAGTTTTGCTTCAAAAAAAACATTATACCTCATCGAAAAATATTATGCATGGGGAGTTAGTGCGTGCACGGGCGAATATTTTCCTGATTCACTCTCTCCAACATACTTGCTCAATAACTCAGGTCCCTAGTTCCAGAAGAAGAATCATGTCAGCGCATTATTTGCGTGAACATGAAAAGGTGGAACAGGTGTAAATCAAACATCAAGTTATTACCTTAATATAAATAAAATTAGCTCCTGCCTCATGTGCCACTGCTTTTGCTATCAGTGTTTTCCACAACCCGGAGGTCCAAATAGCAGAAAGCCAGCTTGCATGCTCACTCCATAGAACTTCAAAGACCGAAAGCAAAGTATGACACAGAACAAAACTCATTTTCCATTAATTTTTGTTAAAGCCTTTTAGACATTGCAACAAATAAACGCAACGGATGTCTTCAGTACAAATTCTGAAGTGTTCTTAGCTTATAACGTAACAGTCACTAAGGGTATACCAAATGGTCAAGCAAGAATGATAGAACAGTCTGTTGGTATTGTAAGTGCAATTTAACTCACCTCATAAATGTCAGGTTTCTTGATACATCTAACAATCCACCGTTCAAACTCTTTCCTCAATGAATCAAGACCTCCAACATCACCATGTGACATCACGAACAGAGGAAAATCCCTCCTTCTCAATGATGGCTGAACCTTTTTTATTGCTTCCTTCAGCAAGTGAACTGAATCGAGTCAAGCAAAGAAAAAAAAATGGAATCTACAACAAGTTGAGTGGCCATCCAAAAACAGAGCTCAAACCCGTCACTATAGTGGCACGAGGGCAATCCCCACTTACGGCCTACCACTACAACTCAACATCAGTGTTGGGCAAGATGGGCCATGCTGAAGTCAGCGGCTACTCGCGACCAATTTTTACTCATCGGCCCACAACAATAGCATATAAAAGCCTCACCAAACCCTAGCCCACTACCTCCAACACTTCCTTTTCTCAACTCCTTGTTGACATCCCTGCATCTCCTCTCCTCTACCTACATGAATCCATCTTAGGACTTGGCAACGAGGCCATGGCAGCGCCTCCTCCACAGCTTCAAGCATCACTGTGATACTGCTCCACCACTCCGCCTCTTCCACGGCTCCACGAGCGTGAGGATCTGCATGTCTCCATGCACACAAGGGTCAAGGCAGCCGGATCCACTCCTCCTCATGTCAACGAGCCTGGATCCCCACCTATACGTGGATGTAGCACCAATGAGCCTGGTCATGGCGGCACGCCGCCTTGGTGGCTCTTCAGGCCATCGCATCTCCTCCACATGGCAATGTCCTCCATGTGCTTCAACTGTGGCGCAAATCAACGGATTCTACTTAGCAAGGGTCGATGCAGTGTGGTTGTGGACATCGGAGGTCCCGATGTGCTTAGAGAAGATGGCTCAAGGCATCATGGTAGGATATGTGATGGTGTGGCTTATCACCAATGCCTTCGCATAGAGCTTCCACATCTGCTTTGGGAACCCATGACAGTTTGGTGCCGACAGGACAATAGTAGATCTAGAACAAGGGTGACACGTGCGGGCCCAACCTTTATTAATTTTTAATTTTCTTAATCATCTTGGTGGATAGCATTCTATCGCCACTAGATATATTACCCCATTTCTAGTGGCGTTCACGTAGTGGTGGGCAGGCTCTGTTACTGTAGTCATTCATTATAGTAGTGACTGAAAATTCATATTAAAATTTTTGGAAGGAAAGGCATGCCCACAAAACAGGGGTGGGTCCCTGCCTAATCTAGGACTCAGGACCGGCAAGACTTGGCAATGGCCTGTGTTGCCCGGGCATTGGGTCGTCGGCCCCTGCCACCAAACATGAATGAGGCCAGAATAGAAAAGATATCATTCTGCTGTAATCTTGCAACTCTAACAACCTATATAACACAAAATTAGTCGAGAAACTCATGTCCTAGAAAACATAAAAGGAGAAATACTCAGATTATAAGGCAAAACGGATGAAGCTTTAATCCAAATCTGGCTTACACTCTGCGTGTTCTCGGCATGAGATCTACATAAAAGGTACAAAGGTTACCTCAAAGTCATTCATGGTCACATATTGTAAGCTCTCCACCTCGTTTGTATCCCAAACCTGAGTTCCTTTCTGCCTCGACGACCTCCACCAGTCAACTGTGCTGCTTCCCTCATGCTCACGACAATACGAAACTCTTTGTTTATCAATTATTCTTTTCATTGCTACATACCCAGCTTGAGTTGTTAATGCCTTCAAGTCAGCACCAACAAAACCTGGTGTGGCCCTTGCTATCTTGAACAAGTCAAGTTGGCCTTCAAGTCGAAGATTCTTAGTAAGCCTCTGGAGAATTTGTTTCCGTGCATTCTCATCTTGAACACCAAGATATATCTCTCGATCAAACCTTCCTGGCCTGCGAAGAGCTTGGTCCACAGCATCAGGCCTATTAGTAGCTCCAATTACAACAACATAACCTGGTTTCTTTTTAGATGAACCGGCATCAGAATCACAGCCACTAATATTCTGGTGGAATTCATCCATGCATGTCATCAGCTGAGTGACTATCCGTCGCTCCATCTCCCGTTGAAGATTCTCCCTCTTAGATGCAATTCCATCTATCTCATCTATGAATAGGGTTGAGGGAGCAGTCCTATATGCCTTCTGAAACAAGCTCCTGATGTTTTCTTCAGATTCTCCTGCAAGAACACAAGCATTATGAGATTTCCTTCCGCAAGGATCCTGATAAGCTGATGCACAACATGTCATCAGAAGCAACAGGAAACCATGGATAGAAATTTAGAGAAAAATTACATATCCTTTTTCCTTCCATTGTTTATACCAATCCATTTTAATTGTGCATCGTATCTGAACCTTCAGTGACAATTCAGTAAGGTAATGATTTCATAATTGCAGTTGCCAGCTTGACCCACCTGCCTTTTTAGTATGCTATTCATCACTATGGATATGATAGTCCAAACACTGAATTTTCACAACTGTTTAACACTATTCATCGGAAGCTACATTTGTTTTGTTGAATAGGGCAGTACATATTATGAGCTTTACATTCTATTAACTAAAACATTTATTAAAAAATGATATGTACCTCGGCATCACCTATTCATGTTGCAGCAATATTTCGGGTTTAAGTGAAATAAAATTCGCAGGTCATGTCGAAGCAACAATAAAAAGAATACCTTCTCCATTTGCACGTAGCAAAGATTAGGAGCAATAGATTTCAGAAGCGACAACATTATCTATTCACAATAGCCATTGCAGACGTTTCACTCATTTCCAGCATCAAACATACTCATCAGTTATAAAGCGTAGTTGCCCAAAAAAAAAAAACAGAGCGTCAGACTTTTCCTAAACTGTGATGCAAGAGTCAGAAAACATACCAGACACCCCACCCACGATTTCTGGGGCTGAGATTTTGTAGAACGGTACACCACTCTCTTTAGCAATGGCATGTGCAAGGGTGGTCTTCCCGCAACCGGGTGGTCCGTGCAGCAGCAGCCCAGAAGGTTCCGCGGCAGCTCTGGATGGCACAGGGGCACCACCACTTCCAATATCAGCTGGTCGATCACCTTCTCCATCCCGCCGAGATCATCAAAACTCGGCCAATTGTCCCCTCCGACTCCTTCGGAGGCCGGAGCCTCTGGCTTGGCATCACCGCCGCCTTCTCCATTGGAGGAAGTGATGAGGATGCGCGACTTCTCTGCGGTCACCTCAATCTTACTGCCGGGGTTCCGTTTGGGTGTCTTCGTGATATCAAAATCGGGCGGAGGCGGCGGTTGGGCGGACTCAAAGGAGAGGGAGGAGGACGAGGAATTGTTGCCGTGGGCGTCGTGGCGGCGGCGGGGGGAGCCTCGGTCGTCGTCGTCGTCGGAGCCATTCTGTATGAGGCGGCCAACGGAGGACGTCGAGCGTGACCGGCCGGGAGTGCCACGATGCGGACGCTTCCTTTTCCCGCGCAGCTAGGGTTTAGGTGAAAGGTGCCGGTCGCAGGTCTGCTGGCGCGGAGAAGAAGTTTATTTAGATAGAAGAAGGCTTTTATAAGCGAAAATTGGGTTCTCAACATCGAAAGATCCTAGTTTTAGAAATTTATCACTAAAAGATTTTAGTATAAATTAATATCAACACAAGTTTCTCAGTTTAGAAATCTACCACTCTATTTGCACTATCACAAAACAAGCCTTTAGCGACATGGTAAGAAATACCGTAGCGGTAATTTTATTACAAACCGCCGCTATAAATGGAAATATATTTTTAGTGGCGATGAATCACTAAAATATATTTCCATTTATAGAGGCGGACAGAAACATGAGTCGTTACTAAAAATCGGTTTTTACCGACGGATAACATCTCGAACCGTCGCTAAAAATAACACGCCACATCATCGATCGGTGGCTCTCTCCCACAGCAATCAGATCATTACACACAAATTCGTTGTTTCTCTCTTTAATCTCTCCCATGTTTCACTCCCTCTCTCACACCCTCTCTTTGTCTCTCTCCACCATCCCATGCCCGCCTCCTCCTTCGACCCCCCTCCTCCTTCGACGCCCCCTCCTCCGGCGCCCCCTTCTCCGGTGCCACCCTCCTCTTCTCTCGCCGCCTCCAGCGCCGATGTCGCCCCGTCCTCCGACGTCCTCCTCCCCCCCCCCCCCCCCCCCCCCCCCCCCCCCCCCCCCCCCCCCCCCCCCCCCCCCCCCCCCCCCCCCCCCCCCCCCCCCCTCCTCCTTCGACGGATATGTGCGGAGCGGGCGAGGAGGAGCCGCACCCTCCAGCATGGGCGAGGAACAAATGAGATTTTTTTTAGCGATGGCCAACAAAGTTAGTCAGTGCTAAAAATAATTTTTAAAGATGGCTCATAACTTGAACCACTGCTATACATAGGCTCCTATTTTTTACGGCGGTTGAAAAGATGAACTGTCGCTAAAAATACATGTTGATGTTATCAGACTAATTTTTAGAGGCGGGTAATAATACGAACTGCCTCTAAAAATATAATATGCCACATCATCGATCTGGTCTTCTCTTCTTCAACCAATCACAGATATGCACACGGATTGTGTGCTTTCTCCCTTCCTCTCTCTCCAAAACCGACTGCTCTACTACTCTCTCTCTCTTCAAAACCAATTGCTCTACTCTCTCTCTCTCTCTTTCTTTCTCTCTCTCTCTCTCTCTCTCTCTCTCCGTTGCTAGATCTTGGGTCGTGGAGGCGGGACGGACAGACAGCAGGTGAGCTCCCTGGCGCAGGGGCGAACAGGTGGCGGACAAGCTCCCTGGCACGGCGGAGGACGGGCGATGGGCGAGCTCCCTCATATGGGGGCGGGGCGGCGGGTGAGCTCCCTGCCAGGGGGCGGATGGGTGGCGACCGAGCTCCCTCACGTGGAGGCGAACAGGCGGTAGGCGAGCTACCTGGCGCGACGGCGGACGAGCGACGTGTGATCTCCCTCGTGTGGGGGCGGACAGGCGGCATGCAAGCTCTCTGGCTCGGGGGCGGACGGGCGGCAACCGAGCTCCCTCGCGTGGTGGCGGACGGGCAGCAACCGAGCTCCCTCGCACAGGGGCGGACGGGCGGTGACCGGGCTTCCGACGGACAAGCGGCAGCAGGCCCGCCACCTGTTTTGCTAATTCATAGCGGCAGGTAGTAATGTCATCCATTGCTACAGTGGTAGTCATAGCGGCGGGTTGTTTGGCCTGTGAACGACCCGCCGCAACAAATTCATATTTTTTAGCTACGAAAACTGAGGGATGGGTTGGTTAACCGTCGCTACAGTATGTTTTTGCCCAGCGTTTTAGTTCACTTTTGTGGTAGTGTCTTGTGGGTGATCGAGGGAGTAAAGGTTTTTGGACCTTGGTTTTGCTTGTAATGGATGGTGCAGGGGGAAAGATGACATAGGTAGAAGAGGAGGACATGAGTAAAACGTCTAGAATTTAGATAAATGCTCAAACTTAATGGAGTGGTAAATTTGTAACAGAAGAACTTTCGCTGGTGTTAATGTGTACTTGAATCTTTTAGTGGTAAATAACTGACAACTTTCGATGCCAAGAATCCAATTTTCCCCTTATATAATCGTTGTTGTGTTTCAATTGTCAGTTTTACGCTTCCCCACCCGATTTGCGTAAAGTATAATAGAATTAAACAAAACCACAGAAAGAAATTCAGAGGATCTATATAACATACTCCCTCGTTCTGAAATTATTATAAAAAATAAAAAATAAACTAGAATTATTGTCATGATGACAACAATTTCAAAATTGAGGTAGTATCTCCTATATCTTTCATAGTTGCATTTTTGTTAATAACAATAAAATATAATTCAGCACTATTATAAAATGTCAAAACCTTGGCAAAGCACACAACCAATTGTTGGAATTTGGTCCATTTTATATGGCCTATTCAGGAGAAATTCCAAATCATTAAGTGGTTATTGGTTTTAGTACCACCTTGCTAGTCTAAGGTGGTCCACACCAACTTAAATAGCAGCATCGGTACCCATGGCTGAATGAAGAAAACATTGGAAGAGAAATAGAGTATTACTATGAGTACACACGCACGCGCGCGCGTATATGCGCTTTTTCGCGTGTTGTCTCGTGTAACTAGTGACTTGCAGGTGCGCGACCGTGGCGTGTCGTGTTTGTGAGTCTAAATGACTTTTTGCCACTCATATCCTTTATCAAATCTGAACCGTTATGTACTAATCAAGAGGATTAATATATGGTTAATTGTCATAATTAGAGTTAATAAGTCAGCCATGCTATTGACTGCTAATTATGTGGACGCAAGAGAGGAAACGGCTCCTGGAGGGCAGCAGTGCCTATATAAGGCCCCTGGAGACGTCCAGGTTTCTACAACGTGGAAAATCGCTTCCACTTCTTCTTCTTCCTTCCTTTGGAAAGTTGTGTTGTGGTGTTGAGCTGCTTACATCTCGCCGGCCCTATACTTTGGCGTGCATCGAGAAAAAGGATCAGCAGAATCTCCGTACCTTTGTCACCGTGAAGCCCGCACGAGGGGCGTCAATAAGGTTTCTAGGCAGCGCATCTGCGCGACCGCTCAAGACTGGTTTGTGACGATCTGCGCTGCCTCATCGACGAGCTACCACGTCTACATCGACGGTCTGCTTCATCTACAATTTGCGCTGTTTTAAGCGCCGACAAACCCAACATGAGTTCCATTGGCTCCTCTGGTTTTTATTGCGTTCTTCAACCTGCTGCATGTGTTAGTTTGTATGTCGAGTTACAATTATTATGAAATTTGCCTAAAACTAAATTCTGGAATTAGAATAACATGCATCTTTCCAACAATTCAGAAACCATACTTGTGCATTTATTCTATTATTCTAGCAATGGCTGGTGCTTCGGATGCAATGAAACCTGAGAGGTTTGGCGGTGGTGAAAACTTCCGTCGTTGGCATACTAAAGTCAGATTCTTGCTTATGTCAATGGGACTATGGTGGGTGATTCACCCAGTGATGTCATTCACGGTTGAGCAGACCACTGTTTCTTTCCACAGCGCGCGATTTGGCATTTGGCTGCATCTTGACCCTTTTAGAGGATAATTTGTATGATGTTTATATAAATTATACCGATCCCACTGAGTTGTGAGATGCACTTGAGCACAAATATGACTCTGAGTTGTGGGATGCACTTGAGCGTAAATATGCCGTCTCTGAAGCCGGTCGCCTGCTATTCACGTGTGAGCAACTTTTTGACTTCAGCATTGATGTTGCAAAGTCGATAGTGTCTCAAGCTCACGAGTTACAGCTTCTGGACGGAGAGATTGCAAGTTTGGGATGTCCTCAGCCTGATCGAGTTGTGGCAGCAGGCATTGTTGCCAAACTCCCTGTCTCGTGGAGAGATTTTGCCACGAGCTTGAAACACAAGAGGGAAGATATCTCAACTGAGAATCTGATTATAGTCCTCGATGTGGAAGAAAAGGCAGGGGCTAAAGACGCTCCAAGCACTTCTACCACTGCAGAGAATGGTGCTAGTGCAAATGTTGTAGTTCAAAACAAAACTTACTAAAACAAGAACAAAGGAAAGATGCAGGCCAATGAAAAGCCTAAGAAAACCACTAACTTTAAGAAGAAGAAAGCGAAAAAGGACAACAGATCCTGCTATGTGTGTGGCAAACCAGGTCATCTTGCAAAAGATTGCCGCCACCGCAAAGACAATTCTAATGGATAGCAGAAGAAGGCTGTCAATGTGACCATTGGCAAAAACAACGGTGATGAGACTGATCCATCCGGGTATGGTAATTTACCATTTGTTTTTTCAGCTATTCAATCTTTGGATTGGTGGGTTGATACGGGTGTCAATGTTCATGTGTGTTCTAATTTGTCTATGTTTTCTTCTTACCAGGGGGCGCGGTCCTCCTCCATCCTAATGGGAAACAGATCAGCTACATCTGTTCTTAGTGTTGGTACGGTCGAACTGAAGCTCACTTCAAGGAAGACTGTTTTTTGAAGAACGTGGTGCTCCCACAATAAAGAGGAATCTGATTAGTGTTTCCTTATTATTTCGGGATGGTTATAAGTTAGTGTTTGAGTCAAATAACGTTGTAATACCAAGTTTGGAAACTTTGTTGGCAAAAGCTATTTAAGCGGAGGCTTATTCCACTTGAATACTTCTGATTATTCCTATAATATGAATGTTGCATCCATGATTAATAAAAATATCTGTGAGGCTGATATGTGGCACTCACGTTTTTGTCATATTGGGTTTGACACCATTGCTAGAATGTCTAGATTAGAACTTATTCCAAAGTTCAATATTGTCAAAGGATCAAAGTGTCAATCTTGTGTGCAACCAAAACAACCTCGAAAACCATTTAAGAGTTTGGAGGAAAAGAGAAACTTGCCACCATTAGATCTTATTCATTCTGATTTGTGTGAAATGAATGGAATATTGACAAGAGGAGGCAAGAGATATTTCATGACTCTGATTGATGACGCTACTCGTTTTTGCTATATTTATTTGCTAAAAACTAAAGATGAAGCTTTACAATACTTTAAAATTTATAAGACCAAGGTTGAGAACCAACTTGAGAGGAAATCAAACGATTACGCGAGGATGGTGAAGGAGAGTATACCTCAAATGATTTCTCTCAATTTTGTATTGAATATGATATTATCCATGAAGTGACACCACCATATTCACCTCAAGCGAATGGGGTGGCTAAGAGGAAAAACCGAACTCTAACAGATTTGGTGAATGTCATGTTAGAGAGCGTCGGTATGCCCTATGAATGGTAGGGGGGAAGCTATCTTGACAGCTAATTTTGTCCTAAATAGGGTAGTGACTAAAAACAGAGAAATCACTCCCTATGAAGGATGGAATGAGGGAAAACCCAATGTCAATTTCTTGAGTACTTGGGGCTGTCTGGCGAAGGTTAATTTACCTGAGCCGAAAAAGAGAAAGTTTGGACCCAAAACAATAGATTGCGTATTTTTGGGATATGCACATAATAGTATGGCCTATAGATTCTTAGTAGTTAAATCTGATACTCCTGAACAAAATGTGAATACTATCATGGAGTCGAGAGATGCTTCATTCTTTGAGGATATTTCCTATGAGAGCAGTAGGTAGCACTTCTCATCGTGAGAATTATCACAATCATGTGAATGCTCCTAAGGAATACACACCACCATATTAAACAAACGATGAACTATACGCACCATCTGAAGAAGATGACAATGTCATCAATGAAGCTCCGCGTAGGAGTAAGAGACAAAAGATTTTGAAATCTTTTGATGATGACTATATTGTTTATCTTGTGGATGATATGCCCAACACTCTTTCAGAGGCATATGCATCTTCAAATGCAAAATATTGGAAAGAGGCAGCCCGTAATAAGATGGACTCTATCATGTCAAATGGGACTTGGGAGATCATTGAGTGTCCAAGCGGGTGTAAACCAATTGGATGTAAGTGGATCTTTAAAAAAAATTGAGGCCTGATGGTACTATTTAAAAGTATAAGGCTAGACTTGTGGCCAAGGGATTCATACAAAGAGAAGGAGAGGATTTCTTTGATACATTTTCTCCTGTTGCCCGAATTTCCACCATCAGAGTGCTCCTTGCTCTTGCAGCTTCTTATGGTTTACATATCCGTCAAATAGATGTAAAAACCGCTTTCCTCTATGGAGAGTTAGAGGAAGAGATATATATGGAGAAGCCGGATGGTTATAAAATTCCTGGGCAAGAGAACAAAGTGTGCAGATTAATAAAATCCCTATATGGGCTTAAACAAGCACCCAAATAATGGCATGAAAAGTTTGACACCACTTTGGCATCTGCTGGATTTAGTGTAAACGAGGTAGATAAGTGTGTGTACTATCGTTATGGTAGGGGTGAGGGAGTAATATTGTGCTTGTATGTCGATGACATATTTATTTTTGGAACGAGCACAAGAGTAATTGATGAGATCAAAACTTTCTTGTCAAGATGTTTTGACATGAAAAACTTGGGATCAGCAGATGTGATCCTAAATGTGAAGTTGATCAAAAGCGAAGATGGGATTACCTTGAGTCAATCGCACTATGCAGAGAAGATACTTAGGGTGCGTTTGGTTGAGCGTCAAAGTTGGATTGGATCATCCCATCCATATTTTCTGGGACAGGACTATCCAACTCAGTGTTTGTTTGATTGGATAGAGCAATTCAAGTTTTTTGCTTGGTTGGAGGGATAAGAGAGGTTGGATGAGAATAATTAACTTAATTATATATCTTACTTGCAAATAATAGCAATAAAATGGATACTAATTAACCTATTTTAATATTTGTAAATGGTAATCTTGTTATGATAATACTTAATTAATAATAAATATTCTAGTTACCAATAATCACATTCTAATCCATGTACCTTTTGCACATTAATTAACATATGAGTGTTTATTAACTATAGTTTCATAATATAATATACTAATTAATATCATAACATGCTAATAATCTTTCATTATTCACTAACGATCATGCTTAAACAAGTTGGACAGCGTTGTCCGGCCAATTTTCCTGGACAAGCTCATCTAGCATCTATGAAGAATATTCCCTGCTCCTGTCCATCCTATCTAGGCTGACGGTGAAACAAACACTGGATTGGATGGATCTGTCCAAGTCAATCCAAGCCAATCCAGTGAAACAAAACACCCTTAGCCATTTTGGCTTTGAGAATTGTAAAATCTCTCCAACTCCCTACGATGCAAGCATCAAACTTCAAAAATTCAAAGGAGAGGGAAAAAATAAACTGAGATATTCACAAATAATTAGGTCCCTCGTGTATCTAGCGGGTGCCACGAGACCTGATATCTCCTATGCTATGAGCAAACTGAGTTGATTTACATCAAACCCTGGAGAAGATCATTGGAAGGCACTTGAGCGAGTGTTGCGCTATTTGAGAGGCACAGCCTCACTCGGAATTCACTACTCGGGATATCCACCAACGTTGAAAGGATATAGTAATTCCAATTGGATCTCAGATTCAGATGAGATCAAAGCCACGAGTGGCTGTGTTTACGCTTGCTGGTGCTGCAGTTTCGTGGAGGTCTTGTAAACAGACTGTGTTAATAAAATCCATGTGTGAAGCAGAACTTGTAGCACTAGAAACAGCTACTGCTGAGGCTGAATGGCTAAGAGAGCTATTGATGGACTTGCCTTTCGTGGAAAAGCCGATACCACCTAGCCTAATGTATTGTGATAACCAATCAATGCTAGCTCAGGTTATAAATGCAAAGGATAACTCAAAACCCAACAAACATATCAAGTAGACTAAAATCTGTCAGAAAGATGAAAACCTCCGGAGTTATAGCTGTGAGCTATGTGAAAAGCGAAAATAATCTGGCAGACCCTTTTACAAAGGGATTATCACAGAATGTGATTACTGTGATGTCTAAGAACATGGGTATGAGGCCCATCTAAAAGTTACACCATAATGGTAACCTGTCTTTTTTTATCAGAGATCTCATGACTAAGGTAATAGGAAGAACAAGTTGATTGGTGTAACCAAAGAGTACATTATAAATAAGTAAAATATATCCATATTCAAATGATAAAGCGTAGTACTCTTGACTGTATGGAAGGTTGGCATTAAGCCTTAATATTTTCCATTGGTAAAGATATTAGCCTACAGGATATCTTGAAGGAAAACACCTACTTGAGCTCAACTGTAGGTCGCAGTTCGTAAAAATTGGGTGTTCTTATAAAGACTCATAAGAAGATTTGGGAGCAGACCATTAATGCTCCGGTTAGGCGAGCTTGTTTTGGTAGTCTAATATCAGTTCTGATTTCAATTGCAGTCTGCCCACACAAGGCTGAGAATTCAAAGCCTAGTCCATTCTTCAGCTGTGAAAAGATGGATATTGATACTCTAGGTTCAAGTTCAACCCGTATGGGACTTTTACCGAAAGACTGGTATATTAACAATACTACAACACAGTGATCCTTTGACCTCTATTCCCTGCTTTGGAATTGGTGGGGGATTGTTGGAATTTGACCCATTTTATATGACCCATTCAGAAGAAATTCCAAAGCATTAAGTGATTATTGGTTTTAGTACCACTTTGCTAGTCTATGATAGTCCATACTAACTTAAATAGCAGCACTCGTACCTATGTCTGAATAAAGAAAGCATTGGGAGAGAAAGAGAGCATTGCTATGAGTACACACGCACGCGCGCATGTATACGCGCTTTTTCGCGTGTTGTCCCACGTGACTTGTGACTTGCGGCGCACGACCGTGGCCTGTCGTGTCTGTGAGTCTAAGTAACTTTTTATCACTCGTATCCTCTATCAAATCTGAACCATTATATATTAATCAAGAGGATTAATATATGATTAATTGCCATAATTAGAGTTAATAAGTCAGTCATGCTATTGACTGCTAATTGTGTGGGCGCAATTAGAGAGGAAACGGCTCCTGGAGGGCAGACGTGCCTATATAAGGCCCCTGAAGACGTCCAGGTTTCTACAACGTAAAAAATCGCTTACACTTCTTCTTCTTCTTCCTTCTTTTGGAGAGCTGTGTTATGGTGTTGAGCTACTTCCATCTCGCCGGCCCTATTTCTTGGCGTGCACCGAGGAAAAGGGTGAGCGGAATCTTCGTACCTTTTTGCCACCATGAAGCCCGCACGAGGGGCGGCAATAAGGTTTCTGGGCAGCGCATCTACGCGACCGCTCAAGACTGATCCGTGACGATCTGCGCTGCCTCATCGACGAGCTACCACGTCTACATCGACGGTCTGCTTCGTCTACAATTTGTGTTGTTTTAAGCGCTGACAAACCCAAAGTGAGTTCCAATGGCTCCTTTGATTTTTATTGTGTTGCTTTGCCTGCTGCATGTGTTAGTTTGTATCTCGAGTTTGACTTGTTATGAAATTTGCCTAAAACTAAATTTGAATGGGAAAATGGATTGGGGATAATGGAGAGTGGGGGGTATAAGGGGTGATGAGTATTATTGAGTGGTGTGTATTTTGTTGGGTGAGTAAGGGTGGTAGGATTGATTGGAAATTAGGGGGAGGAATAGGGGGGTATAGAAGGTGGATTATGTGATAAGGATTTTTAATTAGTTGGTTGTATTGCAGTGGGAGAGTTAGGAATTTATGGTAGGAAGGTTTGTGGAAGGTATGGAGGAAGATGGAGTTTGATGATATGGATAGTGGTTATTATGTGATAATAAAGGTTATTTGTGTGGGTATAGGTTGGGTGTGTGAGGTTGAGATGATGAGGAAGTGGATAGAAGTGTAGGTGTGTAAGGGAATAGTGTTATGAGGATTTTAGAATATTGGGGGTTTTTAGGAGTGGTCATGCAATCGAGGCCGGTCTTAGAATGCCTAGTTCGGAAATGTCATAACATTGCTCGATTGAATCCGTGTTAGGCAGAGAAACAATCGAGTATGTAAACATAGAATGGAGCTACCGTGAGACATCATATCATTGCCCATGTCGTCCAATTATTGTTACACTCAGAGTCAACATATCACCGCTAGAACCATCAAGTAATACAAGCCAGGGAAGCATCGGGCCAAACTGTGACGTCGTGAGATTGGCCTTACATGCTGTCCTTTATGTCATCATGCTCGATTATATACCATTATCGCCCACCATGAACAATTGATTTGGACAAGGAAGGAGATATCTGAGATATCATATATCGCCTATTGGCACTTCCTATGCGTTATACTCGTTGGCCACTAGAATCTCGGCTAGAACCAACGAAGTTTAGAAAGGCGTGCTAAGCAATCGGGCCGACTTATGACGAACTGCCCATTCAATGTCATCATGCTCGATGGACACCGTGTTACAGCAAGAACAAGCGGTATGGACAAAGAATGGAGCTACCGTGAGACATCATATCATTGCCAATGGCTGTTCCAATATGATTACACTCATTAGTCACATATCACCGCTAGAACAAACGAAGTATATACAGGCGAGTGAAGCAATCGGACCAAACTGTGACGTCCGTGAGATGTGGGCCTTACTTGCCCCCTGTCCGTTAATGTCATCATGCTCGATTACACTTATCACCCACCATGACAATGATTAATGAACAAGGAATGGAGATATCGTAGGATATCATATCATCGCTATTGGCACGTCCTATGTCGTTATACTCGTTGGCCACTATAATCATCGCTAGACCAACGAAGTTTAAAAAAGGCGAGTTCAAGCATCGGGCCAAACTGTGACGTCATGAGATGAGGACTTATGAGATGCACCATTCAATGTCACCATGCTCGATTGACACCGTGTTAGCAGCGGAACAATCGAGTATACAATAGATTGGAGCTCCCGTGAGAACAATAAATCATTGCCCAATGGTCGTCCAATATTGTTACACACTCATTGACACTAATCACGCGCTAGAACCAACAAGTATAGTACAAGCCGAGTGAAGCAATCGGCAAACAATACGTCCGTGAGATGAGGCCTTACATGCTGCTCATTCGATATCATCATGCTCGATTAACACCATATCACCACCATAACAATTGATTATGGACAAGGAATGGAGATATCGTGAGATATCATATCATCGCCTAATGGCACGTCCTATGTCGTTATACTCGTTGGCCACTATATCATCGGCTAGAACCATCGAAGTTTAAAAAAGGCGAGTTCAAGCAATCGGGCCAAACTGTGACGTCCATGAGATGAGGACTTATGAGATGCCCATTCCATGTCACCATGCTCGATTGACACCGTGTTAGCAGCGAGAACAATCGAGTATATACAAAGAATGGAGCTACCGTGAGACATCATATCATTGCCCAATGGTCGTCCAATATTGTTACACTCATTAGTCCAACATATCACCGGCTAGAACAAACGAAGTATATACAAGGCGAGTGAAGCAATCGGGCCAAACTGTGACGTCCGTGAGATGGGGCCTTACATGCTGTCCGTTTAATGTCATCATGCTCGATTAACAACTTATCACCACCATGAACAATTGATTATGGACAAGGAATGGAGATATCGTGAGATATCTATCATCGCCTATATGGCACGTCCTATGTCATCATCACGTTGGCCAAATATCATCGGCGAGAACCACGAAGTTTAAAAAAGGCGAGTTGCAAGAATCGGGCCAAACTGTGACGTCCTTGAGTGAGAACTTTATGAGATTCCATTCAATGTCATCATGCTCGATTGCCACCGTGTTAGCAGGCGGAACAATCGAGTATAGACAAGAATGGAGCTACCGTGAGACATCATATCATTGCCCAATGGCTCGTCCAAATTGTTACACTCATTAGTCAACATATCACCGCTAGAACAACGAAGTATATACAAGGCGAGTGAAGCAATCGGGCCAAACTGTGACGTCCGTGAAGTGGCCTTACATGCGGTCCGTTTAATGTCATCATGCCGATTAACAACTTATCACCTCCATGAACAATTGTTATGGACAAGGAATGGAGATACGTGAGATATCTATAATCGCCTAATGGCAACGCCATGTCGTTATACTCGTTGGCCACTATATCACGCGCTAAAACCAACAAAGTTTAAAAGGCAGTTCCAAGCAATCGGGCCAAACTGTGACGTCCATGTATGACTTATGAGTGCCCATTCAATGTCATCATGCTCGATTGACACCGGTTAGCAGCAGAGAACAATCGAGTATGGACAAAGAATGGAGCTACCGTGAGACATCATAATCATTGCCAATGGCTGTCCAAATTTTGTTACACTCATTAGTCAACAATCACCGGCTAGAACATACGAAATATATACAAGGCGAGTGAAGCAATCGGACCCAAACTGTGACGTCCGTGAGATGTGTGGCCTTACATGCTGTCCGTTAATCATCATGCTCGATTAACAACATCACCACCATGAACAATTGATTATGACAAGGAATGGAGATAGTCGTGAGATATCATATATCGCCTAATGGCACGTCCTATGTCGTTATACTCGTTGGCCACTATATCACCGGCTAGAACCAACGAAGTTTAGAAAAGGCGAGTCCAAGCAATCGGGCCGACTATGACATGCCCATTCAATGTCATCATGCTCGATTGACACCGTGTTATCACAAGAACAATCGAGTATGGACAAAGAATGGAGCTACCGTGAGACATCAATCATTGCCCAATGGTCGTCCAATATTGTTACACTCATTAGTCAACAATCACCGGCTAGAACCAACGAAGTATATACAAGCCGAGTGAAGCAATCGGCCAAACTATGACGTCCGTGATATGTGGCCTTCATGCTGTTCATTCGATATCATCATGCTCGATTAACACCATATCACCACCATGAACATTGATTATGGACAAGGAATGGAGATATCTTGAGATATCATATCATCGCCTAATGGCATCGTCCTATGTCGTTATACTCGTTGGCCACTATATCATCGGCTAGAACCAACGAAGTTTAGAAAAAGGCGAGTCAAGCAATCGGACCAAACTGTGACGTCCATGAGATGAGGTCTTATGATGCCCATTCAATGTCACCATGCTCGATTGACACCGTGTTAGCAGCGACAACAATCGAGTATATACAAAGAATGGAGCTACCGTGAGACATCATATCATTGCCCAATGGTCGTCCAATATTGTTACACTCATTAGTCAACAATATCACCGGCT
This sequence comes from Eleusine indica, assembly GCA_030378355.1. Classification (NCBI taxonomy): domain Eukaryota; kingdom Viridiplantae; phylum Streptophyta; class Magnoliopsida; order Poales; family Poaceae; genus Eleusine; species Eleusine indica. Next base: position 2,921,189 of record JARKIM010000010.1, on the reverse strand, counting down.
AGAACCAACGAAGTATATACAAGCCGAGTGAAGCGATCGGGCCAAACTATGACGTCCGTGAGATGAGGCCTTACATGCTGCTCATTCGATATCATCATGCTCGATTAACACCATATCACCACCATGAACAATTGATTATGGACAAGGAATGGAGAGATCTTGAGATATCATATCATCGCCTAATGGCACGTCCTATGTCGTTATACTCGTTGGCCACTATATCATCGACTAGAACCAACGAAGTTTAAAAAAGGCGAGTTCAAGCAATCGGACCGACTTATGAGATGCCCATTCAATGTCACCATGCTCGATTGACACCGTGTTATCAGCGAGAACAATCGAGTATATACAAAGAATGGAACTACCGTGAGACATCATATCATTGCCCAATGGTCGTCCAATATTGTTACACTCATTAGTCAACATATCACCGCTAGAACCAACGTAGTATATACAAGCGAGTGAAGCGATCGGGCCAAACTGTGACGTCCGTGAGATGTGGCCTTACATGCCGTCCGTTTAATGTCATCATGCTCGATTAACAACTTATCACCACCATGAACAATTGATTATGGACAAGGAATGGAGTTATCGTGAGATATCATTTCATCGCCTAATGGCACGTCCTATGTCGTTATATCGTTGGCCACTATATCACAGCTAGAACCACGAGTTAAAAAGGGGCGAGTGCAAGCAATCGGCCGACTTGAGGACTTATGCACTCATTCAATGTCAATCATGCTCGATTGACACCGTGTTACCAGCGAGAACAATCGAGTATGGACAAAGAATGGAGCTACCGTGAGACATCATATCATTGCCCACATGGCTTCCAATATTGTTACAACTCATTAGTCAACATATCACCGGCTAGACAAACGAAGTTATATACAAGGCGAGTGAAGCAATCGGACCAAACTGTGACGTCCGTGAGATGTGGCCTTACATGCTGTCCGTTTAATGTCATCAATGCCGATAACAACTTATCACCACCATGAACAATTGATTATGGACAAGGAATGGAGATATCTTAAGATATCATATCATCGCCTAATGGCACGTCCTATGTCGTTATACTCGTTGGCCACTATATCATCGGGCTAGAACCAACGAAGTTTAAAAAAGGCGAGTTCAAGCATTCGGGCCAAACTGTGACGTCCATGAGATGAGACTTATGAGATGCCCATTCAATGTCACCATGCTCGATTGACACCGTGTTAGCAGCGAGAACAATCGAGTATATACAAAGAATGGAGCTACCGTGAGACATCATATCATTGCCCAATGGCGTCCAATATTGTTACACTCATTAGTCACATATCACCGGCTAGAACAAACGAAGTATATACAAGCCGAGTGAAGCAATCGGGCCAAACTTGACGTCCGTGAGATGAGGCCTTACATGCTGCTCCATTCGATATCATCATGCTCGATTAACACCATATCACCACCATAAACAATTGATTATGGACAAGGAATGGAGATATCGTGAGATTCATATCATCGCCTAATGGCACGTCCTATGTCGTTATACTCGTTGGCCACTATATCATCGGCTAGAACCAACGAAGTTTAAAAAAGGCGAGTTCAAGCAATCGGGCCAAACTGTGACGTCATGAGATGAGGACTTATGAGATGCCCATTCAATGTCACCATGCTCGATTGACACCGTGTTAGCAGCGAGAACAATCGAGTATATACAAAGAATGGAGCTACCGTGAGACATCATATCATTGCCCAATGGTCGTCCATATTGTGTTACACTCATTAGTCAACAATCACCTATCAACGCTAGAACAAACAAGTATATACAAGGCCGAGAGCAATCGAGCCAAACTGTGACGTCCGTGAGATGGGGCCTTACATGCTGTCCGTTAATGTCATTCATGCTCGATTAACAACTTATCACCACCATGAACAATGATTATGGACAAGGAATGAGATATCGTAGAATATCTATCATCGCCTAATGGCACGTCCTATGTCATATACTCGTTGGCCACTATATCATCGGCTAAAACCAACGAAGTTTAAAAAAGGCGAGTTCAAGCAATCGGGCCTAAACTTGACGTCCTTGAGATAGAACTTAAGATGCACATTCAATGTCATCATGCTCGATGACACCGTGTTAGCAGCGAGAACAATCGAGTATAGCACCAAAGAATGAACTAACCGTAGAACATCATATCATTGCCCAATGGCTCGTCCAATATTGTTACACTCATTAGTCAAACATATCACCCATCCGTCTAGCACACTAACGGGAAGTATATACAGGCGAGTGAAGAATCGGCCAAACTGTGACGTCCGTGAGATGTGGCCTTACGATGCTGCCTTTAATGCATCATGCGCGATTTAACAACATTATCACCACCATGATCAATTGATTATGGACAGAATGGAGATATCGTGAGATATCATATATATCGCCTAATGCACGTCCTAGGTTATACTCGTTGGCCACTATATCAACCGCTAGAACAAAAGTTTAGAAAATGGCGAGTCAAGCATCGGCCGACTGTGAGATGGACATTGCCATTCAATGTCCATCATGCTCGATTGACACGTGTTTGCAGCAAAAGAACAATCGAGTATGGCAAAGAATGGAGCTACCGTGAGAACATCATATCAGCCTTAATGGTGTCCAATCGTTGTAACACTCATTAGCACATATCACCGGCTAGAACAACGAAGTATATACAGGCGAGTGAAGCAATCGGACTAAACTGTGACGTCTGAGAGAGTGGGCCTTACATGCGGTCCATTTAATGTCTCATGCTCGATTAACACACTTATCACCACCATGAACAATTGAGTATGGACAAGAATGGAGAAATCGGGAGAATCATATAATATCGCCTAATGGCGCACTCTATTCGTATACTCGTTGGCCACTAATCACGGCTAAACCAACGAATTTAGAAAAGCGAGTCAAGGGCAAACGGTGTCGAGAGCCGACTTATACATGCCCATTCTTATTCTCATGCTCATTGACACCGTGTTAGCAGCGGAACAATCGAGTATGGACAAAGAATTGATACTACCGTGAGACATCAATCATTGCACAATGGCAGTCCAATATTGTTTACACTCTTAGGCCAACTATATCACCGGCTAGAACCAACGAATATACAACGCCAGTGAAGCAATCGGGCCAAACTAGGACGTCCGGGAGAATAGCCTTACATCTTTCATCTCGAAATCACATGCTCTTGTAACACACATATCACCTCCATGAAACAATGGAGTATGGACAGGAATGAGATATCGTAGAATCATATCATCGCCTAATGGCACGTCCTATGTCGTTATACTCGTGGCCACTATATCATCATCGCTAGAAACCAACGAAGTTTAAAAAAGGTGAGTTCAAGCAATCGGGCCAAACTGTGACGTCCATGAATGAGGACTTATGAGATTGCCCATTCAATTCCATGCCGATTAACAACTTAGCACCACCAGAACAATGATTGGACAAGGAATGGAGATATCGTGAGAATCATATCATGCCTAAATGGCATCGCCTATGTGTTATACTCGTGTGCCACTATATCACCGCTAGAACCAACGAAGTTTAAAAGGCGAGTTCAGCAATCGTGCCGACCTGTGATGACATGCCCATTCATGTCCGAATCAAGACGTTGACAACCGTGTTATCAGCAAGAACAATCGAGTATGGACAAAGAATGGAGCTACCGTGAGACATCAAATCATTGCACAATGGCTAGTCCAATATTGTTACACTCATTAGTCAACATATCACCGGCTAGAACAAACGAAGTATATACAAGGCGAGTGAAGCAATCGGGCCAAACTGTGACGTCCGTGACATGTGGCCTTACATGCTGTCCGTTTAATGTCATCATGCTCGATTAACAACTTATCACCACCATGAACAATTGATTATGGACAAGGAATGGAGATATCGTGAGATATCATATCATCGCCTAATGGCACGTCCTATGTCGTTATACTCGTTGGCCACTATATCACCGGCTAGAACCAACGAAGTTTAGAAAGGCGAGTCCAAGCAATCGGGCCGACTTATGACATGCCCATTCAATGTCATCTTGCTCGATTGACACCGTGTTATCAGCAAGAACAATCGAGTATGGACAAAGAATGGAGCTACCGTGAGACATCATATCATTGCACAATGGCTAGTCCAATATTGTTACACTCATTAGTCAACATATCACCGGCTAGAACAAACGAAGTATATACAAGGCGAGTGAAGCAATCGGACCAAACTGTGACGTCCGTGAGATGTGGCCTTACATGCTGTCCGTTTAATGTCATCATGCTCGATTAACAACTTATCACCACCATGAACAATTGATTATGGACAAGGAATGGAGATATCTTAAGATATCATATCGTCGCCTAATGGCACGTCCTATGTCGTTATACTCGTTGGCCACTATATCATCGGCTAGAACCAACGAAGTTTAAAAAAGGCGAGTTCAAGCAATCGGGCCAAACTGTGACGTCCATGAGATGTGGCCTTACATGCTGTCCGTTTAATGTCATCATGCTCGATTAACACTTATCACCACCATGAACAATTGATTATGGACAAGGAATGGAGATATCTTCAGATATCATATCATCGCCTAATGGCACGTCCTATGTCGTTATACTCGTTGGCCACTATATCATCGGCTAGAACCAACGAAGTTTAAAAAAGGTGAGTTCAAGCATCGGGCCAAACTGTGACGTCCATGAGATGAGGACTTATGAGATGCCCATTCAATGTCACCATGCTCGATTAACAACTTATCACCACCATGAACAATTGATTATGGACAAGGAATGGAGATATCGTGAGATATCATATCATCGCCTAATGGCACGTCCTATGTCGTTATACTCGTTGGCCACTATATCACCGGCTAGAACCAACGAAGTTGAGAAAAGGCGAGTCCAAGCAATCGGGCCGACTTATGACATGCCCATTCAATGTCATCATGCTCGATTGACACCGTGTTATCAGCAAGAACAATCGAGTATGGACAAAGAATGGAGCTACCGTGAGACATCAAATCATTGCACAATGGCTAGTCCAATATTGTTACACTCATTAGTCAACATATCACCGCTAGAACAAACGAAGTATATACAAGGCGAGTGAAGCAATCGGGCCAAACTGTGACGTCCGTGACATGTGGCCTTACATGCTGTCCGTTTAATGTCATCATGCTCGATTAACAACTTATCACCACCATGAACAATTGATTATGGACAAGGAATGGAGATATCGTGAGATATCATATCATCGCCTAATGGCACGTCCTATGTCGTTATACTCGTTGGCCACTATATCACCGGCTAGAACCAACGAAGTTTAGAAAAGGCGAGTCCAAGCAATCGGGCCGACTTATGACATGCCCATTCAATGTCATCATGCTCGATTGACACCGTGTTATCAGCAAGAACAATCGAGTATGGACAAAGAATGGAGCTACCGTGAGACATCATATCATTGCACAATGGCTAGTCCAATATTGTTACACTCATTAGTCAACATATCACCGGCTAGAACAAACGAAGTATATACAAGGCGAGTGAAGCAATCGGACCAAACTGTGACGTCCGTGAGATGTGGCCTTACATGCTGTCCGTTTAATGTCATCATGCTCGATTAACAACTTATCACCACCATGAACAATTGATTATGGACAAGGAATGGAGATATCGTGAGATATCATATCATCGCCTAATGGCACGTCCTATGTCGTTATACTCGTTGGCCACTATATCATCGGCTAGAACCAACGAAGTTTAAAAAAGGCGAGTTCAAGCAATCGGGCCAAACTGTGACGTCCATGAGATGAGGACTTATGAGATGCCCATTCAATGTCACCATGCTCGATTGACACCGTGTTAGCAGCGAGAACAATCGAGTATATACAAAGAATGGAGCTACCGTGAGACATCATATCATTGCCCAATGGTCGTCCAATACTGTTACACTCATTAGTCAACATATCACCGGCTAGAACCAACGAAGTATATACAAGCCGAGTGAAGCAATCGGGCCAAACTATGACGTCCGTGAGATGAGGCCTGCTCATTCGATATCATCATGCTCGATTAACACCATATCACCACCATGAACAATTGATTATGGACAAGGAATGGAGATATCGTGAGATATCATATCATCGCCTAATGGCACGTCCTATGTCGTTATACTGGCTGGTCACTATATCATCGGCTAGAACCAACGAAGTTTAAAAAAGGCGAGTTCAAGCAATCGGGCCAAACTGTGACCTCCATGAGATGAGGACTTATGAGATGCACATTCAATGTCATCATGCTCGATTGACACCGTGTTAGCAGCGAGAACAATCGAGTATAGACAAAGAATGGAGCTAGTGAGACATCATATCATTGCCCAATGGCTCGTCCAATATTGTTACACTCATTAGTCAACATATCACCGGCTAGAACAAACGAAGTATATACAAGGCGAGTGAAGCAATCGGGCCAAACTGTGACGTCCGTGAGATGTGGCCTTACATGCTGTCCGTTTAATGTCATCATGCTCGATTAACAACTTCTCACCACCATGAACAATTGATTATGGACAAGGAATGGAGATATCGTGAGATATCATATCATCGCCTAATGGCACGTCCTATGTCATCATACTCGTTGGCCACTATATCATCGGCTAGAACCAACGAAGTTTAAAAAAGGCGAGTTCAAGCAATCGGGCCAAACTGTGACGTCCATGAGATGAGGACTTATGAGATGCCCATTCAATGTCACCATGCTCGATTGACACCGTGTTAGCAGCGAGAACAATCGAGTATATACAAAGAATGGAGCTACCGTGAGACATCATATCATTGCCCAATGGTCGTCCAATATTGTTACACTCATTAGTCAACATATCACCGGCTAGAACCAACGAAGTATATACAAGCCGAGTGAAGCAATCGGGCCAAACTATGACGTCCGTGAGATGAGGCCTTACATGCTGTTCATTCGATATCATCATGCTCGATTAACACCATATCACCACCATGAACAATTGATTATGGACAAGGAATGGAGATATCTTGAGATATCATATCATCGCCTAATGGCACGTCCTATGTCGTTATACTCGTTGGCCACTATATCATCGGCTAGAACCAACGAAGTTTAGAAAAGGCGAGTCCAAGCAACCGGGCCAAACTGTGACGTCCATGAGATAAGGACTTATGAGATGCACATTCAATGTCATCATGCTCGATTGACACCGTGTTAGCAGCGAGAACAATCGAGTATGGACAAAGAATGGAGCTACCGTGAGACATCATATCATTGCCCAATGGCTCGTCCAATATTGTTACACTCATTAGTCAACATATCACCGGCTAGAACAAACGAAGTATATACAAGGCGAGTGAAGCAATCGGGCCAAACTGTGACGTCCGTGAGATGTGGCCTTACATGCTGTCCGTTTAATGTCATCATGCTCGATTAACAACTTATCACCACCATGAACAATTGATTATGGACAAGGAATGGAGATATCGTGAGATATCATATCATCGCCTAATGGCACGTCCTATGTCGTTATACTGGCTGGCCACTATATCATCGGCCAGAACCAACGAAGTTTAAAAAAGGCGAGTTCAAGCAATCGGGCCAAACTGTGACGTCCATGAGATGAGGACTTATGAGATGCCCATTCAATGTCACCATGCTCGATTGACACCGTGTTAGCAGCGAGAACAATCGAGTATATACAAAGAATGGAGCTACCGTGAGACATCATATCATTGCCCAATGGTCGTCCAATATTGTTACACTCATTAGTCAACATATCACCGGCTAGAACCAACGAAGTATATACAAGCCGAGTGAAGCAATCGGGCCAAACTATGACGTCCGTGAGATGAGGCCTTACATGCTGCTCATTCGATATCATCATGCTCGATTAACACCATATCACCACCATGAACAATTGATTATGGACAAGGAATGGAGATATCGTGAGATATCATATCATCGCCTAATGGCACGTCCTATGTCGTTATACTCGTTGGCCACTATATCATCGGCTAGAACCAACGAAGTTTAGAAAAGGCGAGTCCAAGCAACCGGGCCAAACTGTGACGTCCATGAGATAAGGACTTATGAGATGCACATTCAATGTCATCATGCTCGATTGACACCGTGTTAGCAGCGAGAACAATCGAGTATGGACAAAGAATGGAGCTACCGTGAGACATCATATCATTGCCCAATGGCTCGTGCAATATTGTTACACTCATTAGTCAACATATCACCGGCTAGAACAAACGAAGTATATACAAGGCGAGTGAAGCAATCGGGCCAAACTGTGACGTCCGTGAGATGTGGCCTTACATGCTGTCCGTTTAATGTCATCATGCTCGATTAACAACTTATCACCACCATGAACAATTGATTATGGACAAGGAATAGAGATATCGTGAGATATCATATCATCGCCTAATGGCACGTCCTATGTCGTTATACTGGCTGGCCACTATATCGTCGGCTAGAACCAACGAAGTTTAGAAAAGGCGAGTTCAAGCAATCGGGCCAAACTGTGACCTCCATGAGATGAGGACTTATGAGATGCACATTCAATGTCATCATGCTCGATTGACACCGTGTTAGCAGCGAGAACAATCGAGTATAGACAAAGAATGGAGCTAGTGAGACATCATATCATTGCCCAATGGCTCGTCCAATATTGTTACACTCATTAGTCAACATATCACCGGCTAGAACAAACGAAGTATATACAAGGCGAGTGAAGCAATCGGGCCAAACTGTGACGTCCGTGAGATGTGGCCTTACATGCTGTCCGTTTAATGTCATCATGCTCGATTAACAACTTATCACCACCATGAACAATTGATTATGGACAAGGAATGGAGATATCGTGAGATATCATATCATCGCCTAATGGCACGTCCTATGTCATCATACTCGTTGGCCACTATATCATCGGCTAGAACCAACGAAGTTTAAAAAAGGCGAGTTCAAGCAATCGGGCCAAACTGTGACGTCCATGAGATGAGGACTTATGAGATGCCCATTCAATGTCACCATGCTCGATTGACACCGTGTTAGCAGCGAGAACAATCGAGTATATACAAAGAATGGAGCTACCGTGAGACATCATATCATTGCCCAATGGTCGTCCAATATTGTTACACTCATTAGTCAACATATCACCGGCTAGAACCAACGAAGTATATACAAGCCGAGTGAAGCAATCGGGCCAAACTATGACGTCCGTGAGATGAGGCCTTACATGCTGTTCATTCGATATCATCATGCTCGATTAACACCATATCACCACCATGAACAATTGATTATGGACAAGGAATGGAGATATCTTGAGATATCATATCATCGCCTAATGGCACGACCTATGTCGTTATACTCGTTGGCCACTATATCATCGGCTAGAACCAACGAAGTTTAGAAAAGGCGAGTCCAAGCAACCGGGCCAAACTGTGACGTCCATGAGATAAGGACTTATGAGATGCACATTCAATGTCATCATGCTCGATTGACACCGTGTTAGCAGCGAGAACAATCGAGTATGGACAAAGAATGGAGCTAGTGAGACATCATATCATTGCCCAATGGCTTGTCCAATATTGTTACACTCATTAGTCAACATATCACCGGCTAGAACAAACGAAGTATATACAAGGCGAGTGAAGCAATCGGGCCAAACTGTGACGTCCGTGAGATGTGGCCTTACATGCTGTCCGTTTAATGTCATCATGCTCGATTAACAACTTATCACCACCATGAACAATTGATTATGGACAAGGAATGGAGATATCGTGAGATATCATATCATCGCCTAATGGCACGTCCTATGTCATCATACTCGTTGGCCACTATATCATCGGCTAGAACCAACGAAGTTTAAAAAAGGCGAGTTCAAGCAATCGGGCCAAACTGTGACGTCCATGAGATGAGGACTTATGAGATGCCCATTCAATGTCACCATGCTCGATTGACACCGTGTTAGCAGCGAGAACAATCGAGTATATACAAAGAATGGAGCTACCGTGAGACATCATATCATTGCCCAATGGTCGTCCAATATTGTTACACTCATTAGTCAACATATCACCGGCTAGAACCAACGAAGTATATACAAGCCGAGTGAAGCAATCGGGCCAAACTATGACGTCCGTGAGATGAGGCCTTACATGCTGTTCATTCGATATCATCATGCTCGATTAACACCATATCACCACCATGAACAATTGATTATGGACAAGGAATGGAGATATCTTGAGATATCATATCATCGCCTAATGGCACGTCCTATGTCGTTATACTCGTTGGCCACTATATCATCGGCTAGAACCAACGAAGTTTAGAAAAGGCGAGTCCAAGCAACCGGGCCAAACTGTGACGTCCATGAGATAAGGACTTATGAGATGCACATTCAATGTCATCATGCTCGATTGACACCGTGTTAGCAGCGAGAACAATCGAGTATGGACAAAGAATGGAGCTACCGTGAGACATCATATCATTGCCCAATGGCTCGTCCAATATTGTTACACTCATTAGTCAACATATCACCGGCTAGAACAAACGAAGTATATACAAGGCGAGTGAAGCAATCGGCCCAAACTGTGACGTCCGTGAGATGTGGCCTTACATGCTGTCCGTTTAATGTCATCATGCTCGATTAACAACTTATCACCACCATGAACAATTGATTATGGACAAGGAATGGAGATATCGTGAGATATCATATCATCGCCTAATGGCACGTCCTATGTCGTTATACTGGCTGGCCACTATATCATCGGCCAGAACCAACGAAGTTTAAAAAAGGCGAGTTCAAGCAATCGGGCCAAACTGTGACGTCCATGAGATGAGGACTTATGAGATGCCCATTCAATGTCACCATGCTCGATTGACACCGTGTTAGCAGCGAGAACAATCGAGTATATACAAAGAATGGAGCTACCGTGAGACATCATATCATTGCCCAATGGTCGTCCAATATTGTTACACTCATTAGTCAACATATCACCGGCTAGAACCAACGAAGTATATACAAGCCGAGTGAAGCAATCGGGCCAAACTATGACGTCCGTGAGATGAGGCCTTACATGCTGCTCATTCGATATCATCATGCTCGATTAACACCATATCACCACCATGAACAATTGATTATGGACAAGGAATGGAGATATCGTGAGATATCATATCATCGCCTAATGGCACGTCCTATGTCGTTATACTCGTTGGCCACTATATCATCGGCTAGAACCAACGAAGTTTAGAAAAGGCGAGTCCAAGCAACCGGGCCAAACTGTGACGTCCATGAGATAAGGACTTATGAGATGCACATTCAATGTCATCATGCTCGATTGACACCGTGTTAGCAGCGAGAACAATCGAGTATGGACAAAGAATGGAGCTACCGTGAGACATCATATCATTGCCCAATGGCTCGTGCAATATTGTTACACTCATTAGTCAACATATCACCGGCTAGAACAAACGAAGTATATACAAGGCGAGTGAAGCAATCGGGCCAAACTGTGACGTCCGTGAGATGTGGCCTTACATGCTGTCCGTTTAATGTCATCATGCTCGATTAACAACTTATCACCACCATGAACAATTGATTATGGACAAGGAATAGAGATATCGTGAGATATCATATCATCGCCTAATGGCACGTCCTATGTCGTTATACTGGCTGGTCACTATATCATCGGCTAGAACCAACGAAGTTTAGAAAAGGCGAGTTCAAGCAATCGGGCCAAACTGTGACCTCCATGAGATGAGGACTTATGAGATGCACATTCAATGTCATCATGCTCGATTGACACCGTGTTAGCAGCGAGAACAATCGAGTATAGACAAAGAATGGAGCTAGTGAGACATCATATCATTGCCCAATGGCTCGTCCAATATTGTTACACTCATTAGTCAACATATCACCGGCTAGAACAAACGAAGTATATACAAGGCGAGTGAAGCAATCGGGCCAAACTGTGACGTCCGTGAGATGTGGCCTTACATGCTGTCCGTTTAATGTCATCATGCTCGATTAACAACTTATCACCACCATGAACAATTGATTATGGACAAGGAATGGAGATATCGTGAGATATCATATCATCGCCTAATGGCACGTCCTATGTCATCATACTCGTTGGCCACTATATCATCGGCTAGAACCAACGAAGTTTAAAAAAGGCGAGTTCAAGCAATCGGGCCAAACTGTGACGTCCATGAGATGAGGACTTATGAGATGCCCATTCAATGTCACCATGCTCGATTGACACCGTGTTAGCAGCGAGAACAATCGAGTATATACAAAGAATGGAGCTACCGTGAGACATCATATCATTGCCCAATGGTCGTCCAATATTGTTACACTCATTAGTCAACATATCACCGGCTAGAACAAACGAAGTATATACAAGGCGAGTGAAGCAATCGGGCCAAACTATGACGTCCGTGAGATGAGGCCTTACATGCTGTTCATTCGATATCATCATGCTCGATTAACACCATATCACCACCATGAACAATTGATTATGGACAAGGAATGGAGATATCTTGAGATATCATATCATCGCCTAATGGCACGACCTATGTCGTTATACTCGTTGGCCACTATATCATCGGCTAGAACCAACGAAGTTTAGAAAAGGCGAGTCCAAGCAACCGGGCCAAACTGTGACGTCCATGAGATAAGGACTTATGAGATGCACATTCAATGTCATCATGCTCGATTGACACCGTGTTAGCAGCGAGAACAATCGAGTATGGACAAAGAATGGAGCTACCGTGAGACATCATATCATTGCCCAATGGCTCGTCCAATATTGTTACACTCATTAGTCAACATATCACCGGCTAGAACAAACGAAGTATATACAAGGCGAGTGAAGCAATCGGGCCAAACTGTGACGTCCGTGAGATGTGGCCTTACATGCTGTCCGTTTAATGTCATCATGCTCGATTAACAACTTATCACCACCATGAACAATTGATTATGGACAAGGAATGGAGATATCGTGAGACATCATATCATCGCCTAATGGCACGTCCTATGTCGTTATACTGGCTGGCCACTATATCATCGGCCAGAACCAACGAAGTTTAAAAAAGGCGAGTTCAAGCAATCGGGCCAAACTGTGACGTCCATGAGATGAGGACTTATGAGATGCCCATTCAATGTCACCATGCTCGATTGACACCGTGTTAGCAGCGAGAACAATCGAGTATATACAAAGAATGGAGCTACCGTGAGACATCATATCATTGCCCAATGGTCGTCCAATATTGTTACACTCATTAGTCAACATATCACCGGCTAGAACCAACGAAGTATATACAAGCCGAATGAAGCAATCGGGCCAAACTATGACGTCCGTGAGATGAGGCCTTACATGCTGCTCATTCGATATCATCATGCTCGATTAACACCATATCACCACCATGAACAATTGATTATGGACAAGGAATGGAGATATCGTGAGATATCATATCCTCGCCTAATGGCACGTCCTATGTCGTTATACTCGTTGGCCACTATATCACCGGCTAGAACCAACGAAGTTTAGAAAAGGCGAGTCCAAGCAATCGGGCCGACTTATGACATGCCCATTCAATGTCATCATGCTCGATTGACACCGTGTTATCAGCAAGAACAATCGAGTATGGACAAAGAATGGAGCTACCGTGAGACATCATATCATTGCACAATGGCTAGTCCAATATTGTTACACTCATTAGTCAACATATCACCGGCTAGAACAAACGAAGTATATACAAGGCGAGTGAAGCAATCGGACCAAACTGTGACGTCCGTGAGATGTGGCCTTACATGTTGTCCGTTTAATGTCATCATGCTCGATTAACAACTTATCACCACCATGAACAATTGATTATGGACAAGGAATGGAGATATCGTGAGATATCATATCATCGCCTAATGGCACGTCCTATGTCGTTATACTCGTTGGCCACTATATCATCGGCTAGAACCAACGAAGTTTAAAAAAGGCGAGTTCAAGCAATCGGGCCAAACTGTGACGTCCATGAGATGAGGACTTATGAGATGCCCATTCAATGTCACCATGCTCGATTGACACCGTGTTAGCAGCGAGAACAATCGAGTATATACAAAGAATGGAGCTACCGTGAGACATCATATCATTGCCCAATGGTCGTCCAATATTGTTACACTCATTAGTCAACATATCACCGGCTAGAACCAACGAAGTATATACAAGCCGAGTGAAGCAATCGGGCCAAACTATGACGTCCGTGAGATGAGGCCTTACATGCTGCTCATTCGATATCATCATGCTCGATTAACACCATATCACCACCATGAACAATTGATTATGGACAAGGAATGGAGATATCGTGAGATATCATATCATCGCCTAATGGCACGTCCTATGTCGTTATACTCGTTGGCCACTATATCATCGGCTAGAACCAACGAAGTTTAGAAAAGGCGAGTCCAAGCAACCGGGCCAAACTGTGACGTCCATGAGATAAGGACTTATGAGATGCACATTCAATGTCATCATGCTCGATTGACACCGTGTTAGCAGCGAGAACAATCGAGTATGGACAAAGAATGGAGCTACCGTGAGACATCATATCATTGCCCAATGGCTCGTGCAATATTATTACACTCATTAGTCAACATATCACCGGCTAGAACAAACGAAGTATATACAAGGCGAGTGAAGCAATCGGGCCAAACTGTGACGTCCGTGAGATGTGGCCTTACATGCTGTCCGTTTAATGTCATCATGCTCGATTAACAACTTATCACCACCATGAACAATTGATTATGGACAAGGAATAGAGATATCGTGAGATATCATATCATCGCCTAATGGCACGTCCTATGTCGTTATACTGGCTGGCCACTATATCATCGGCTAGAACCAACGAAGTTTAAAAAAGGCGAGTTCAAGCAATCGGGCCAAACTGTGACCTCCATGAGATGAGGACTTATGAGATGCACATTCAATGTCATCATGCTCGATTGACACCGTGTTAGCAGCGAGAACAATCGAGTATAGACAAAGAATGGAGCTAGTGAGACATCATATCATTGCCCAATGGCTCGTCCAATATTGTTACACTCATTAGTCAACATATCACCGGCTAGAACAAACGAAGTATATACAAGGCGAGTGAAGCAATCGGGCCAAACTGTGACGTCCGTGAGATGTGGCCTTACATGCTGTCCGTTTAATGTCATCATGCTCGATTAACAACTTATCACCACCATGAACAATTGATTATGGACAAGGAATGGAGATATCGTGAGATATCATATCATCGCCTAATGGCACGTCCTATGTCTTCATACTCGTTGGCCACTATATCATCGGCTAGAACCAACGAAGTTTAAAAAAGGCGAGTTCAAGCAATCGGGCCAAACTGTGACGTCCATGAGATGAGGACTTATGAGATGCCCATTCAATGTCACCATGCTCGATTGACACCGTGTTAGCAGCGAGAACAATCGAGTATATACAAAGAATGGAGCTACCGTGAGACATCATATCATTGCCCAATGGTCGTCCAATATTGTTACACTCATTAGTCAACATATCACCGGCTAGAACCAACGAAGTATATACAAGCCGAGTGAAGCAATCGGGCCAAACTATGACGTCCGTGAGATGAGGCCTTACATGCTGTTCATTCGATATCATCATGCTCGATTAACACCATATCACCACCATGAACAATTGATTATGGACAAGGAATGGAGATATCTTGAGATATCATATCATCGCCTAATGGCACGTCCTATGTCGTTATACTCGTTGGCCACTATATCATCGGCTAGAACCAACGAAGTTTAGAAAAGGCGAGTCCAAGCAACCGGGCCAAACTGTGACGTCCATGAGATAAGGACTTATGAGATGCACATTCAATGTCATCATGCTCGATTGACACCGTGTTAGCAGCGAGAACAATCGAGTATGGACAAAGAATGGAGCTACCGTGAGACATCATATCATTGCCCAATGGCTCGTCCAATATTGTTACACTCATTAGTCAACATATCACCGGCTAGAACAAACGAAGTATATACAAGGCGAGTGAAGCAATCGGGCCAAACTGTGACGTCCGTGAGATGTGGCCTTACATGCTGTCCGTTTAATGTCATCATGCTCGATTAACAACTTATCACCACCATGAACAATTGATTATGGACAAGGAATGGAGATATCGTGAGATATCATATCATCGCCTAATGGCACGTCCTATGTCGTTATACTGGCTGGCCACTATATCATCGGCCAGAACCAACGAAGTTTAAAAAAGGCGAGTTCAAGCACTCGGGCCAAACTGTGACGTCCATGAGATGAGGACTTATGAGATGCCCATTCAATGTCACCATGCTCGATTGACACCGTGTTAGCAGCGAGAACAATCGAGTATATACAAAGAATGGAGCTACCGTGAGACATCATATCATTGCCCAATGGTCGTCCAATATTGTTACACTCATTAGTCAACATATCACCGGCTAGAACCAACGAAGTATATACAAGCCGAGTGAAGCAATCGGGCCAAACTATGACGTCTGTGAGATGAGGCCTTACATGCTGCTCATTCGATATGATCATGCTCGATTAACACCATATCACCACCATGAACAATTGATTATGGACAAGGAATGGAGATATCGTAAGATATCATATCATCGCCTAATGGCACGTCCTATGTCGTTATACTCGTTGGCCACTATATCATCGGCTAGAACCAACGAAGTTTAGAAAAGGCGAGTCCAAGCAACCGGGCCAAACTGTGACGTCCATGAGATAAGGACTTATGAGATGCACATTCAATGTCATCATGCTCGATTGACACCGTGTTAGCAGCGAGAACAATCGAGTATGGACAAAGAATGGAGCTACCGTGAGACATCATATCATTGCCCAATGGCTCGTCCAATATTGTTACACTCATTAGTCAACATATCACCGGCTAGAACAAACGAAGTATATACAAGGCGAGTGAAGCAATCGGGCCAAACTGTGACGTCCGTGAGATGTGGCCTTACATGCTGTCCGTTTAATGTCATCATGCTCGATTAACAACTTATCACCACCATGAACAATTGATTATGGGCAAGGAATAGAGATATCGTGAGATATCATATCATCGCCTAATGGCACGTCCTATGTCGTTATACTGGCTGGCCACTATATCATCGGCTAGAACCAACGAAGTTTAAAAAAGGCGAGATCAAGCAATCGGGCCAAACTGTGACGTCCATGAGATGAGGACTTATGAGATGCACATTCAATGTCATCATGCTCGATTGACACCGTGTTAGCAGCGAGAACAATCGAGTATATACAAAGAATGGAGCTACCGTGAGACATCATATCATTGCCCAATGGTCGTCCAATATTGTTACACTCATTAGTCAACATATCACCGGCTAGAACCAACGAAGTATATACAAGCCGAGTGAAGCAATCGGGCCAAACTATGACGTCCGTGAGATGAGGCCTTACATGCTGTTCATTCGATATCATCATGCTCGATTAACACCATATCACCACCATGAACAATTGATTATGGACAAGGAATGGAGATATCTTGAGATATCATATCATCGCCTAATGGCACGTCCTATGTCGTTATACTCGTTGGCCACTATATCATCGGCTAGAACCAACGAAGTTTAGAAAAGGCGAGTCCAAGCAACCGGGCCAAACTGTGACGTCCATGAGATAAGGACTTATGAGATGCACATTCAATGTCATCATGCTCGATTGACACCGTGTTAGCAGCGAGAACAATCGAGTATCGACAAAGAATGGAGCTACCGTGAGACATCATATCATTGCCCAATGGCTCGTCCAATATTGTTACACTCATTAGTCAACATATCACCGGCTAGAACAAACGAAGTATATACAAGGCGAGTGAAGCAATCGGGCCAAACTGTGACGTCCGTGAGATGTGGCCTTACATGCTGTCCGTTTAATGTCATCATGCTCGATTAACAACTTATCACCACCATGAACAATTGATTATGGACAAGGAATGGAGATATCGTGAGATATCATATCATCGCCTAATGGCACGTCCTATGTCGTTATACTGGCTGGCCACTATATCATCGGCCAGAACCAACGAAGTTTAAAAAAGGCGAGTTCAAGCAATCGGGCCAAACTGTGACGTCCATGAGATGAGGACTTATGAGATGCCCATTCAATGTCACCATGCTCGATTGACACCGTGTTAGCAGCGAGAACAATCGAGTATATACAAAGAATGGAGCTACCGTGAGACATCATATCATTGCCCAATGGTCGTCCAATATTGTTACACTCATTAGTCAACATATCACCGGCTAGAACCAACGAAGTATATACAAGCCGAGTGAAGCAATCGGGCCAAACTATGACGTCTGTGAGATGAGGCCTTACATGCTGCTCATTCGATATGATCATGCTCGATTAACACCATATCACCACCATGAACAATTGATTATGGACAAGGAATGGAGATATCGTAAGATATCATATCATCGCCTAATGGCACGTCCTATGTCGTTATACTCGTTGGCCACTATATCATCGGCTAGAACCAACGAAGTTTAGAAAAGGCGAGTCCAAGCAACCGGGCCAAACTGTGACGTCCATGAGATAAGGACTTATGAGATGCACATTCAATGTCATCATGCTCGATTGACACCGTGTTAGCAGCGAGAACAATCGAGTATGGACAAAGAATGGAGCTACCGTGAGACATCATATCATTGCCCAATGGCTCGTCCAATATTGTTACACTCATTAGTCAACATATCACCGGCTAGAACAAACGAAGTATATACAAGGCGAGTGAAGCAATCGGGCCAAACTGTGACGTCCGTGAGATGTGGCCTTACATGCTGTCCGTTTAATGTCATCATGCTCGATTAACAACTTATCACCACCATGAACAATTGATTATGGGCAAGGAATAGAGATATCGTGAGATATCATATCATCGCCTAATGGCACGTCCTATGTCGTTATACTGGCTGGCCACTATATCATCGGCTAGAACCAACGAAGTTTAAAAAAGGCGAGTTCAAGCAATCGGGCCAAACTGTGACGTCCATGAGATGAGGACTTATGAGATGCACATTCAATGTCATCATGCTCGATTGACACCGTGTTAGCAGCGAGAACAATCGAGTATAGACAAAGAATGGAGCTAGTGAGACATCATATCATTGCCCAATGGCTCGTCCAATATTGTTACACTCATTAGTCAACATATCACCGGCTAGAACAAACGAAGTATATACAAGGCGAGTGAAGCAATCGGGCCAAACTGTGACGTCCGTGAGATGTGGCCTTACATGCTGTCCCTTTAATGTCATCATGCTCGATTAACAACTTATCACCACCATGAACAATTGATTATGGACAAGGAATGGAGATATCGTGAGATATCATATCATCGCCTAATGGCACGTCCTATGTCGTTATACTGGCTGGCCACTATATCATCGGCTAGAACCAACGAAGTTTAAAAAAGGCGAGTTCAAGCAATCGGGCCAAACTGTGACGTCCATGAGATGAGGACTTATGAGATGCCCATTCAATGTCACCATGCTCGATTGACACCGTGTTAGCAGCGAGAACAATCGAGTATATACAAAGAATGGAGCTACCGTGAGACATCATATCATTGCCCAATGGTCGTCCAATATTGTTACACTCATTAGTCAACATATCACCGGCTAGAACAAACGAAGTATATACAAGGCGAGTGAAGCAATCGGGCCAAACTGTGACGTCCGTGAGATGTGGCCTTACATGCTGTCCGTTTAATGTCATCATGCTCGATTAACAACTTATCACCACCATGAACAATTGATTATGGACAAGGAATGGAGATATCGTGAGATATCATATCATCGCCTAATGGCACGTCCTATGTCATCATACTCGTTGGCCACTATATCATCGGCTAGAACCAACGAAGTTTAAAAAAGGCGAGTTCAAGCAATCGGGCCAAACTGTGACGTCCATGAGATGAGGACTTATGAGATGCCCATTCAATGTCACCATGCTCGATTGACACCGTGTTAGCAGCGAGAACAATCGAGTATATACAAAGAATGGAGCTACCGTGAGACATCATATCATTGCCCAATGGTCGTCCAATATTGTTACACTCATTAGTCAACATATCACCGGCTAGAACCAACGAAGTATATACAAGCCGAGTGAAGCAATCGGGCCAAACTACGACGTCCGTGAGATGAGGCCTTACATGCTGCTCATTCGATATCATCATGCTCGATTAACACCATATCACCACCATAAACAATTGATTATGGACAAGGAATGGAGATATCGTGAGATATCATATCATCGCCTAATGGCACGTCCTATGTCGTTATACTCGTTGGCCACTATATCATCGGCTAGAACCAACGAAGTTTAAAAAAGGCGAGTTCAAGCATTCGGGCCAAACTGTGACGTCCATGAGATGAGGACTTATGAGATGCCCATTCAATGTCACCATGCTCGATTGACACCGTGTTAGCAGCGAGAACAATCGAGTATATACAAAGAATGGAGCTACCGTGAGACATCATATCATTGCCCAATGGTCGTCCAATATTGTTACACTCATTAGTCAACATATCACCGGCTAGAACAAACGAAGTATATACAAGGCGAGTGAAGCAATCGGGCCAAACTGTGACGTCCGTGAGATGTGGCCTTACATGCTGTCCGTTTAATGTCATCATGCTCGATTAACAACTTATCACCACCATGAACAATTGATTATGGACAAGGAATGGAGATATCGTGAGATATCATATCATCGCCTAATGGCACGTCCTATGTCATCATACTCGTTGGCCACTATATCATCGGCTAGAACCAACGAAGTTTAAAAAAGGCGAGTTCAAGCAATCGGGCCAAACTGTGACGTCCATGAGATGAGGACTTATGAGATGCCCATTCAATGTCACCATGCTCGATTGACACCGTGTTAGCAGCGAGAACAATCGAGTATATACAAAGAATGGAGCTACCGTGAGACATCATATCATTGCCCAATGGTCGTCCAATATTGTTACACTCATTAGTCAACATATCACCGGCTAGAACCAACGAAGTATATACAAGCCGAGTGAAGCAATCGGGCCAAACTACGACGTCCGTGAGATGAGGCCTTACATGCTGCTCATTCGATATCATCATGCTCGATTAACACCATATCACCACCATAAACAATTGATTATGGACAAGGAATGGAGATATCGTGAGATATCATATCATCGCCTAATGGCACGTCCTATGTCGTTATACTCGTTGGCCACTATATCATCGGCTAGAACCAACGAAGTTTAAAAAAGGCGAGTTCAAGCATTCGGGCCAAACTGTGACGTCCATGAGATGAGGACTTATGAGATGCCCATTCAATGTCACCATGCTCGATTGACACCGTGTTAGCAGCGAGAACAATCGAGTATATACAAAGAATGGAGCTACCGTGAGACATCATATCATTGCCCAATGGTCGTCCAATATTGTTACACTCATTAGTCAACATATCACCGGCTAGAACCAACGAAGTATATACAAGCCGAGTGAAGCAATCGGGCCAAACTATGACGTCCGTGAGATGAGGCCTTACATGCTGCTCATTCGATATCATCATGCTCGATTAACACCATATCACCACCATAAACAATTGATTATGGACAAGGAATGGAGATATCGTGAGATATCATATCATCGCCTAATGGCACATCCTATGTCGTTATACTCGTTGGCCACTATATCATCGGCTAGAACCAACGAAGTTTAAAAAAGGCGAGTTCAAGCAATCGGGCTAAACTGTGACGTCCATGAGATGAGGACTTATGAGATGCCCATTCAATGTCACCATGCTCGATTGACACCGTGTTAGCAGCGAGAACAATCGAGTATATACAAAGAATGGAGCTACCGTGAGACATCATATCATTGCCCAATGGTCGTCCAATATTGTTACACTCATTAGTCAACATATCACCGGCTAGAACAAACGAAGTATATACAAGGCGAGTGAAGCAATCGGGCCAAACTGTGACGTTCGTGAGATGGGGCCTTACATGCTGTCCGTTTAATGTCATCATGCTCGATTAACAACTTATCACCACCATGAACAATTGATTATGGACAAGGAATGGAGATATCGTGAGATATCATATCATCGCCTAATGGCACGTCCTATGTCATCATACTCGTTGGCCACTATATCATCGGCTAGAACCAACAAAGTTTAAAAAAGGCGAGTTCAAGCAATCGGGCCAAAACTGTGACGTCCTTGAGATGAGAACTTATGAGATGCACGTTCAATGTCATCATGCTCGATTGACACCGTGTTAGCAGCGAGAACAATCGAGTATAGACAAAGAATGGAGCTAGTGAGACATCATATCATTGCCCAATGGCTCGTCCAATATTGTTACACTCATTAGTCAACATATCACCGGCTAGAACAAACGAAGTATATACAAGGCGAGTGAAGCAATCGGGCCAAACTGTGACGTCCGTGAGATGTGGCCTTACATGCTGTCCGTTTAATGTCATCATGCTCGATTAACAACTTATCACCACCATGAACAATTGATTATGGACAAGGAATGGAGATATCGTGAGATATCATATAATCGCCTAATGGCACGTCCTATGTCGTTATACTCGTTGGCCACTATATCACCGGCTAGAACCAACAAAGTTTAGAAAAGGCGAGTCCAAGCAATCGGGCCGACTTATGACATGCCCATTCAATGTCATCATGCTCGATTGACACCGTGTTAGCAGCAAGAACAATCGAGTATGGACAAAGAATGGAGCTACCGTGAGACATCATATCATTGCACAATGGCTAGTCCAATATTGTTACACTCATTAGTCAACATATCACCGGCTAGAACAAACGAAGTATATACAAGGCGAGTGAAGCAATCGGACCAAACTGTGACGTCTGTGAGATGTGGCCTTACATGCTGTCCGTTTAATGTCATCATGCTCGATTAACAACTTATCACCACCATGAACAATTGATTATGGACAAGGAATGGAGATATCGTGAGATATCATATAATCGCCTAATGGCACGTCCTATGTCGTTATACTCGTTGGCCACTATATCACCGGCTAGAACCAACGAAGTTTAGAAAAGGCGAGTCCAAGCAATCGGGCCGACTTATGACATGCCCATTCAATGTCATCATGCTCGATTGACACCGTGTTAGCAGCAAGAACAATCGAGTATGGACAAAGAATGGAGCTACCGTGAGACATCATATCATTGCTCAATGGCTCGTCCAATATTGTTACACTCATTAGTCAACATATCACCGGCTAGAACAAACGAAGTATATACAAGGCGAGTGAAGCAATCGGGCCAAACTGTGACGTCCGTGAGATGTGGCCTTACATGCTGTGCGTTTAATGTCATCATGCTCGATTAACAACTTATCACCACCATGAACAATTGATTATGGACAAGGAATGGAGATATCGTGAGATATCATATCATCGCCTAATGGCACGTCCTATGTCGTTATACTCGTTGGCCACTATATCATCGGCTAGAACCAACGAAGTTTAGAAAAGGCGAGTCCAAGCAACCGGGCCAAACTGTGACGTCCATGAGATGAGGACTTATGAGATGCACATTCAATGTCATCATGCTCGATTGACACCGTGTTAGCAGCGAGAACAATCGAGTATGGACAAAGAATGGAGCTACCGTGAGACATCATATCATTGCCCAATGGCTCGTCCAATATTGTTACACTCATTAGTCAACATATCACCGGCTAGAACAAACGAAGTATATACAAGGCGAGTGAAGCAATCGGGCCAAACTGTGACGTCCGTGAGATGTGGCCTTACATGCTGTCCGTTTAATGTCATCATGCTCGATTAACAACTTATCACCACCATGAACAATTGATTATGGACAAGGAATGGAGATATCGTGAGATATCATATCATCGCCTAATGGCACGTCCTATGTCGTTATACTCGTTGGCCACTATATCATCGGCTAGAACCAACGAAGTTTAGAAAAGGCGAGTCCAAGCAACCGGGCCAAACTGTGACGTCCATGAGATAAGGACTTATGAGATGCACATTCAATGTCATCATGCTCGATTGACACCGTGTTAGCAGCGAGAACAATCGAGTATGGACAAAGAATGGAGCTACCGTGAGACATCATATCATTGCCCAATGGCTCGTCCAATATTGTTACACTCATTAGTCAACATATCACCGGCTAGAACAAACGAAGTATATACAAGGCGAGTGAAGCAATCGGGCCAAACTGTGACGTCCGTGAGATGTGGCCTTACATGCTGTCCGTTTAATGTCATCATGCTCGATTAACAACTTATCACCACCATGAACAATTGATTATGGGCAAGGAATAGAGATATCGTGAGATATCATATCATCGCCTAATGGCACGTCCTATGTCGTTATACTGGCTGGCCACTATATCATCGGCTAGAACCAACGAAGTTTAAAAAAGGCGAGTTCAAGCAATCGGGCCAAACTGTGACGTCCATGAGATGAGGACTTATGAGATGCACATTCAATGTCATCATGCTCGATTGACACCGTGTTAGCAGCGAGAACAATCGAGTATAGACAAAGAATGGAGCTAGTGAGACATCATATCATTGCCCAATGGCTCGTCCAATATTGTTACACTCATTAGTCAACATATCACCGGCTAGAACAAACGAAGTATATACAAGGCGAGTGAAGCAATCGGGCCAAACTGTGACGTCCGTGAGATGTGGCCTTACATGCTGTCCCTTTAATGTCATCATGCTCGATTAACAACTTATCACCACCATGAACAATTGATTATGGACAAGGAATGGAGATATCGTGAGATATCATATCATCGCCTAATGGCACGTCCTATGTCGTTATACTGGCTGGCCACTATATCATCGGCTAGAACCAACGAAGTTTAAAAAAGGCGAGTTCAAGCAATCGGGCCAAACTGTGACGTCCATGAGATGAGGACTTATGAGATGCCCATTCAATGTCACCATGCTCGATTGACACCGTGTTAGCAGCGAGAACAATCGAGTATATACAAAGAATGGAGCTACCGTGAGACATCATATCATTGCCCAATGGTCGTCCAATATTGTTACACTCATTAGTCAACATATCACCGGCTAGAACAAACGAAGTATATACAAGGCGAGTGAAGCAATCGGGCCAAACTGTGACGTCCGTGAGATGTGGCCTTACATGCTGTCCGTTTAATGTCATCATGCTCGATTAACAACTTATCACCACCATGAACAATTGATTATGGACAAGGAATGGAGATATCGTGAGATATCATATCATCGCCTAATGGCACGTCCTATGTCATCATACTCGTTGGCCACTATATCATCGGCTAGAACCAACGAAGTTTAAAAAAGGCGAGTTCAAGCAATCGGGCCAAACTGTGACGTCCATGAGATGAGGACTTATGAGATGCCCATTCAATGTCACCATGCTCGATTGACACCGTGTTAGCAGCGAGAACAATCGAGTATATACAAAGAATGGAGCTACCGTGAGACATCATATCATTGCCCAATGGTCGTCCAATATTGTTACACTCATTAGTCAACATATCACCGGCTAGAACCAACGAAGTATATACAAGCCGAGTGAAGCAATCGGGCCAAACTATGACGTCCGTGAGATGAGGCCTTACATGCTGCTCATTCGATATCATCATGCTCGATTAACACCATATCACCACCATAAACAATTGATTATGGACAAGGAATGGAGATATCGTGAGATATCATATCATCGCCTAATGGCACGTCCTATGTCGTTATACTCGTTGGCCACTATATCATCGGCTAGAACCAACGAAGTTTAAAAAAGGCGAGTTCAAGCATTCGGGCCAAACTGTGACGTCCATGAGATGAGGACTTATGAGATGCCCATTCAATGTCACCATGCTCGATTGACACCGTGTTAGCAGCGAGAACAATCGAGTATATACAAAGAATGGAGCTACCGTGAGACATCATATCATTGCCCAATGGTCGTCCAATATTGTTACACTCATTAGTCAACATATCACCGGCTAGAACCAACGAAGTATATACAAGCCGAGTGAAGCAATCGGGCCAAACTATGACGTCCGTGAGATGAGGCCTTACATGCTGCTCATTCGATATCATCATGCTCGATTAACACCATATCACCACCATAAACAATTGATTATGGACAAGGAATGGAGATATCGTGAGATATCATATCATCGCCTAATGGCACGTCCTATGTCGTTATACTCGTTGGCCACTATATCATCGGCTAGAACCAACGAAGTTTAAAAAAGGCGAGTTCAAGCAATCGGGCCAAACTGTGACGTCCATGAGATGAGGACTTATGAGATGCCCATTCAATGTCTCCATGCTCGATTGACACCGTGTTAGCAGCGAGAACAATCGAGTATATACAAAGAATGGAGCTACCGTGAGACATCATATCATTGCCCAATGGTCGTCCAATATTGTTACACTCATTAGTCAACATATCACCGGCTAGAACAAACGAAGTATATACAAGGCGAGTGAAGCAATCGGGCCAAACTGTGACGTCCGTGAGATGGGGCCTTACATGCTGTCCGTTTAATGTCATCATGCTCGATTAACAACTTATCACCACCATGAACAATTGATTATGGACAAGGAATGGAGATATCGTGAGATATCATATCATCGCCTAATGGCACGTCCTATGTCATCATACTCGTTGGCCACTATATCATCGGCTAGAACCAACGAAGTTTAAAAAAGGCGAGTTCAAGCAATCGGGCCAAAACTGTGACGTCCTTGAGATGAGAACTTATGAGATGCACATTCAATGTCATCATGCTCGATTGACACCGTGTTAGCAGCGAGAACAATCGAGTATAGACAAAGAATGGAGCTAGTGAGACATCATATCATTGCCCAATGGCTCGTCCAATATTGTTACACTCATTAGTCAACATATCACCGGCTAGAACAAACGAAGTATATACAAGGCGAGTGAAGCAATCGGGCCAAACTGTGACGTCCGTGAGATGTGGCCTTACATGCTGTCCGTTTAATGTCATCATGCTCGATTAACAACTTATCACCACCATGAACAATTGATTATGGACAAGGAATGGAGATATCGTGAGATATCATATAATCGCCTAATGGCACGTCCTATGTCGTTATACTCGTTGGCCACTATATCACCGGCTAGAACCAACAAAGTTTAGAAAAGGCGAGTCCAAGCAATCGGGCCGACTTATGACATGCCCATTCAATGTCATCATGCTCGATTGACACCGTGTTAGCAGCAAGAACAATCGAGTATGGACAAAGAATGGAGCTACCGTGAGACATCATATCATTGCACAATGGCTAGTCCAATATTGTTACACTCATTAGTCAACATATCACCGGCTAGAACAAACGAAGTATATACAAGGCGAGTGAAGCAATCGGACCAAACTGTGACGTCTGTGAGATGTGGCCTTACATGCTGTCCGTTTAATGTCATCATGCTCGATTAACAACTTATCACCACCATGAACAATTGATTATGGACAAGGAATGGAGATATCGTGAGATATCATATAATCGCCTAATGGCACGTCCTATGTCGTTATACTCGTTGGCCACTATATCACCGGCTAGAACCAACGAAGTTTAGAAAAGGCGAGTCCAAGCAATCGGGCCGACTTATGACATGCCCATTCAATGTCATCATGCTCGATTGACACCGTGTTAGCAGCAAGAACAATCGAGTATGGACAAAGAATGGAGCTACCGTGAGACATCATATCATTGCCCAATGGCTCGTCCAATATTGTTACACTCATTAGTCAACATATCACCGGCTAGAACAAACGAAGTATATACAAGGCGAGTGAAGCAATCGGGCCAAACTGTGACGTCCGTGAGATGTGGCCTTACATGCTGTCCGTTTAATGTTATCATGCTCGATTAACAACTTATCACCACCATGAACAATTGATTATGGACAAGGAATGGAGATATCGTGAGATATCATATCATCGCCTAATGGCACGTCCTATGTCGTTATACTCGTTGGCCACTATATCATCGGCTAGAACCAACGAAGTTTAAAAAAGGCGAGTTCAAGCAATCGGGCCAAACTGTGACGTCCATGAGATGAGGACTTATGAGATGCCCATTCAATGTCACCATGCTCGATTGACACCGTGTTAGCAGCGAGAACAATCGAGTATATACAAAGAATGGAGCTACCGTGAGACATCATATCATTGCCCAATGGTCGTCCAATATTGTTACACTCATTAGTCAACATATCACCGGCTAGAACAAACGAAGTATATACAAGGCGAGTGAAGCAATCGGGCCAAACTGTGACGTCCGTGAGATGGGGCCTTACATGCTGTCCGTTTAATGTCATCATGCTCGATTAACAACTTATCACCACCATGAACAATTGATTATGGACAAGGAATGGAGATATCGTGAGATATCATATCATCGCCTAATGGCACGTCCTATGTCATCATACTCGTTGGCCACTATATCATCGGCTAGAACCAACGAAGTTTAAAAAAGGCGAGTTCAAGCAATCGGGCCAAAACTGTGACGTCCTTGAGATGAGAACTTATGAGATGCACATTCAATGTCATCATGCTCGATTGACACCGTGTTAGCAGCGAGAACAATCGAGTATAGACAAAGAATGGAGCTAGTGAGACATCATATCATTGCCCAATGGCTCGTCCAATATTGTTACACTCATTAGTCAACATATCACCGGCTAGAACAAACGAAGTATATACAAGGCGAGTGAAGCAATCGGGCCAAACTGTGACGTCCGTGAGATGTGGCCTTACATGCTGTCCGTTTAATGTCATCATGCTCGATTAACAACTTATCACCACCATGAACAATTGATTATGGACAAGGAATGGAGATATCGTGAGATATCATATAATCGCCTAATGGCACGTCCTATGTCGTTATACTCGTTGGCCACTATATCACCGGCTAGAACCAACAAAGTTTAGAAAAGGCGAGTCCAAGCAATCGGGCCGACTTGTGACATGCCCATTCAATGTCATCATGCTCGATTGACACCGTGTTAGCAGCAAGAACAATCGAGTATGGACAAAGAATGGAGCTACCGTGAGACATCATATCATTGCACAATGGCTAGTCCAATATTGTTACACTCATTAGTCAACATATCACCGGCTAGAACAAACGAAGTATATACAAGGCGAGTGAAGCAATCGGACCAAACTGTGACGTCTGTGAGATGTGGCCTTACATGCTGTCCGTTTAATGTCATCATGCTCGATTAACAACTTATCACCACCATGAACAATTGATTATGGACAAGGAATGGAGATATCGTGAGATATCATATAATCGCCTAATGGCACGTCCTATGTCGTTATACTCGTTGGCCACTATATCACCGGCTAGAACCAACGAAGTTTAGAAAAGGCGAGTCCAAGCAATCGGGCCGACTTATGACATGCCCATTCAATGTCATCATGCTCGATTGACACCGTGTTAGCAGCAAGAACAATCGAGTATGGACAAAGAATGGAGCTACCGTGAGACATCATATCATTGCCCAATGGCTCGTCCAATATTGTTACACTCATTAGTCAACATATCACCGGCTAGAACAAACGAAGTATATACAAGGCGAGTGAAGCAATCGGGCCAAACTGTGACGTCCGTGAGATGTGGCCTTACATGCTGTCCGTTTAATGTCATCATGCTCGATTAACAACTTATCACCACCATGAACAATTGATTATGGACAAGGAATGGAGATATCGTGAGATATCATATCATCGCCTAATGGCACGTCCTATGTCGTTATACTCGTTGGCCACTATATCATCGGCTAGAACCAACGAAGTTTAGAAAAGGCGAGTCAAGCAACCGGGCCAAACTGTGACGTCCATGAGATGAGGACTTATGAGATGCACATTCAATGTCATCATGCTCGATTGACACCGTGTTAGCAGCGAGAACAATCGAGTATGGACAAAGAATGGAGCTACCGTGAGACATCATATCATTGCCCAATGGCTCGTCCAATATTGTTACACTCATTAGTCAACATATCACCGGCTAGAACAAACGAAGTATATACAAGGCGAGTGAAGCAATCGGGCCAAACTGTGACGTCCGTGAGATGTGGCCTTACATGCTGTCCGTTTAATGTCATCAAGCTCGATTAACAACTTATCACCACCATGAACAATTGATTATGGACAAGGAATGGAGATATCGTGAGATATCATATCATCGCCTAATGGCACGTCCTATGTCGTTATACTCGTTGGCCACTATATCATCGGCTAGAACCAACGAAGTTTAAAAAAGGCGAGTTCAAGCAATCGGGCCAAACTGTGACGTCCATGAGATGAGACCTTATGAGATGCCCATTCAATGTCACCATGCTCGATTGACACCGTGTTAGCAGCGAGAACAATCGAGTATATACAAAGAATGGAGCTACCGTGAGACATCATATCATTGCCCCGCTCGTCCAATATTGTTACACTCATTAGTCAACATATCACCGGCTAGAACAAACGAAGTATATACAAGGCGAGTGAAGCAATCGGGCCAAACTGTGACGTCCGTGAGATGTGGCCTTACATGCTGTCCGTTTAATGTCATCATGCTCGATTAACAACTTATCACCACCATGAACAATTGATTATGGACAAGGAATGGAGATATCATGAGATATCATATCATCGCCTAATGGCACGTCCTATGTCGTTATACTCGTTGGCCACTATATCATCGGCTAGAACCAACGAAGTTTAAAAAAGGCGAGTTCAAGCAATCGGGCCAAAACTGTGACGTCCTTGAGATGAGACTTATGAGATGCACATTCAATGTCATCATGCTCGATTGACACCGTGTTAGCAGCGAGAACAATCGAGTATATACAAAGAATGGAGCTACCGTGAGACATCATATCATTGCCCAATGGCTCGTCCAATATTGTTACACTCATTAGTCAACATATCACCGGCTAGAACAAACGAAGTATATACAAGGCGAGTGAAGCAATCGGGCCAAACTGTGACGTCCGTGAGATGGGGCCTTACATGCTGTCCGTTTAATGTCATCATGCTCGATTAACAACTTATCACCACCATGAACAATTGATTATGGACAAGGAATGGAGATATCGTGAGATATCATATCATCGCCTAATGGCACGTCCTATGTCTTATACTCGTTGGCCACTATATCATCGGCTAGAACCAACGAAGTTTAAAAAAGGCGAGTTCAAGCAATCGGGCCAAACTGTGACGTCCTTGAGATGAGAACTTATGAGATGCACATTCAATGTCATCATGCTCGATTGACACCGTGTTAGCAGCGAGAACAATCGAGTATAGATAAAGAATGGAGCTACGTGAGACATCATATCATTGCCCAATGGCTCGTCCAATATTGTTACACTCATTAGTCAACATATCACCGGCTAGAACAAACGAAGTATATACAAGGCGAGTGAAGCAATCGGGCCAAACTGTGACGTCCGTGAGATGTGGCCTTACATGCTGTCCGTTTAATGTCATCATGCTCGATTAACAACTTATCACCACCATGAACAATTGATTATGGACAAGGAATGGAGATATCGTGAGATATCATATAATCGCCTAATGGCACGTCCTATGTCGTTATACTCGTTGGCCACTATATCACCGGCTAGAACCAACAAAGTTTAGAAAAGGCGAGTCCAAGCAATCGGGCCGACTTATGACATGCCCATTCAATGTCATCATGCTCGATTGACACCGTGTTAGCAGCAAGAACAATCGAGTATGGACAAAGAATGGAGCTACCGTGAGACATCATATCATTGCACAATGGCTAGTCCAATATTGTTACACTCATTAGTCAACATATCACCGGCTAGAACAAACGAAGTATATACAAGGCGAGTGAAGCAATCGGACCAAACTGTGACGTCTGTGAGATGTGGCCTTACATGCTGTCCGTTTAATGTCATCATGCTCGATTAACAACTTATCACCACCATGAACAATTGATTATGGACAAGGAATGGAGATATCGTGAGATATCATATAATCGCCTAATGGCACGTCCTATGTCGTTATACTCGTTGGCCACTATATCACCGGCTAGAACCAACGAAGTTTAGAAAAGGCGAGTCCAAGCAATCGGGCCGACTTATGACATGCCCATTCAATGTCATCATGCTCGATTGACACCGTGTTAGCAGCAAGAACAATCGAGTATGGACAAAGAATGGAGCTACCGTGAGACATCATATCATTGCCCAATGGCTCGTCCAATATTGTTACACTCATTAGTCAACATATCACCGGCTAGAACAAACGAAGTATATACAAGGCGAGTGAAGCAATCGGGCCAAACTGTGACGTCCGTGAGATGTGGCCTTACATGCTGTCCGTTTAATGTTATCATGCTCGATTAACAACTTATCACCACCATGAACAATTGATTATGGACAAGGAATGGAGATATCGTGAGATATCATATCATCGCCTAATGGCACGTCCTATGTCGTTATACTCGTTGGCCACTATATCATCGGCTAGAACCAACGAAGTTTAAAAAAGGCGAGTTCAAGCAATCGGGCCAAACTGTGACGTCCATGAGATGAGGACTTATGAGATGCCCATTCAATGTCACCATGCTCGATTGACACCGTGTTAGCAGCGAGAACAACAATCGAGTATATACAAAGAATGGAGCTACCGTGAGACATCATATCATTGCCCAATGGTCGTCCAATATTGTTACACTCATTAGTCAACATATCACCGGCTAGAACAAACGAAGTATATACAAGGCGAGTGAAGCAATCGGGCCAAACTGTGACGTCCGTGAGATGGGGCCTTACATGCTGTCCGTTTAATGTCATCATGCTCGATTAACAACTTATCACCACCATGAACAATTGATTATGGACAAGGAATGGAGATATCGTGAGATATCATATCATCGCCTAATGGCACGTCCTATGTCATCATACTCGTTGGCCACTATATCATCGGCTAGAACCAACGAAGTTTAAAAAAGGCGAGTTCAAGCAATCGGGCCAAAACTGTGACGTCCTTGAGATGAGAACTTATGAGATGCACATTCAATGTCATCATGCTCGATTGACACCGTGTTAGCAGCGAGAACAATCGAGTATAGACAAAGAATGGAGCTAGTGAGACATCATATCATTGCCCAATGGCTCGTCCAATATTGTTACACTCATTAGTCAACATATCACCGGCTAGAACAAACGAAGTATATACAAGGCGAGTGAAGCAATCGGGCCAAACTGTGACGTCCGTGAGATGTGGCCTTACATGCTGTCCGTTTAATGTCATCATGCTCGATTAACAACTTATCACCACCATGAACAATTGATTATGGACAAGGAATGGAGATATCGTGAGATATCATATAATCGCCTAATGGCACGTCCTATGTCGTTATACTCGTTGGCCACTATATCACCGGCTAGAACCAACAAAGTTTAGAAAAGGCGAGTCCAAGCAATCGGGCCGACTTATGACATGCCCATTCAATGTCATCATGCTCGATTGACACCGTGTTAGCAGCAAGAACAATCGATTATGGACAAAGAATGGAGCTACCGTGAGACATCATATCATTGCACAATGGCTAGTCCAATATTGTTACACTCATTAGTCAACATATCACCGGCTAGAACAAACGAAGTATATACAAGGCGAGTGAAGCAATCGGACCAAACTGTGACGTCTGTGAGATGTGGCCTTACATGCTGTCCGTTTAATGTCATCATGCTCGATTAACAACTTATCACCACCATGAACAATTGATTATGGACAAGGAATGGAGATATCGTGAGATATCATATAATCGCCTAATGGCACGTCCTATGTCGTTATACTCGTTGGCCACTATATCACCGGCTAGAACCAACGAAGTTTAGAAAAGGCGAGTCCAAGCAATCGGGCCGACTTATGACATGCCCATTCAATGTCATCATGCTCGATTGACACCGTGTTAGCAGCAAGAACAATCGAGTATGGACAAAGAATGGAGCTACCGTGAGACATCATATCATTGCCCAATGGCTCGTCCAATATTGTTACACTCATTAGTCAACATATCACCGGCTAGAACAAACGAAGTATATACAAGGCGAGTGAAGCAATCGGGCCAAACTGTGACGTCCGTGAGATGTGGCCTTACATGCTGTCCGTTTAATGTTATCATGCTCGATTAACAACTTATCACCACCATGAACAATTGATTATGGACAAGGAATGGAGATATCGTGAGATATCATATCATCGCCTAATGGCACGTCCTATGTCGTTATACTCGTTGGCCACTATATCATCGGCTAGAACCAACGAAGTTTAAAAAAGGCGAGTTCAAGCAATCGGGCCAAACTGTGACGTCCATGAGATGAGGACTTATGAGATGCCCATTCAATGTCACCATGCTCGATTGACACCGTGTTAGCAGCGAGAACAATCGAGTATATACAAAGAATGGAGCTACCGTGAGACATCATATCATTGCCCAATGGTCGTCCAATATTGTTACACTCATTAGTCAACATATCACCGGCTAGAACAAACGAAGTATATACAAGGCGAGTGAAGCAATCGGGCCAAACTGTGACGTCCGTGAGATGGGGCCTTACATGCTGTCCGTTTAATGTCATCATGCTCGATTAACAACTTATCACCACCATGAACAATTGATTATGGACAAGGAATGGAGATATCGTGAGATATCATATCATCGCCTAATGGCACGTCCTATGTCATCATACTCGTTGGCCACTATATCATCGGCTAGAACCAACGAAGTTTAAAAAAGGCGAGTTCAAGCAATCGGGCCAAAACTGTGACGTCCTTGAGATGAGAACTTATGAGATGCACATTCAATGTCATCATGCTCGATTGACACCGTGTTAGCAGCGAGAACAATCGAGTATAGACAAAGAATGGAGCTAGTGAGACATCATATCATTGCCCAATGGCTCGTCCAATATTGTTACACTCATTAGTCAACATATCACCGGCTAGAACAAACGAAGTATATACAAGGCGAGTGAAGCAATCGGGCCAAACTGTGACGTCCGTGAGATGTGGCCTTACATGCTGTCCGTTTAATGTCATCATGCTCGATTAACAACTTATCACCACCATGAACAATTGATTATGGACAAGGAATGGAGATATCGTGAGATATCATATAATCGCCTAATGGCACGTCCTATGTCGTTATACTCGTTGGCCACTATATCACCGGCTAGAACCAACAAAGTTTAGAAAAGGCGAGTCCAAGCAATCGGGCCGACTTATGACATGCCCATTCAATGTCATCATGCTCGATTGACACCGTGTTAGCAGCAAGAACAATCGAGTATGGACAAAGAATGGAGCTACCGTGAGACATCATATCATTGCACAATGGCTAGTCCAATATTGTTACACTCATTAGTCAACATATCACCGGCTAGAACAAACGAAGTATATACAAGGCGAGTGAAGCAATCGGACCAAACTGTGACGTCTGTGAGATGTGGCCTTACATGCTGTCCGTTTAATGTCATCATGCTCGATTAACAACTTATCACCACCATGAACAATTGATTATGGACAAGGAATGGAGATATCGTGAGATATCATATAATCGCCTAATGGCACGTCCTATGTCGTTATACTCGTTGGCCACTATATCACCGGCTAGAACCAACGAAGTTTAGAAAAGGCGAGTCCAAGCAATCGGGCCGACTTATGACATGCCCATTCAATGTCATCATGCTCGATTGACACCGTGTTAGCAGCAAGAACAATCGAGTATGGACAAAGAATGGAGCTACCGTGAGACATCATATCATTGCCCAATGGCTCGTCCAATATTGTTACACTCATTAGTCAACATATCACCGGCTAGAACAAACGAAGTATATACAAGGCGAGTGAAGCAATCGGGCCAAACTGTGACGTCCGTGAGATGTGGCCTTACATGCTGTCCGTTTAATGTCATCATGCTCGATTAACAACTTATCACCACCATGAACAATTGATTATGGACAAGGAATGGAGATATCGTGAGATATCATATCATCGCCTAATGGCACGTCCTATGTCGTTATACTCGTTGGCCACTATATCATCGGCTAGAACCAACGAAGTTTAGAAAAGGCGAGTCCAAGCAACCAGGCCAAACTGTGACGTCCATGAGATGAGGACTTATGAGATGCACATTCAATGTCATCATGCTCGATTGACACCGTGTTAGCAGCGAGAACAATCGAGTATGGACAAAGAATGGAGCTACCGTGAGACATCATATCATTGCCCAATGGCTCGTCCAATATTGTTACACTCATTAGTCAACATATCACCGGCTAGAACAAACGAAGTATATACAAGGCGAGTGAAGCAATCGGGCCAAACTGTGACGTCCGTGAGATGTAGCCTTACATGCTGTCCGTTTAATGTCATCATGCTCGATTAACAACTTATCACCACCATGAACAATTGATTATGGACAAGGAATGGAGATATCGTGAGATATCATATCATCGCCTAATGGCACGTCCTATGTCGTTATACTCGTTGGCCACTATATCATCGGCTAGAACCAACGAAGTTTAAAAAAGGCGAGTTCAAGCAATCGGGCCAAACTGTGACGTCCTTGAGATGAGACCTTATGAGATGCACATTCAATGTCATCATGCTCGATTGACACCGTGTTAGCAGCGAGAACAATCGAGTATGGACAAAGAATGGAGCTACCGTGAGACATCATATCATTCCCCAATGGCTCGTCCAATATTGTTACACTCATTAGTCAACATATCACCGGCTAGAACAAACGAAGTATATACAAGGCGAGTGAAGCAATCGGGCCAAACTGTGACGTCCGTGAGATGTGGCCTTACATGCTGTCCGTTTAATGTCATCATGCTCGATTAACAACTTATCACCACCATGAACAATTGATTATGGACAAGGAATGGAGATATCATGAGATATCATATCATCGCCTAATGGCACGTCCTATGTCGTTATACTCGTTGGCCACTATATCATCGGCTAGAACCAACGAAGTTTAAAAAAGGCGAGTTCAAGCAATCGGGCCAAAACTGTGACGTCCTTGAGATGAGAACTTATGAGATGCACATTCAATGTCATCATGCTCGATTGACACCGTGTTAGCAGCGAGAACAATCGAGTATGGACAAAGAATGGAGCTACCGTGAGACATCATATCATTGCCCAATGGCTCGTCCAATATTGTTACACTCATTAGTCAACATATCACCGGCTAGAACAAACGAAGTATATACAAGGCGAGTGAAGCAATCGGGCCAAACTGTGACGTTCGTGAGATGTGGCCTTACATGCTGTCCGTTTAATGTTATCATGCTCGATTAACAACTTATCACCACCATGAACAATTGATTATGGACAAGGAATGGAGATATCGTGAGATATCATATCATCGCCTAATGGCACGTCCTATGTCGTTATACTGGCTGGCCACTATATCATCGGCTAGAACCAACGAAGTTTAAAAAAGGCGAGTCCAAGTAATCGGGCCAAACTGTGACGTCCATGAGATGAGGACTTATGAGATGCACATTCAATGTCATCATGCTCGATTGACAACGTGTTAGCAGCGAGAACAATCGAGTATAGACAAAGAATGGAGCTACCGTGAGACATCATATCATTGCCCAATGGCTCGTCCAATATTGTTACACTCATTAGTCAACATATCACCGGCTAGAACAAACGAAGTATATACAAGGCGAGTGAAGCAATCGGGCCAAACTGTGACGTCCGTGAGATGTGGCCTTACATGCTGTCCGTTTAATGTCATCATGCTCGATTAACAACTTATCACCACCATGAACAATTGATTATGGACAAGGAATGGAGATATCGTGAGATATCATATAATCGCCTAATGGCACGTCCTATGTCGTTATACTCGTTGGCCACTATATCACCGGCTAGAACCAACAAAGTTTAGAAAAGGCGAGTCCATGCAATCGGGCCGACTTATGACATGCCCATTCAATGTCATCATGCTCGATTGACACCGTGTTAGGAGCAAGAACAATCGAGTATGGACAAAGAATGGAGCTACCGTGAGACATCATATCATTGCACAATGGCTAGTCCAATATTGTTACACTCATTAGTCAACATATCACCGGCTAGAACAAACGAAGTATATACAAGGCGAGTGAAGCAATCGGACCAAACTGTGACGTCTGTGAGATGTGGCCTTACATGCTGTCCGTTTAATGTCATCATGCTCGATTAACAACTTATCACCACCATGAACAATTGATTATGGACAAGAAATGGAGATATCGTGAGATATCATATAATCGCCTAATGGCACGTCCTATGTCGTTATACTCGTTGGCCACTATATCACCGGCTAGAACCAACGAAGTTTAGAAAAGGCGAGTCCAAGCAATCGGGCCGACTTATGACATGCCCATTCAATGTCATCATGCTCGATTGACACCGTGTTAGCAGCAAGAACAATCGAGTATGGACAAAGAATGGAGCTACCGTGAGACATCATATCATTGCCCAATGGCTCGTCCAATATTGTTACACTCATTAGTCAACATATCACCGGCTAGAACAAACGAAGTATATACAAGGCGAGTGAAGCAATCGGGCCAAACTGTGACGTCCGTGAGATGTGGCCTTACATGCTGTCCGTTTAATGTCATCATGCTCGATTAACAACTTATCACCACCATGAACAATTGATTATGGACAAGGAATGGAGATATCGTGAGATATCATATCATCGCCTAATGGCACGTCCTATGTCGTTATACTCGTTGGCCACTATATCATCGGCTAGAACCAACGAAGTTTAGAAAAGGCGAGTCCAAGCAACCGGGCCAAACTGTGACGTCCATGAGATGAGGACTTATGAGATGCACATTCAATGTCATCATGCTCGATTGACACCGTGTTAGCAGCGAGAACAATCGAGTATGGACAAAGAATGGAGCTACCGTGAGACATCATATCATTGCCCAATGGCTCGTCCAATATTGTTACACTCATTAGTCAACATATCACCGGCTAGAACAAACGAAGTATATACAAGGCGAGTGAAGCAATCGGGCCAAACTGTGACGTCCGTGAGATGTGGCCTTACATGCTGTCCGTTTAATGTCATCATGCTCGATTAACAACTTATCACCACCATGAACAATTGATTATGGACAAGGAATGGAGATATCGTGAGATATCATATCATCGCCTAATGGCACGTCCTATGTCGTTATACTCGTTGGCCACTATATCATCGGCTAGAACCAACGAAGTTTAAAAAAGGCGAGTTCAAGCAATCGGGCCAAACTGTGACGTCCTTGAGATGAGACCTTATTAGATGCACATTCAATGTCATCATGCTCGATTGACACCGTGTTAGCAGCGAGAACAATCGAGTATGGACAAAGAATGGAGCTACCGTGAGACATCATATCATTCCCCAATGGCTCGTCCAATATTGTTACACTCATTAGTCAACATATCACCGGCTAGAACAAACGAAGTATATACAAGGCGAGTGAAGCAATCGGGCCAAACTGTGACGTCCGTGAGATGTGGCCTTACATGCTGTCCGTTTAATGTCATCATGCTCGATTAACAACTTATCACCACCATGAACAATTGATTATGGACAAGGAATGGAGATATCATGAGATATCATCTCATCGCCTAATGGCACGTCCTATGTCGTTATACTCGTTGGCCACTATATCATCGGCTAGAACCAACGAAGTTTAAAAAAGGCGAGTTCAAGCAACCGGGCCAAAACTGTGACGTCCTTGAGATGAGAACTTATGAGATGCACATTCAATGTCATCATGCTCGATTGACACCGTGTTAGCAGCGAGAACAATCGAGTATGGACAAAGAATGGAGCTACCGTGAGACATCATATCATTGCCCAATGGCTCGTCCAATATTGTTACACTCATTAGTCAACATATCACCGGCTAGAACAAACGAAGTATATACAAGGCGAGTGAAGCAATCGGGCCAAACTGTGACGTCCGTGAGATGTGGCCTTACATGCTGTCCGTTTAATGTTATCATGCTCGATTAACAACTTATCACCACCATGAACAATTGATTATGGACAAGGAATGGAGATATCGTGAGATATCATATCATCGCCTAATGGCACGTCCTATGTCGTTATACTGGCTGGCCACTATATCATCGGCTAGAACCAACGAAGTTTAAAAAAGGCGAGTTCAAGCAATCGGGCCAAACTGTGACGTCCATGAGATGAGGACTTATGAGATGCACATTCAATGTCATCATGCTCGATTGACACCGTGTTAGCAGCGAGAACAATCGAGTATAGACAAAGAATGGAGCTACCGTGAGACATCATATCATTGCCCAATGGCTCGTCCAATATTGTTACACTCATTAGTCAACATATCACCGGCTAGAACAAACGAAGTATATACAAGGCGAGTGAAGCAATCGGGCCAAACTGTGACGTCCGTGAGATGTGGCCTTACATGCTGTCCGTTTAATGTCATCGTGCTCGATTAACAACTTATCACCACCATGAACAATTGATTATGGACAAGGAATGGAGATATCGTGAGATATCATATCATCGCCTAATGGCACGTCCTATGTCGTTATACTCGTTGGCCACTATATCATCGGCTAGAACCAACGAAGTTTAAAAAAGGCGAGTTCAAGCAATCGGGCCAAACTATGACGTCCTTGAGATGAGAACTTATGAGATGCACATTCAATGTCATCATGCTCGATTGACACCGTGTTAGCAGCGAGAACAATCGAGTATGGACAAAGAATGGAGCTACCGTGAGACATCATATCATTCCCCAATGGCTCGTCCAATATTGTTACACTCATTAGTCAACATATCACCGGCTAGAACAAACGAAGTATATACAAGGCGAGTGAAGCAATCGAGCCAAACTGTGACGTCCGTGAGATGTGGCCTTACATGCTGTCCGTTTAATGTCATCATGCTCGATTAACAACTTATCACCACCATGAACAATTGATTATGGACAAGGAATGGAGATATCGTGAGATATCATATCATCGCCTAATGGCACGTCCTATGTCGTTATACTCGTTGGCCACTATATCATCGGCTAGAACCAACGAAGTTTAAAAAAGGCAAGTTCAAGTAATCGGGCCAAACTGTGACGTCCATGAGATGAGGACTTATCAGATGCCCATTCAATGTCACCATGCTCGATTGACACCGTGTTAGCAGCGAGAACAATCGAGTATATACAAAGAATGGAGCTACCGTGAGACATCATATCATTGCCCAAGGGTCGTCCAATATTGTTACACTCATTAGTCAACATATCACCGGCTAGAACCAACGAAGTATATACAAGCCGAGTGAAGCAATCGGGCCAAACTATGACGTCCGTGAGATGAGGCCTTACATGCTGCTCATTCGATATCATCATGCTCGATTAACACCATATCACCACCATGAACAATTGATTATGGACAAGGAATGGAGATATCGTGAGATATCATATCATCGCCTAATGGCACGTCCTATGTCGTTATACTCGTTGGCCACTATATCATCGGCTAGAACCAACGAAGTTTAGAAAAGGCGAGTCCAACCAACCGGGCCAAACTGTGACGTCCATGAGATAAGGACTTATGAGATGCACATTCAATGTCATCATGCTCGATTGACACCGTGTTAGCAGCGAGAACAGTCGAGTATGGACAAAGAATGGAGCTACCGTGAGACATCATATCATTGCCCAATGGCTCGTCCAATATTGTTACACTCATTAGTCAACATATCACCGGCTAGAACAAACGAAGTATATACAAGGCGAGTGAAGCAATCGGGCCAAACTGTGACGTCCGTGAGATGTGGCCTTACATGCTATCCGTTTAATGTCATCATGCTCGATTAACAACTTATCACCACCATGAACAATTGATTATGGACAAGGAATGGAGATATCGTGAGATATCATATCATCGCCTAATGGCACGTCCTATGTCGTTATACAGGCTGGCCACTATATCATCGGCTAGAACCAACGAAGTTTAAAAAAGGCGAGTTCAAGCAATCGGGCCAAACTGTGACGTCCATGAGATGAGGACTTATGAGATGCACATTCAATGTCATCATGCTCGATTGACACCGTGTTAGCAGCGAGAACAATCGAGTATAGACAAAGAATGGAGCTACCGTGAGACATCATATCATTGCCCAATGGCTCGTCCAATATTGTTACACTCATTAGTCAACGTATCACCGGCTAGAACAAACGAAGTATATACAAGGCGAGTGAAGCAATCGGGCCATACTGTGACGTCCGTGAGATGTGGCCTTACATGCTGTCCGTTTAATGTCATCATGCTCGATTAACAACTTATCACCACCATGAACAATTGATTATGGACAAGGAATGGAGATATCGTGAGATATCATATCATCGCCTAATGGCACGTCCTATGTCGTTATACAGGCTGGCCACTATATCATCGGCTAGAACCAACGAAGTTTAAAAAAGGCGAGTTCAAGCAATCGGGCCAAACTGTGACGTCCATGAGATGAGGACTTATGAGATGCACATTCAATGTCATCATGCTCGATTGACACCGTCTTAGC
The DNA here is from genome assembly GCA_030378355.1 of Eleusine indica. Lineage (NCBI taxonomy): Eukaryota > Viridiplantae > Streptophyta > Magnoliopsida > Poales > Poaceae > Eleusine > Eleusine indica. The sequence continues at coordinate 2,878,375 of JARKIM010000010.1, read as the reverse complement.
AGCGAGAACAATCGAGTATGGACAAAGAATGGAGCTACCGTGAGACATCATATCATTGCCCAATGGCTCATCCAATATTGTTACACTCATTAGTCAACGTATCACCGGCTAGAACAAACGAAGTATATACAAGGCGAGTGAAGCAATCGGGCCATACTGTGACGTCCGTGAGATGTGGCCTTACATGCTGTCCGTTTAATGTCATCATGCTCGATTAACAACTTATCACCACCATGAACAATTGATTATGGACAAGGAATGGAGATATTGAGATATCATATCATCGCCTAATGGCACGTCCTATGTCGTTATACTCGTTGGCCACTATATCATCGGCTAGAACCAACGAAGTTTAAAAAAGGCGAGTTCAAGCAATCGGGCCAAACTGTGACGTCCTTGAGATGAGACCTTATGAGATGCACATTCAATGTCATCATGCTCGATTGACACCGTGTTAGCAGCGAGAACAATCGAGTATGGACAAAGAATGGAGCTACCGTGAGACATCATATCATTCCCCAATGGCTCGTCCAATATTATTACACTCATTAGTAAACATATCACCGGCTAGAACAAACGAAGTATATACAAGGCGAGTGAAGCAATCGAGCCAAACTGTGACGTCCGTGAGATGTGGCCTTACATGCTGTCCGTTTAATGTCATCATGCTCGATTAACAACTTATCACCACCATGAACAATTGATTATGGACAAGGAATGGAGATATCATGAGATATCATATCATCGCCTAATGGCACGTCCTATGTCGTTATACTCGTTGGCCACTATATCATCGGCTAGAACCAACGAAGTTTAAAAAAGGCGAGTTCAAGCAATCGGGCCAAAACTGTGACGTCCTTGAGATGAGAACTTATGAGATGCACATTCAATGTCATCATGCTCGATTGACACCGTGTTAGCAGCGAGAACAATCGAGTATGGACAAAGAATGGAGCTACCGTGAGACATCATATCATTCCGCAATGGCTCGTCCAATATTGTTACACTCATTAGTCAACATATCACCGGCTAGAACAAACGAAGTATATACAAGGCGAGTGAAGCAATCGAGCCAAACTGTGACGTCCGTGAGATGTGGCCTTACATGCTGTCCGTTTAATGTCATCTTGCTCGATTAACAACTTATCACCACCATGAACAATTGATTATGGACAAGGAATGGAGATATCATGAGATATCATATCATCGCCTAATGGCACGTCCTATGTCGTTATACTCGTTGGCCACTATATCATCGGCTAGAACCAACGAAGTTTAAAAAAGGCGAGTTCAAGCAATCGGGCCAAAACTGTGACGTCCTTGAGATGAGAACTTATGAGATGCACATTCAATGTCATCATGCTCGATTGACACCGTGTTAGCAGCGAGAACAATCGAGTATGGACAAAGAATGGAGCTACCGTGAGACATCATATCATTGCCCAATGGCTCGTCCAATATTGTTACACTCATTAGTCAACATATCACCGGCTAGAACAAACGAAGTATATACAAGGCGAGTGAAGCAATCGAGCCAAACTGTGACGTCCGTGAGATGTGGCCTTACATGCTGTCCGTTTAATGTTATCATGCTCGATTAACAACTTATCACCACCATGAACAATTGATTATGGACAAGGAATGGAGATATCGTGAGATATCATATCATCGCCTAATGGCACGTCCTATGTCGTTATACTCGTTGGCCACTATATCATCGGCTAGAACCAACGAAGTTTAAAAAAGGCGAGTTCAAGCAATCGGGCCAAACTGTGACGTCCATGAGATGAGGACTTATGAGATGCGCATTCAATGTCATCATGCTCGATTGACACCGTGTTAGCAGCGAGAACAATCGAGTATGGACAAAGAATGGAGCTACCGTGAGACATCATATCATTGCCCAATGGTCGTCCAATATTGTTACACTCATTAGTCAACATATCACCGGCTAGAACAAACGAAGTATATACAAGGCGAGTGAAGCAATCGGGCCAAACTGTGACGTCCGTGAGATGTGGCCTTACATGCTGTCCGTTTAATGTCATCATGCTCGATTAACAACTTATCACCACCATGAACAATTGATTATGGACAAGGAATGGAGATATCGTGAGATATCATATCATCGCCTAATGGCACGTCCTATGTCATCATACTCGTTGGCCACTATATCATCGGCTAGAACCAACGAAGTTTAAAAAAGGCGAGTTCAAGCAATCGGGCCAAACTGTGACGTCCATGAGATGAGGACTTAAGAGATGCCCATTCAATGTCACCATGCTCGATTGACACCGTGTTAGCAGCGAGAACAATCGAGTATATACAAAGAATGGAGCTACCGTGAGACATCATATCATTGCCCAATGGTCGTCCAATATTGTTACACTCATTAGTCAACATATCACCGGCTAGAACCAACGAAGTATATACAAGCCGAGTGAAGCAATCGGGCCAAACTATGACGTCCGTGAGATGAGGCCTTACATGCTGCTCATTCGATATCATCATGCTCGATTAACACCATATCACCACCATAAACAATTGATTATGGACAAGGAATGGAGATATCGTGAGATATCATATCATCGCCTAATGGCACGTCCTATGTCGTTATACTCGTTGGCCACTATATCATCGGCTAGAACCAACGAAGTTTAAAAAAGGCGAGTTCAAGCATTCGGGCCAAACTGTGACGTCCATGAGATGAGGACTTATGAGATGCCCATTCAATGTCACCATGCTCGATTGACACCGTGTTAGCAGCGAGAACAATCGAGTATATACAAAGAATGGAGCTACCGTGAGACATCATATCATTGCCCAATGGTCGTCCAATATTGTTACACTCATTAGTCAACATATCACCGGCTAGAACCAACGAAGTATATACAAGCCGAGTGAAGCAATCGGGCCAAACTATGACGTCCGTGAGATGAGGCCTTACATGCTGCTCATTCGATATCATCATGCTCGATTAACACCATATCACCACCATAAACAATTGATTATGGACAAGGAATGGAGATATCGTGAGATATCATATCATCGCCTAATGGCACGTCCTATGTCGTTATACTCGTTGGCCACTATATCATCGGCTAGAACCAACGAAGTTTAAAAAAGGCGAGTTCAAGCAATCGGGCCAAACTGTGACGTCCATGAGATGAGGACTTATGAGATGCCCATTCAATGTCATCATGCTCGATTGACACCGTGTTAGCAGCGGGAACAATCGAGTATATACAAAGAATGGAGCTACCGTGAGACATCATATCATTGCCCAATGGTCGTCCAATATTGTTACACTCATTAGTCAACATATCACCGGCTAGAACAAACGAAGTATATACAAGGCGAGTGAAGCAATCGGGCCAAACTGTGACGTCCGTGAGATGGGGCCTTACATGCTGTCCGTTTAATGTCATCATGCTCGATTAACAACTTATCACCACCATGAACAATTGATTATGGACAAGGAATGGAGATATCGTGAGATATCATATCATCGCCTAATGGCACGTCCTATGTCATCATACTCGTTGGCCACTATATCATCGGCTAGAACCAACGAAGTTTAAAAAAGGCGAGTTCAAGCATTCGGGCCAAACTGTGACGTCCATGAGATGAGGACTTATGAGATGCCCATTCAATGTCACCATGCTCGATTGACACCGTGTTAGCAGCGAGAACAATCGAGTATATACAAAGAATGGAGCTACCGTGAGACATCATATCATTGCCCAATGGTCGTCCAATATTGTTACACTCATTAGTCAACATATCACCGGCTAGAACCAACGAAGTATATACAAGCCGAGTGAAGCAATCGGGCCAAACTATGACGTCCGTGAGATGAGGCCTTACATGCTGCTCATTCGATATCATCATGCTCGATTAACACCATATCACCACCATAAACAATTGATTATGGACAAGGAATGGAGATATCGTGAGATATCATATCATCGCCTAATGGCACGTCCTATGTCGTTATACTCGTTGGCCACTATATCATCGGCTAGAACCAACGAAGTTTAAAAAAGGCGAGTTCAAGCAATCGGGCCAAAACTGTGACGTCCTTGAGATGAGAACTTATGAGATGCACATTCAATGTCATCATGCTCGATTGACACCGTGTTAGCAGCGAGAACAATCGAGTATGGACAAAGAATGGAGCTACCGTGAGACATCATATCATTGCCCAATGGCTCGTCCAATATTGTTACACTCATTAGTCAACATATCACCGGCTAGAACAAACGAAGTATATACAAGGCGAGTGAAGCAATCGGGCCAAACTGTGACGTCCGTGAGATGTGGCCTTACATGCTGTCCGTTTAATGTCATCATGCTCGATTAACAACTTATCACCACCATGAACAATTGATTATGGACAAGGAATGGAGATATCGTGAGATATCATATCATCGCCTAATGGCACGTCCTATGTCGTTATACTCGTTGGCCACTATATCATCGGCTAGAACCAACGAAGTTTAGAAAAGGCGAGTCCAAGCAACCGGGCCAAACTGTGACGTCCATGAGATGAGGACTTATGAGATGCGCATTCAATGTCATCATGCTCGATTGACACCGTGTTAGCAGCGAGAACAATCGAGTATGGACAAAGAATGGAGCTACCGTGAGACATCATATCATTGCCCAATGGCTCGTCCAATATTGTTACACTCATTAGTCAACATATCACCGGCTAGAACAAACGAAGTATATACAAGGCGAGTGAAGCAATCGGGCCAAACTGTGACGTCCGTGAGATGTGGCCTTACATGCTGTCCGTTTAATGTCATCATGCTCGATTAACAACTTATCACCACCATGAACAATTGATTATGGGCAAGGAATAGAGATATCGTGAGATATCATATCATCGCCTAATGGCACGTCCTATGTCGTTATACTGGCTGGCCACTATATCATCGGCTAGAACCAACGAAGTTTAAAAAAGGCGAGTTCAAGCAATCGGGCCAAACTGTGACGTCCATGAGATGAGGACTTATGAGATGCACATTCAATGTCATCATGCTCGATTGACACCGTGTTAGCAGCGAGAACAATCGAGTATAGACAAAGAATGGAGCTAGTGAGACATCATATCATTGCCCAATGGCTCGTCCAATATTGTTACACTCATTAGTCAACATATCACCGGCTAGAACAAACGAAGTATATACAAGGCGAGTGAAGCAATCGGGCCAAACTGTGACGTCCGTGAGATGTGGCCTTACATGCTGTCCCTTTAATGTCATCATGCTCGATTAACAACTTATCACCACCATGAACAATTGATTATGGACAAGGAATGGAGATATCGTGAGATATCATATCATCGCCTAATGGCACGTCCTATGTCGTTATACTGGCTGGCCACTATATCATCGGCTAGAACCAACGAAGTTTAAAAAAGGCGAGTTCAAGCAATCGGGCCAAACTGTGACGTCCATGAGATGAGGACTTATGAGATGCCCATTCAATGTCACCATGCTCGATTGACACCGTGTTAGCAGCGAGAACAATCGAGTATATACAAAGAATGGAGCTACCGTGAGACATCATATCATTGCCCAATGGTCGTCCAATATTGTTACACTCATTAGTCAACATATCACCGGCTAGAACAAACGAAGTATATACAAGGCGAGTGAAGCAATCGGGCCAAACTGTGACGTCCGTGAGATGTGGCCTTACATGCTGTCCGTTTAATGTCATCATGCTCGATTAACAACTTATCACCACCATGAACAATTGATTATGGACAAGGAATGGAGATATCGTGAGATATCATATCATCGCCTAATGGCACGTCCTATGTCATCATACTCGTTGGCCACTATATCATCGGCTAGAACCAACGAAGTTTAAAAAAGGCGAGTTCAAGCAATCGGGCCAAACTGTGACGTCCATGAGATGAGGACTTATGAGATGCCCATTCAATGTCACCATGCTCGATTGACACCGTGTTAGCAGCGAGAACAATCGAGTATATACAAAGAATGGAGCTACCGTGAGACATCATATCATTGCCCAATGGTCGTCCAATATTGTTACACTCATTAGTCAACATATCACCGGCTAGAACCAACGAAGTATATACAAGCCGAGTGAAGCAATCGGGCCAAACTATGACGTCCGTGAGATGAGGCCTTACATGCTGCTCATTCGATATCATCATGCTCGATTAACACCATATCACCACCATAAACAATTGATTATGGACAAGGAATGGAGATATCGTGAGATATCATATCATCGCCTAATGGCACGTCCTATGTCGTTATACTCGTTGGCCACTATATCATCGGCTAGAACCAACGAAGTTTAAAAAAGGCGAGTTCAAGCATTCGGGCCAAACTGTGACGTCCATGAGATGAGGACTTATGAGATGCCCATTCAATGTCACCATGCTCGATTGACACCGTGTTAGCAGCGAGAACAATCGAGTATATACAAAGAATGGAGCTACCGTGAGACATCATATCATTGCCCAATGGTCGTCCAATATTGTTACACTCATTAGTCAACATATCACCGGCTAGAACCAACGAAGTATATACAAGCCGAGTGAAGCAATCGGGCCAAACTATGACGTCCGTGAGATGAGGCCTTACATGCTGCTCATTCGATATCATCATGCTCGATTAACACCATATCACCACCATAAACAATTGATTATGGACAAGGAATGGAGATATCGTGAGATATCATATCATCGCCTAATGGCACGTCCTATGTCGTTATACTCGTTGGCCACTATATCATCGGCTAGAACCAACGAAGTTTAAAAAAGGCGAGTTCAAGCATTCGGGCCAAACTGTGACGTCCATGAGATGAGGACTTATGAGATGCCCATTCAATGTCACCATGCTCGATTGACACCGTGTTAGCAGCGAGAACAATCGAGTATATACAAAGAATGGAGCTACCGTGAGACATCATATCATTGCCCAATGGTCGTCCAATATTGTTACACTCATTAGTCAACATATCACCGGCTAGAACAAACGAAGTATATACAAGGCGAGTGAAGCAATCGGGCCAAACTGTGACGTCCGTGAGATGTGGCCTTACATGCTGTCCGTTTAATGTCATCATGCTCGATTAACAACTTATCACCACCATGAACAATTGATTATGGACAAGGAATGGAGATATCGTGAGATATCATATCATCGCCTAATGGCACGTCCTATGTCATCATACTCGTTGGCCACTATATCATCGGCTAGAACCAACGAAGTTTAAAAAAGGCGAGTTCAAGCAATCGGGCCAAACTGTGACGTCCATGAGATGAGGACTTATGAGATGCCCATTCAATGTCACCATGCTCGATTGACACCGTGTTAGCAGCGAGAACAATCGAGTATATACAAAGAATGGAGCTACCGTGAGACATCATATCATTGCCCAATGGTCGTCCAATATTGTTACACTCATTAGTCAACATATCACCGGCTAGAACCAACGAAGTATATACAAGCCGAGTGAAGCAATCGGGCCAAACTATGACGTCCGTGAGATGAGGCCTTACATGCTGCTCATTCGATATCATCATGCTCGATTAACACCATATCACCACCATAAACAATTGATTATGGACAAGGAATGGAGATATCGTGAGATATCATATCATCGCCTAATGGCACGTCCTATGTCGTTATACTCGTTGGCCACTATATCATCGGCTAGAACCAACGAAGTTTAAAAAAGGCGAGTTCAAGCATTCGGGCCAAACTGTGACGTCCATGAGATGAGGACTTATGAGATGCCCATTCAATGTCACCATGCTCGATTGACACCGTGTTAGCAGCGAGAACAATCGAGTATATACAAAGAATGGAGCTACCGTGAGACATCATATCATTGCCCAATGGTCGTCCAATATTGTTACACTCATTAGTCAACATATCACCGGCTAGAACCAACGAAGTATATACAAGCCGAGTGAAGCAATCGGGCCAAACTATGACGTCCGTGAGATGAGGCCTTACATGCTGCTCATTCGATATCATCATGCTCGATTAACACCATATCACCACCATAAACAATTGATTATGGACAAGGAATGGAGATATCGTGAGATATCATATCATCGCCTAATGGCACGTCCTATGTCGTTATACTCGTTGGCCACTATATCATCGGCTAGAACCAACGAAGTTTAAAAAAGGCGAGTTCAAGCAATCGGGCCAAACTGTGACGTCCATGAGATGAGGACTTATGAGATGCCCATTCAATGTCACCATGCTCGATTGACACCGTGTTAGCAGCGGGAACAATCGAGTATATACAAAGAATGGAGCTACCGTGAGACATCATATCATTGCCCAATGGTCGTCCAATATTGTTACACTCATTAGTCAACATATCACCGGCTAGAACAAACGAAGTATATACAAGGCGAGTGAAGCAATCGGGCCAAACTGTGACGTCCGTGAGATGGGGCCTTACATGCTGTCCGTTTAATGTCATCATGCTCGATTAACAACTTATCACCACCATGAACAATTGATTATGGACAAGGAATGGAGATATCGTGAGATATCATATCATCGCCTAATGGCACGTCCTATGTCATCATACTCGTTGGCCACTATATCATCGGCTAGAACCAACGAAGTTTAAAAAAGGCGAGTTCAAGCAATCGGGCCAAAACTGTGACGTCCTTGAGATGAGAACTTATGAGATGCACATTCAATGTCATCATGCTCGATTGACACCGTGTTAGCAGCGAGAACAATCGAGTATAGACAAAGAATGGAGCTAGTGAGACATCATATCATTGCCCAATGGCTCGTCCAATATTGTTACACTCATTAGTCAACATATCACCGGCTAGAACAAACGAAGTATATACAAGGCGAGTGAAGCAATCGGGCCAAACTGTGACGTCCGTGAGATGTGGCCTTGCATGCTGTCCGTTTAATGTCATCATGCTCGATTAACAACTTATCACCACCATGAACAATTGATTATGGACAAGGAATGGAGATATCGTGAGATATCATATAATCGCCTAATGGCACGTCCGATGTCGTTATACTCGTTGGCCACTATATCACCGGCTAGAACCAACAAAGTTTAGAAAAGGCGAGTCCAAGCAATCGGGCCGACTTATGACATGCCCATTCAATGTCATCATGCTCGATTGACACCGTGTTAGCAGCAAGAACAATCGAGTATGGACAAAGAATGGAGCTACCGTGAGACATCATATCATTGCACAATGGCTAGTCCAATATTGTTACACTCATTAGTCAACATATCACCGGCTAGAACAAACGAAGTATATACAAGGCGAGTGAAGCAATCGGACCAAACTGTGACGTCTGTGAGATGTGGCCTTACATGCTGTCCGTTTAATGTCATCATGCTCGATTAACAACTTATCACCACCATGAACAATTGATTATGGACAAGGAATGGAGATATCGTGAGATATCATATAATCGCCTAATGGCACGTCCTATGTCGTTATACTCGTTGGCCACTATATCACCGGCTAGAACCAACGAAGTTTAGAAAAGGCGAGTCCAAGCAATCGGGCCGACTTATGACATGCCCATTCAATGTCATCATGCTCGATTGACACCGTGTTAGCAGCAAGAACAATCGAGTATGGACAAAGAATGGAGCTACCGTGAGACATCATATCATTGCCCAATGGCTCGTCCAATATTGTTACACTCATTAGTCAACATATCACCGGCTAGAACAAACGAAGTATATACAAGGCGAGTGAAGCAATCGGGCCAAACTGTGACGTCCGTGAGATGTGGCCTTACATGCTGTCCGTTTAATGTCATCATGCTCGATTAACAACTTATCACCACCATGAACAATTGATTATGGACAAGGAATGGAGATATCGTGAGATATCATATCATCGCCTAATGGCACGTCCTATGTCGTTATACTCGTTGGCCACTATATCATCGGCTAGAACCAACGAAGTTTAGAAAAGGCGAGTCCAAGCAACCGGGCCAAACTGTGACGTCCATGAGATGAGGACTTATGAGATGCACATTCAATGTCATCATGCTCGATTGACACCGTGTTAGCAGCGAGAACAATCGAGTATGGACAAAGAATGGAGCTACCGTGAGACATCATATCATTGCCCAATGGCTCGTCCAATATTGTTACACTCATTAGTCAACATATCACCGGCTAGAACAAACGAAGTATATACAAGGCGAGTGAAGCAATCGGGCCAAACTGTGACGTCCGTGAGATGTGGCCTTACATGCTGTCCGTTTAATGTCATCATGCTCGATTAACAACTTATCACCACCATGAACAATTGATTATGGACAAGGAATGGAGATATCGTGAGATATCATATCATCGCCTAATGGCACGTCCTATGTCGTTATACTCGTTGGCCACTATATCATCGGCTAGAACCAACGAAGTTTAGAAAAGGCGAGTCCAAGCAACCGGGCCAAACTGTGACGTCCATGAGATAAGGACTTATGAGATGCACATTCAATGTCATCATGCTCGATTGACACCGTGTTAGCAGCGAGAACAATCGAGTATGGACAAAGAATGGAGCTACCGTGAGACATCATATCATTGCCCAATGGCTCGTCCAATATTGTTACACTCATTAGTCAACATATCACCGGCTAGAACAAACGAAGTATATACAAGGCGAGTGAAGCAATCGGGCCAAACTGTGACGTCCGTGAGATGTGGCCTTACATGCTGTCCGTTTAATGTCATCATGCTCGATTAACAACTTATCACCACCATGAACAATTGATTATGGGCAAGGAATAGAGATATCGTGAGATATCATATCATCGCCTAATGGCACGTCCTATGTCGTTATACTGGCTGGCCACTATATCATCGGCTAGAACCAACGAAGTTTAAAAAAGGCGAGTTCAAGCAATCGGGCCAAACTGTGACGTCCATGAGATGAGGACTTATGAGATGCACATTCAATGTCATCATGCTCGATTGACACCGTGTTAGCAGCGAGAACAATCGAGTATAGACAAAGAATGGAGCTAGTGAGACATCATATCATTGCCCAATGGCTCGTCCAATATTGTTACACTCATTAGTCAACATATCACCGGCTAGAACAAACGAAGTATATACAAGGTGATGAGGACATCAACGACATACGAATAATGGCGACAGAAGATGGCGCGCCAAACCAAGCTGTCACGCCTCCACCTCTCGTCGTCGCGCCTCCTCGAGTTATGGATCCATCTTCTAACGAGACGACGACGTACAAGGGCCCAATCACTAGAGCTCGAGCCCAGGAATTGAAGACGGTTTTGATGCTAAGGAACGACGGCCCAGGATGATGTCGCCCGAAGGCCCACATGGCCCAAGTCGCACGACTCCCTCTCCACCTCGTGCCTCTCCACTTCAGCCGGCCCTAGATGCCTCGTCCTCCCCCTATATAGTCAAGGGCTGCGCCCCTTGTAATCTTTGAGTTTTGTTTTAAGTTTAGCTTAGCTATACATCCGTCTCTCGACGTGAATTCAGAACTCCACCTTCGTGCAATACATCAGATTGCTCGCCTCTAATTCTTGCTCGTTCTTCGATTGCGCGTAAGAATTGATCCTCGTGATCAGGTTGATCTTGTTTACCGCAAGGTTAATATCCTCCGGAAGTTGGTTCAGCGATTGCATTGGCGCTTCGGCTTGCTCGTCGTAGTCGGATCGTGAGGGTCAACATCCACCAAATCGAAGTTATCTCCACTCGCCGAAAGATCGGGCACTCTACACCTATCAAGTGGTATCAGATTCCAGTGTTTCTCGGTGAGTTTTATCCAAGTCCACATAAACCAAAAACTACAAAAAAAAAGTTTACCCCAGTACGGTTTTGAGCCTCGCACTTTCGTTCAATAATTTGCGTTGTTGAGTTTTTGTGCTTTCGCTTTTGATCGTTGCTGGTACACTGTGTTTCATCGTTTTCTTCCTATCGTCATCGTATCCTTCCTCCGTGTCGCGTGTTTTCACCACCACAGTTTGCTTTTCGCCGCATCTGTTTACCCCGCCTCGCTGATCGAGTCCTACTCGGTTACGTCGTGACCCACTCGCCTCGCTGATCGAGTCCTACTCGGTTACATCGTGACCCACTCGCCTCGCTGATCGAGTCCTACTCGGTTACGTCGTGACCCACTCGCCTCGCTGATCGAGTCCTACTCGGTTACGTCGTGACCCACTCGCCTCGCTGATCGAGTCCTACTCGGTCAGCTCGGTTTCGTTTGTTCCTACTCTAGAGAGAGAGAGAGAGAGAGTGCTTGTGCTTAATTGCTTATTTGAGGTCTCATTGTTTATATTTTCAGCAAAAAGTATTAAAAAAAAAGAAAAAAAAAAGAAAAAAAAAAGAGAAAAAAAAAAGAAAAAAAAAGAGAAAAAAAAAAGAGCGGCCGAGCAACACAGGCGACGCGTTCTTGCTGCACTTTGTTTTGATCCTTTTTCCTTCCTCTTGCACTTGTACCGGCAGCAATCTTTACGCGTTTAGCACCATTATTCAGCTTTGCAGTTATTGTTTGAATTGTGCTAACCCTTGTATTGAGTGCAGCCTCCTAGCCCCACAAATTTTCTACTACGAGCAGGTTTTTGTTTCACCACGCAATCGCTCCTCCAATCTTCCACCGGTTTTACCTGTGGTTGCAGTTCACGCTTGCGTGCTTGGTAAGGACGGGTAAGAATTTCATAACAGCTTTTTGATTGAGCTTTTCACCCACCACTCACCTCTCGTTGTAGGATCCCGCTTTTTGTATTGCTTGTGTTTCTATGGCAGAAAACAGCTCGAAGTCGGAGGAGCTCACCCTCCAGGATGTCCAGGCACAGGTTGACGGTCTACAAAACGACATGAAGACGATGCACGAGAGACTTGACTCTACGGTCACTTCGTCGAATGAGCGTTTTGATCAACTGGACCTCGCTGATACGGCTGCCCGCACCACGCTCGCGACGATCATGACTCGTTTTGAGGCCATGTCGACGCAGCTTGGGACCATGACGACGCAGCTCACGGAGTTGCAACATGCACGTGACTACGGCGCCGACACCGAGCAGGACGACGACAATCGCCGTGGTCGTGCTCGTAGGGTACGTGTTCCTATTAATGATTCTTTTGCCAAAATAAAATTTCGTATTCCCACTTTTAATGGCAAATATGATCCGGGTGCTTATCTTGATTGGGAATTAGAGGTTGAACAAAAATTTGCATGCCATGATATTCCTGCTAATTTACAAGTTAAGGCTGCTATTAGTGAATTTACTGAATTTGCTTTACTTTGGTGGCGTGAGTATAGACAAAGATATCCTGATAATATTCCAGCCACTTGGACGGCATTAAAAGCTGCTATGCGTCATCGTTTTGTGCCGTCATATTATGCTAGAGATTTGCTTAATCAAATGCAGCGTTTTCAACAAGGTTCACTTTCCGTAGAGGATTATTATCAAGCTTTGCAAAAGGGTATGATTCGCTGTGGTTTAGTCGAACTGGATGATGCTGCTATGGCTCGCTTTAGGGGTGGGTTAAATCGTGACATTCAGAACATTCTTGATTATAAGCATTATGATGATATGACCACCTTATTTGAATATGCTTGTAAAGCTGAACGTGAAGTGCAGGATCGACAATCTTCGTCAAGACCTAACATTTTTGTAGGGTCCAAGACGCCTTCAGCTCCACGGCCGACACCTCCTTCCACGTCGCGCGACCACTCCTCGACCACGTCCAAGTCGAGTGCTCCATCCACGGCCAAATCTGCCTCGATCGTGCCGTCCTCCTCGTCGTCTGGACGAGCTCGTGATATTCAGTGTCACCGTTGCCGAGGATTTGGTCATATGATACGCGATTGTCCAAATAAACGAACTATGTTGATTCGTGACGACGGTGGGTATTCTTCTGCTAGTGATTCTGAGGATATTCAGCAGACTATGCTTGCCACTAATCATGCAGATAATACGGAGCTTCATGTCGACTCTAGTGCCGCCGACAGGTATGCAACTCTTGTTGTGCAGCGTGTTCTTAGTACACAGGTCGTTCAGGATGAAAAGCATCAGCGCCACAACATTTTTCATATCAAAGGCGTTGTGCAAGAACGAGCGGTGAGTATAATCATCGATGGTGGCAGTTGCAACAATTTGGCTAGTACGACCTTGGTGGAGCAGTTGTCATTGCCAACAAGGAAGCATCCACATCCTTATGACGTTCAATGGCTTAATGATGGCGGCAAAATAAAGGTAACGCGCTCGGTACGTGTTCCTTTCTCTCTTGGCGCCTATTCTGATTTTGTAGATTGTGATGTTGTTCCAATGGAAGCATGCTCTTTGTTGCTTGGCCGTCCTTGGCAATATGATGTTGATAGTGTTCATCATGGTCGCTCCAATTATTATTCCTTCATGTTTAAGGGTCAGAAAATTGTTATTCATCCTATGACACCTGAACAAGTTCTTAAAGATGATATTGCTCGAGCGACAAAAGCTGCAAAATTGGTTACATCGCCTCCTGTTGCACCTGTTCAACATGAGATCAAATTGAATAACCCTATCTTGCTTGCTACACGTGCTGATTTTGATGAATTACATGATGCTAATCTGCTTTGCTATGCGCTAGTTTGCTCTCGTATGCTTGTTTCACTAGATGAGGCGCCTATGTTGCATATTCCTCCTGTTGTTGCTAACCTTTTGCAGGACTATAAAGATGTTTTTCCCGCTGAATTGCCGTCGGGTCTTCCTCCTATTCGTGGCATAGAACATCAGATTGATTTAATTCCAGGCGCACAGCTTCCTAATCGCGCCCCGTACCGCACAAATCCTGAGGAGACGAAAGAAATTCAGCGTCAAGTGCAGGCATTGCTTGATAAAGGTTACATTCGTGAGTCTCTCAGCCCTTGTTCGGTTCCTGTTTTGCTTGTTCCTAAGAAAGATGGTTCTTGGCGTATGTGTGTAGATTGTCGTGCAATTAACAATATTACAATTCGTTATCGATATCCTATACCACGCCTTGATGATATGCTTGATGAACTTAGTGGTGCCACAATTTTCTCTAAGGTTGATTTACGTAGTGGTTACCATCAAATAAGAATGAAATTAGGAGATGAATGGAAAACGGCTTTTAAAACTAAATTTGGCTTGTATGAATGGTTGGTTATGCCGTTTGGATTGTCTAATGCTCCTAGCACTTTTATGCGCTTAATGAATGAAGTTCTTCGGTCTTTCATTGGAATATTTGTTGTTGTCTATTTTGATGATATCCTTATATACAGCAAATCCATGAATGAGCATTTAGATCATTTGCGTGCTGTTTTTGATGCTTTGCGTGCTGCTCACTTGTTTGGGAACATGGAAAAATGCACTTTTTGCACGCAACGTGTTTCGTTTCTTGGATATGTTGTTACTCCACAGGGCATTGAGGTCGATAGCAGCAAGGTGGACGCCATTCAGAGTTGGCCCCAACCGACGACGGTCACACAGGTTCGCAGTTTTCTTGGTCTTGCAGGCTTCTATCGTCGTTTTGTGCGGGATTTCAGTTCTATTGCTGCACCATTACATGAGCTGACCAAGAAGGGTGCGCCATTTGAGTGGGGCGCACCACCAGACGACGCATTCAACACTTTAAAGGAACGGTTAACTCATGCTCCTCTCTTACAATTGCCTAATTTTGATAAAGTGTTTGAACTGGAATGTGATGCTAGTGGAATTGGTTTGGGTGCTGTTTTGTTGCAAGATCATAAACCCATTGCTTATTTTAGTGAGAAGTTAAGTGGTGCTGCTCTTAAATATTCCACTTATGATAAAGAACTTTATGCTTTAGTAAGAACTTTGCAAACATGGCAGCATTATTTATGGCCTCGCGAATTTATTATTCATTCTGATCATGAGGCTTTGAAACATATTAGAACCCAAACTAATCTGAATCGTCGTCATGCTAAATGGGTTGAATTTATTGAATCTTTTCCATACATCATTAAACATAAAAACGGGAAGGAAAATGTGATTGCCGATGCTTTGTCTCGTCGTTATATGATGCTGTCCCAATTAGACTTTAAAATCTTTGGTTTGCAAGCTTTGAAAGATCAATATGTGAATGATGCTGATTTTCATGATATTTTGATGCATTGTAAGGATGGTAAACCTTGGGGCAAATTTCATATGCAGGATGGGTTCCTGTTTCGTGCTAACAAGCTGTGTATTCCAGCTAGCTCGGTTCGTCTTTTGTTGTTACAGGAGGCGCATGGAGGTGGTCTTATGGGTCACTTCGGAGTTTTCAAGACACATGAGGTGTTGGCCGACCATTTCTTTTGGCCACGGATGCGCCGTGATGTTGAGCGCCTTGTTGCACGCTGTACTACATGTCAAAAAGCTAAATCTCGTTTGGCTAATCATGGTTTGTATATGCCCTTGCCTGTTCCCTCTTCTCCTTGGCATGATATTTCGATGGATTTTGTTTTGGGATTGCCTCGCACTAAGAAGGGGAGGGACAGTATTTTTGTGGTTGTTGATCGTTTCTCTAAAATGGCTCACTTTATACCTTGTCATAAAACTGATGATGCCTCAAATGTTGCTGAATTGTTCTTTAGAGAGATTGTTAGATTGCATGGAATTCCTAAAACAATTGTCTCTGATCGTGACGCTAAGTTTCTTAGTCATTTTTGGCGTTCCCTTTGGAATAAATTAGGAACTAAGCTGCTGTTTAGTACTACTTGTCATCCTCAAACTGATGGGCAAACTGAGGTAGTAAATAGAACTTTGTCTGCTATGCTTAGAGCTGTTTTAGATAAAAATTTGAGACGCTGGGAAGATTGTTTACCTCATGTTGAATTTGCTTATAATCGTGCTACACATTCTGCCACTAAGATGTGTCCTTTTGAGGTTGTTTATGGCTATGTTCCTAAGGCGCCTATTGATTTGTTTGCTATTGATGCTGAAGATGAACCACATCTTGATGCTCTTGCTCATATTGATCACATGAAACAATTGCATGAAGAAACACAACACAACATTGCCATTGCTAATAAAAAGTATCAAGTTGCTGGTAGTAAAGGTAGAAAACATATTTCTTTTGAACCTGGTGATTTGGTTTGGTTGCACTTGCGTAAAGATAGATTTCCTACTTTGCGTCGTTCTAAACTGATGCCTCGTGCTGCTGGTCCTTTTAAAGTGCTAACCAAGATTAACGATAATGCTTATGTTCTTGACTTGCCCATGGAGTTTGGTGTTTCCACTAGTTTTAATGTTGCAGATTTGAAACCATACTTGGGTGAGGATGATGAGTTGCCGTCGAGGACGACTTCACTTCAAGAAGGGGAGGATGATGAGGACATCAACGACATACGAATAATGGCGACAGAAGATGGCGCGCCAAACCAAGCTGTCACGCCTCCACCTCTCGTCGTCGCGCCTCCTCGAGTTATGGATCCATCTTCTAACGAGACGACGACGTACAAGGGCCCAATCACTAGAGCTCGAGCCCAGGAATTGAAGACGGTTTTGATGCTAAGGAACGACGGCCCAGGATGATGTCGCCCGAAGGCCCACATGGCCCAAGTCGTACGACTCCCTCTCCACCTCGTGCCTCTCCACTTCAGCCGGCCCTAGATGCCTCGTCCTCCCCCTATATAGTCAAGGGCTGCGCCCCTTGTAATCTTTGAGTTTTGTTTTAAGTTTAGCTTAGCTATACATCCGTCTCTCGACGTGAATTCAGAACTCCACCTTCGTGCAATACATCAGATTGCTCGCCTCTAATTCTTGCTCGTTCTTCGATTGCGCGTAAGAATTGATCCTCGTGATCAGGTTGATCTTGTTTACCGCAAGGTTAATATCCTCCGGAAGTTGGTTCAGCGATTGCATTGGCGCTTCGGCTTGCTCGTCGTAGTCGGATCGTGAGGGTCAACATCCACCAAATCGAAGTTATCTCCACTCGCCGAAAGATCGGGCACTCTACACCTATCACAAGGCGAGTGAAGCAATCGGGCCAAACTGTGACGTCCGTGAGATGTGGCCTTACATGCTGTCCCTTTAATGTCATCATGCTCGATTAACAACTTATCACCACCATGAACAATTGATTATGGACAAGGAATGGAGATATCGTGAGATATCATATCATCGCCTAATGGCACGTCCTATGTCGTTATACTGGCTGGCCACTATATCATCGGCTAGAACCAACGAAGTTTAAAAAAGGCGAGTTCAAGCAATCGGGCCAAACTGTGACGTCCATGAGATGAGGACTTATGAGATGCCCATTCAATGTCACCATGCTCGATTGACACCGTGTTAGCAGCGAGAACAATCGAGTATATACAAAGAATGGAGCTACCGTGAGACATCATATCATTGCCCAATGGTCGTCCAATATTGTTACACTCATTAGTCAACATATCACCGGCTAGAACAAACGAAGTATATACAAGGCGAGTGAAGCAATCGGGCCAAACTGTGACGTCCGTGAGATGTGGCCTTACATGCTGTCCGTTTAATGTCATCATGCTCGATTAACAACTTATCACCACCATGAACAATTGATTATGGACAAGGAATGGAGATATCGTGAGATATCATATCATCGCCTAATGGCACGTCCTATGTCATCATACTCGTTGGCCACTATATCATCGGCTAGAACCAACGAAGTTTAAAAAAGGCGAGTTCAAGCAATCGGGCCAAACTGTGACGTCCATGAGATGAGGACTTATGAGATGCCCATTCAATGTCACCATGCTCGATTGACACCGTGTTAGCAGCGAGAACAATCGAGTATATACAAAGAATGGAGCTACCGTGAGACATCATATCATTGCCCAATGGTCGTCCAATATTGTTACACTCATTAGTCAACATATCACCGGCTAGAACCAACGAAGTATATACAAGCCGAGTGAAGCAATCGGGCCAAACTATGACGTCCGTGAGATGAGGCCTTACATGCTGCTCATTCGATATCATCATGCTCGATTAACACCATATCACCACCATAAACAATTGATTATGGACAAGGAATGGAGATATCGTGAGATATCATATCATCGCCTAATGGCACGTCCTATGTCGTTATACTCGTTGGCCACTATATCATCGGCTAGAACCAACGAAGTTTAAAAAAGGCGAGTTCAAGCATTCGGGCCAAACTGTGACGTCCATGAGATGAGGACTTATGAGATGCCCATTCAATGTCACCATGCTCGATTGACACCGTGTTAGCAGCGAGAACAATCGAGTATATACAAAGAATGGAGCTACCGTGAGACATCATATCATTGCCCAATGGTCGTCCAATATTGTTACACTCATTAGTCAACATATCACCGGCTAGAACCAACGAAGTATATACAAGCCGAGTGAAGCAATCGGGCCAAACTATGACGTCCGTGAGATGAGGCCTTACATGCTGCTCATTCGATATCATCATGCTCGATTAACACCATATCACCACCATAAACAATTGATTATGGACAAGGAATGGAGATATCGTGAGATATCATATCATCGCCTAATGGCACGTCCTATGTCGTTATACTCGTTGGCCACTATATCATCGGCTAGAACCAACGAAGTTTAAAAAAGGCGAGTTCAAGCATTCGGGCCAAACTGTGACGTCCATGAGATGAGGACTTATGAGATGCCCATTCAATGTCACCATGCTCGATTGACACCGTGTTAGCAGCGAGAACAATCGAGTATATACAAAGAATGGAGCTACCGTGAGACATCATATCATTGCCCAATGGTCGTCCAATATTGTTACACTCATTAGTCAACATATCACCGGCTAGAACCAACGAAGTATATACAAGCCGAGTGAAGCAATCGGGCCAAACTATGACGTCCGTGAGATGAGGCCTTACATGCTGCTCATTCGATATCATCATGCTCGATTAACACCATATCACCACCATAAACAATTGATTATGGACAAGGAATGGAGATATCGTGAGATATCATATCATCGCCTAATGGCACGTCCTATGTCGTTATACTCGTTGGCCACTATATCATCGGCTAGAACCAACGAAGTTTAAAAAAGGCGAGTTCAAGCAATCGGGCCAAACTGTGACGTCCATGAGATGAGGACTTATGAGATGCCCATTCAATGTCACCATGCTCGATTGACACCGTGTTAGCAGCGAGAACAATCGAGTATATACAAAGAATGGAGCTACCGTGAGACATCATATCATTGCCCAATGGTCGTCCAATATTGTTACACTCATTAGTCAACATATCACCGGCTAGAACAAACGAAGTATATACAAGGCGAGTGAAGCAATCGGGCCAAACTGTGACGTCCGTGAGATGGGGCCTTACATGCTGTCCGTTTAATGTCATCATGCTCGATTAACAACTTATCACCACCATGAACAATTGATTATGGACAAGGAATGGAGATATCGTGAGATATCATATCATCGCCTAATGGCACGTCCTATGTCATCATACTCGTTGGCCACTATATCATCGGCTAGAACCAACGAAGTTTAAAAAAGGCGAGTTCATGCAATCGGGCCAAAACTGTGACGTCCTTGAGATGAGAACTTATGAGATGCACATTCAATGTCATCATGCTCGATTGACACCGTGTTAGCAGCGAGAACAATCGAGTATAGACAAAGAATGGAGCTAGTGAGACATCATATCATTGCCCAATGGCTCGTCCAATATTGTTACACTCATTAGTCAACATATCACCGGCTAGAACAAACGAAGTATATACAAGGCGAGTGAAGCAATCGGGCCAAACTGTGACGTCCGTGAGATGTGGCCTTACATGCTGTCCGTTTAATGTCATCATGCTCGATTAACAACTTATCACCACCATGAACAATTGATTATGGGCAAGGAATAGAGATATCGTGAGATATCATATCATCGCCTAATGGCACGTCCTATGTCGTTATACTGGCTGGCCACTATATCATCGGCTAGAACCAACGAAGTTTAAAAAAGGCGAGTTCAAGCAATCGGGCCAAACTGTGACGTCCATGAGATGAGGACTTATGAGATGCACATTCAATGTCATCATGCTCGATTGACACCGTGTTAGCAGCGAGAACAATCGAGTATAGACAAAGAATGGAGCTAGTGAGACATCATATCATTGCCCAATGGCTCGTCCAATATTGTTACACTCATTAGTCAACATATCACCGGCTAGAACAAACGAAGTATATACAAGGTGATGAGGACATCAACGACATACGAATAATGGCGACAGAAGATGGCGCGCCAAACCAAGCTGTCACGCCTCCACCTCTCGTCGTCGCGCCTCCTCGAGTTATGGATCCATCTTCTAACGAGACGACGACGTACAAGGGCCCAATCACTAGAGCTCGAGCCCAGGAATTGAAGACGGTTTTGATGCTAAGGAACGACGGCCCAGGATGATGTCGCCCGAAGGCCCACATGGCCCAAGTCGCACGACTCCCTCTCCACCTCGTGCCTCTCCACTTCAGCCGGCCCTAGATGCCTCGTCCTCCCCCTATATAGTCAAGGGCTGCGCCCCTTGTAATCTTTGAGTTTTGTTTTAAGTTTAGCTTAGCTATACATCCGTCTCTCGACGTGAATTCAGAACTCCACCTTCGTGCAATACATCAGATTGCTCGCCTCTAATTCTTGCTCGTTCTTCGATTGCGCGTAAGAATTGATCCTCGTGATCAGGTTGATCTTGTTTACCGCAAGGTTAATATCCTCCGGAAGTTGGTTCAGCGATTGCATTGGCGCTTCGGCTTGCTCGTCGTAGTCGGATCGTGAGGGTCAACATCCACCAAATCGAAGTTATCTCCACTCGCCGAAAGATCGGGCACTCTACACCTATCACAAGGCGAGTGAAGCAATCGGGCCAAACTGTGACGTCCGTGAGATGTGGCCTTACATGCTGTCCCTTTAATGTCATCATGCTCGATTAACAACTTATCACCACCATGAACAATTGATTATGGACAAGGAATGGAGATATCGTGAGATATCATATCATCGCCTAATGGCACGTCCTATGTCGTTATACTGGCTGGCCACTATATCATCGGCTAGAACCAACGAAGTTTAAAAAAGGCGAGTTCAAGCAATCGGGCCAAACTGTGACGTCCATGAGATGAGGACTTATGAGATGCCCATTCAATGTCACCATGCTCGATTGACACCGTGTTAGCAGCGAGAACAATCGAGTATATACAAAGAATGGAGCTACCGTGAGACATCATATCATTGCCCAATGGTCGTCCAATATTGTTACACTCATTAGTCAACATATCACCGGCTAGAACAAACGAAGTATATACAAGGCGAGTGAAGCAATCGGGCCAAACTGTGACGTCCGTGAGATGTGGCCTTACATGCTGTCCGTTTAATGTCATCATGCTCGATTAACAACTTATCACCACCATGAACAATTGATTATGGACAAGGAATGGAGATATCGTGAGATATCATATCATCGCCTAATGGCACGTCCTATGTCATCATACTCGTTGGCCACTATATCATCGGCTAGAACCAACGAAGTTTAAAAAAGGCGAGTTCAAGCAATCGGGCCAAACTGTGACGTCCATGAGATGAGGACTTATGAGATGCCCATTCAATGTCACCATGCTCGATTGACACCGTGTTAGCAGCGAGAACAATCGAGTATATACAAAGAATGGAGCTACCGTGAGACATCATATCATTGCCCAATGGTCGTCCAATATTGTTACACTCATTAGTCAACATATCACCGGCTAGAACCAACGAAGTATATACAAGCCGAGTGAAGCAATCGGGCCAAACTATGACGTCCGTGAGATGAGGCCTTACATGCTGCTCATTCGATATCATCATGCTCGATTAACACCATATCACCACCATAAACAATTGATTATGGACAAGGAATGGAGATATCGTGAGATATCATATCATCGCCTAATGGCACGTCCTATGTCGTTATACTCGTTGGCCACTATATCATCGGCTAGAACCAACGAAGTTTAAAAAAGGCGAGTTCAAGCATTCGGGCCAAACTGTGACGTCCATGAGATGAGGACTTATGAGATGCCCATTCAATGTCACCATGCTCGATTGACACCGTGTTAGCAGCGAGAACAATCGAGTATATACAAAGAATGGAGCTACCGTGAGACATCATATCATTGCCCAATGGTCGTCCAATATTGTTACACTCATTAGTCAACATATCACCGGCTAGAACCAACGAAGTATATACAAGCCGAGTGAAGCAATCGGGCCAAACTATGACGTCCGTGAGATGAGGCCTTACATGCTGCTCATTCGATATCATCATGCTCGATTAACACCATATCACCACCATAAACAATTGATTATGGACAAGGAATGGAGATATCGTGAGATATCATATCATCGCCTAATGGCACGTCCTATGTCGTTATACTCGTTGGCCACTATATCATCGGCTAGAACCAACGAAGTTTAAAAAAGGCGAGTTCAAGCATTCGGGCCAAACTGTGACGTCCATGAGATGAGGACTTATGAGATGCCCATTCAATGTCACCATGCTCGATTGACACCGTGTTAGCAGCGAGAACAATCGAGTATATACAAAGAATGGAGCTACCGTGAGACATCATATCATTGCCCAATGGTCGTCCAATATTGTTACACTCATTAGTCAACATATCACCGGCTAGAACCAACGAAGTATATACAAGCCGAGTGAAGCAATCGGGCCAAACTATGACGTCCGTGAGATGAGGCCTTACATGCTGCTCATTCGATATCATCATGCTCGATTAACACCATATCACCACCATAAACAATTGATTATGGACAAGGAATGGAGATATCGTGAGATATCATATCATCGCCTAATGGCACGTCCTATGTCGTTATACTCGTTGGCCACTATATCATCGGCTAGAACCAACGAAGTTTAAAAAAGGCGAGTTCAAGCAATCGGGCCAAACTGTGACGTCCATGAGATGAGGACTTATGAGATGCCCATTCAATGTCACCATGCTCGATTGACACCGTGTTAGCAGCGAGAACAATCGAGTATATACAAAGAATGGAGCTACCGTGAGACATCATATCATTGCCCAATGGTCGTCCAATATTGTTACACTCATTAGTCAACATATCACCGGCTAGAACAAACGAAGTATATACAAGGCGAGTGAAGCAATCGGGCCAAACTGTGACGTCCGTGAGATGGGGCCTTACATGCTGTCCGTTTAATGTCATCATGCTCGATTAACAACTTATCACCACCATGAACAATTGATTATGGACAAGGAATGGAGATATCGTGAGATATCATATCATCGCCTAATGGCACGTCCTATGTCATCATACTCGTTGGCCACTATATCATCGGCTAGAACCAACGAAGTTTAAAAAAGGCGAGTTCATGCAATCGGGCCAAAACTGTGACGTCCTTGAGATGAGAACTTATGAGATGCACATTCAATGTCATCATGCTCGATTGACACCGTGTTAGCAGCGAGAACAATCGAGTATAGACAAAGAATGGAGCTAGTGAGACATCATATCATTGCCCAATGGCTCGTCCAATATTGTTACACTCATTAGTCAACATATCACCGGCTAGAACAAACGAAGTATATACAAGGCGAGTGAAGCAATCGGGCCAAACTGTGACGTCCGTGAGATGTGGCCTTACATGCTGTCCGTTTAATGTCATCATGCTCGATTAACAACTTATCACCACCATGAACAATTGATTATGGACAAGGAATGGAGATATCGTGAGATATCATATCATCGCCTAATGGCACGTCCTATGTCGTTATACTCGTTGGCCACTATATCATCGGCTAGAACCAACGAAGTTTAGAAAAGGCGAGTCCAAGCAACCGGGCCAAACTGTGACGTCCATGAGATGAGGACTTATGAGATGCACATTCAATGTCATCATGCTCGATTGACACCGTGTTAGCAGCGAGAACAATCGAGTATGGACAAAGAATGGAGCTACCGTGAGACATCATATCATTGCCCAATGGCTCGTCCAATATTGTTACACTCATTAGTCAACATATCACCGGCTAGAACAAACGAAGTATATACAAAGCGAGTGAAGCAATCGGGCCAAACTGTGACGTCCGTGAGATGTGGCCTTACATGCTGTCCGTTTAATGTCATCATGCTCGATTAACAACTTATCACCACCATGAACAATTGATTATGGACAAGGAATGGAGATATCGTGAGATATCATATCATCGCCTAATGGCACGTCCTATGTCGTTATACTCGTTGGCCACTATATCATCGGCTAGAACCAACGAAGTTTAGAAAAGGCGAGTCCAAGCAACCGGGCCAAACTGTGACGTCCATGAGATAAGGACTTATGAGATGCACATTCAATGTCATCATGCTCGATTGACACCGTGTTAGCAGCGAGAACAATCGAGTATGGACAAAGAATGGAGCTACCGTGAGACATCATATCATTGCCCAATGGCTCGTCCAATATTGTTACACTCATTAGTCAACATATCACCGGCTAGAACAAACGAAGTATATACAAGGCGAGTGAAGCAATCGGGCCAAACTGTGACGTCCGTGAGATGTGGCCTTACATGCTGTCCGTTTAATGTCATCATGCTCGATTAACAACTTATCACCACCATGAACAATTGATTATGGGCAAGGAATAGAGATATCGTGAGATATCATATCATCGCCTAATGGCACGTCCTATGTCGTTATACTGGCTGGCCACTATATCATCGGCTAGAACCAACGAAGTTTAAAAAAGGCGAGTTCAAGCAATCGGGCCAAACTGTGACGTCCACGAGATGAGGACTTATGAGATGCACATTCAATGTCATCATGCTCGATTGACACCGTGTTAGCAGCGAGAACAATCGAGTATAGACAAAGAATGGAGCTAGTGAGACATCATATCATTGCCCAATGGCTCGTCCAATATTGTTACACTCATTAGTCAACATATCACCGGCTAGAACAAACGAAGTATATACAAGGCGAGTGAAGCAATCGGGCCAAACTGTGACGTCCGTGAGATGTGGCCTTACATGCTGTCCCTTTAATGTCATCATGGTCGATTAACAACTTATCACCACCATGAACAATTGATTATGGACAAGGAATGGAGATATCGTGAGATATCATATCATCGCCTAATGGCACGTCCTATGTCGTTATACTGGCTGGCCACTATATCATCGGCTAGAACCAACGAAGTTTAAAAAAGGCGAGTTCAAGCAATCGGGCCAAACTGTGACGTCCATGAGATGAGGACTTATGAGATGCCCATTCAATGTCACCATGCTCGATTGACACCGTGTTAGCAGCGAGAACAATCGAGTATATACAAAGAATGGAGCTACCGTGAGACATCATATCATTGCCCAATGGTCGTCCAATATTGTTACACTCATTAGTCAACATATCACCGGCTAGAACAAACGAAGTATATACAAGGCGAGTGAAGCAATCGGGCCAAACTGTGACGTCCGTGAGATGTGGCCTTACATGCTGTCCGTTTAATGTCATCATGCTCGATTAACAACTTATCACCACCATGAACAATTGATTATGGACAAGGAATGGAGATATCGTGAGATATCATATCATCGCCTAATGGCACGTCCTATGTCATCATACTCGTTGGCCACTATATCATCGGCTAGAACCAACGAAGTTTAAAAAAGGCGAGTTCAAGCAATCGGGCCAAACTGTGACGTCCATGAGATGAGGACTTATGAGATGCCCATTCAATGTCACCATGCTCGATTGACACCGTGTTAGCAGCGAGAACAATCGAGTATATACAAAGAATGGAGCTACCGTGAGACATCATATCATTGCCCAATGGTCGTCCAATATTGTTACACTCATTAGTCAACATATCACCGGCTAGAACCAACGAAGTATATACAAGCCGAGTGAAGCAATCGGGCCAAACTATGACGTCCGTGAGATGAGGCCTTACATGCTGCTCATTCGATATCATCATGCTCGATTAACACCATATCACCACCATAAACAATTGATTATGGACAAGGAATGGAGATATCGTGAGATATCATATCATCGCCTAATGGCACGTCCTATGTCGTTATACTCGTTGGCCACTATATCATCGGCTAGAACCAACGAAGTTTAAAAAAGGCGAGTTCAAGCATTCGGGCCAAACTGTGACGTCCATGAGATGAGGACTTATGAGATGCCCATTCAATGTCACCATGCTCGATTGACACCGTGTTAGCAGCGAGAACAATCGAGTATATACAAAGAATGGAGCTACCGTGAGACATCATATCATTGCCCAATGGTCGTCCAATATTGTTACACTCATTAGTCAACATATCACCGGCTAGAACCAACGAAGTATATA
>JARKIM010000010.1:2817503-2851008 GCA_030378355.1 Eleusine indica | reverse complement strand
TCTCACATCAGAACCTAGCATGGATTGATGTTTCTTCTTGCAAATACATTCACATATACTCCTACCGGACCCTATGTGT
Source organism: Eleusine indica (assembly GCA_030378355.1). Taxonomy (NCBI): domain Eukaryota; kingdom Viridiplantae; phylum Streptophyta; class Magnoliopsida; order Poales; family Poaceae; genus Eleusine; species Eleusine indica. The sequence goes on along the minus strand of JARKIM010000010.1, from coordinate 2,850,929 downwards.
AGACTATGTTATTAGTGGCTATTACGGCTTTAACAGATAGCCCATCACCGCCAGATTTCTATGAAAAAAACTGAGTCCTCGGATAGATATTTGATGTTTTCCTTCGATTTGTGCTCGTATATATATTTTTTACACCTCCTAATGCAATGGTAGCAAAGACACCTTATCTCACATCAGAACCTAGCATGGATCGATGTTTCTTCTTGCAAATACATTCACATATACTCCTACCGGACCCTATGTGTAGACTATGTTATTAGTGGCTATTACGGCTTTAACAGATAGCCCATCACCGCCAGATTTCTATGAAAAAAACTGAGTCCTCGGATAGATATTTGATGTTTTCCTTCGATTTGTGCTCGTATATATATTTTTACACCTCCTAATGCAATGGTAGCAAAGACACCTTATCTCACATCAGAACCTAGCATGGATTGATGTTTCTTGTTGCAAATACATTCACATATACTCCTACCGGACCCTATGTGTAGACTATGTTATTAGTGGCTATTGCGGCTTTAACAGATAGCCCATCACCGCCAGATTTCTATGAAAAAAACTGAGTCCTCGGATAGATATTTGATGTTTTCCTTCGATTTGTGCTCGTATATATATTTTTTACACCTCCTAATGCAATGGTAGCAAAGACACCATATCTCACATCAGAACCTAGCATGGATTGATGTTTCTTCTTGCAAATACATTCACATATACTCCTACCGGACCCTATGTGTAGACTATGTTATTAGTGGCTATTACGGCTTTAACAGATAGCCCATTACCGCCAGATTTCTATGAAAAAAACTGAGTCCTCGGATAGATATTTGATGTTTTCCTTCGATTTGTGCTCCTATATATATTTTTTACACCTCCTAATGCAATGGTAGCAAAGACACCATATCTCACATCAGAACCTAGCATGGATTGATGTTTCTTCTTGCAAATACATTCACATATACTCCTACCGGACCCTATGTGTAGACTATGTTATTAGTGGCTATTACGGCTTTAACAGATAGCCCATCACCGCCAGATTTCTATGAAAAAAACTGAGTCCTCGGATAGATATTTGATGTTTTCCTTCGATTTGTGCTCGTATATATATTTTTTACACCTCCTAATGCAATGGTAGCAAAGACACCATATCTCACATCAGAACCTAGCATGGATTGATGTTTCTTCTTGCAAATACATTCACATATACTCCTACCGGACCCTATGTGTAGACTATGTTATTAGTGGCTATTACGGCTTTAACAGATAGCCCATTACCGCCAGATTTCTATGAAAAAAACTGAGTCCTCGGATAGATATTTGATGTTTTCCTTCGATTTGTGCTCCTATATATATTTTTTACACCTCCTAATGCAATGGTAGCAAAGACACCTTATCTCACATCAGAACCTAGCATGGATTGATGTTTCTTCTTGCAAATACATTCACATATACTCCTACCGGACCCTATGTGTAGACTATGTTATTAGTGGCTATTACGGCTTTAACAGATAGCCCATCACCGCCAGATTTCTATGAAAAAAACTGAGTCCTCGGATAGATATTTGATGTTTTCCTTCGATTTGTGCTCGTATATATATTTTTTACACCTCCTAATGCAATGGTAGCAAAGACACCTTATCTCACATCAGAACCTAGCATGGATTGATGTTTCTTCTTGCAAATACATTCACATATACTCCTACCGGACCCTATATATAGACTATGTTATTAGTGGCTATTGCGGCTTTAACAGATAGCCCATCACCGCCAGATTTCTATGAAAAAAACTGAGTCCTCGGATAGATATTTGATGTTTTCCTTCGATTTGTGCTCGTATATATATTTTTACACCTCCTAATGCAATGGTAGCAAAGACACCTTATCTCACATCAGAACCTAGCATGGATTGATGTTTCTTGTTGCAAATACATTCACATATACTCCTACCGGACCCTATGTGTAGACTATGTTATTAGTGGCTATTGCGGCTTTAACAGATAGCCAATCACCGCCAGATTTCTATGAAAAAAACTGAGTCCTCGGATAGATATTTGATGTTTTCCTTCGATTTGTGCTCGTATATATATTTTTTACACCTCCTAATGCAATGGTAGCAAAGACACCTTATCTCACATCAGAACCTAGCATGGATTGATGTTTCTTCTTGCAAATACATTCACATATACTCCTACCGGACCCTATGTGTAGACTATGTTATTAGTGGCTATTACGGCTTTAACAGATAGCCCATCACCGCCAGATTTCTATGAAAAAAACTGAGTCCTCGGATAGATATTTGATGTTTTCCTTCGATTTGTGCTCCTATATATATTTTTTACACCTCCTAATGCAATGGTAGCAAAGACACCTTATCTCACATCAGAACCTAGCATGGATTGATGTTTCTTCTTGCAAATACATTCACATATACTCCTACCGGACCCTATGTGTAGACTATGTTATTAGTGGCTATTACGGCTTTAACAGATAGCCCATCACCGCCAGATTTCTATGAAAAAAACTGAGTCCTCGGATAGATATTTGATGTTTTCCTTCGATTTGTGCTCGTATATATATTTTTTACACCTCCTAATGCAATGGTAGCAAAGACACCATATCTCACATCAGAACCTAGCATGGATTGATGTTTCTTCTTGCAAATACATTCACATATACTCCTACCGGACCCTATGTGTAGACTATGTTATTAGTGGCTATTACGGCTTTAACAGATAGCCCATTACCGCCAGATTTCTATGAAAAAAACTGAGTCCTCGGATAGATATTTGATGTTTTCCTTCGATTTGTGCTCCTATATATATTTTTTACACCTCCTAATGCAATGGTAGCAAAGACACCTTATCTCACATCAGAACCTAGCATGGATTGATGTTTCTTCTTGCAAATACATTCACATATACTCCTACCGGACCCTATGTGTAGACTATGTTATTAGTGGCTATTACGGCTTTAACAGATAGCCCATCACCGCCAGATTTCTATGAAAAAAACTGAGTCCTCGGATAGATATTTGATGTTTTCCTTCGATTTGTGCTCGTATATATATTTTTTACACCTCCTAATGCAATGGTAGCAAAGACACCTTATCTCACATCAGAACCTAGCATGGATTGATGTTTCTTCTTGCAAATACATTCACATATACTCCTACCGGACCCTATATATAGACTATGTTATTAGTGGCTATTGCGGCTTTAACAGATAGCCCATCACCGCCAGATTTCTATGAAAAAAACTGAGTCCTCGGATAGATATTTGATGTTTTCCTTCGATTTGTGCTCGTATATATATTTTTACACCTCCTAATGCAATGGTAGCAAAGACACCTTATCTCACATCAGAACCTAGCATGGATTGATGTTTCTTGTTGCAAATACATTCACATATACTCCTACCGGACCCTATGTGTAGACTATGTTATTAGTGGCTATTGCGGCTTTAACAGATAGCCAATCACCGCCAGATTTCTATGAAAAAAACTGAGTCCTCGGATAGATATTTGATGTTTTCCTTCGATTTGTGCTCGTATATATATTTTTTACACCTCCTAATGCAATGGTAGCAAAGACACCTTATCTCACATCAGAACCTAGCATGGATTGATGTTTCTTCTTGCAAATACATTCACATATACTCCTACCGGACCCTATGTGTAGACTATGTTATTAGTGGCTATTACGGCTTTAACAGATAGCCCATCACCGCCAGATTTCTATGAAAAAAACTGAGTCCTCGGATAGATATTTGATGTTTTCCTTCGATTTGTGCTCCTATATATATTTTTTACACCTCCTAATGCAATGGTAGCAAAGACACCTTATCTCACATCAGAACCTAGCATGGATTGATGTTTCTTCTTGCAAATACATTCACATATACTCCTACCGGACCCTATGTGTAGACTATGTTATTAGTGGCTATTACGGCTTTAACAGATAGCCCATCACCGCCAGATTTCTATGAAAAAAACTGAGTCCTCGGATAGATATTTGATGTTTTCCTTCGATTTGTGCTCGTATATATATTTTTTACACCTCCTAATGCAATGGTAGCAAAGACACCATATCTCACATCAGAACCTAGCATGGATTGATGTTTCTTCTTGCAAATACATTCACATATACTCCTACCGGACCCTATGTGTAGACTATGTTATTAGTGGCTATTACGGCTTTAACAGATAGCCCATCACCGCCAGATTTCTATGAAAAAAACTGAGTCCTCGGATAGATATTTGATGTTTTCCTTCGATTTGTGCTCGTATATATATTTTTACACCTCCTAATGCAATGGTAGCAAAGACACCTTATCTCACATCAGAACCTAGCATGGATTGATGTTTCTTGTTGCAAATACATTCACATATACTCCTACCGGACCCTATGTGTAGACTATGTTATTAGTGGCTATTACGGCTTTAACAGATAGCCCATCACCGCCAGATTTCTATGAAAAAAATTGAGTCCTCGGATAGATATTTGATGTTTTCCTTCGATTTGTGCTCGTATATATATTTTTTACACCTCCTAATGCAATGGTAGCAAAGACACCATATCTCACATCAGAACCTAGCATGGATTGATGTTTCTTCTTGCAAATACATTCACATATACTCCTACCGGACCCTATGTGTAGACTATTGTTGACTTTTGCTAAGCCATATTAATAAATCATTCCCGGCACGGGGCCAGAAACGGTTCACTAATATGTCCCAGAGTCAAGTAGGTAAAATCCGCAAGCGCACGGAGAATACCGCTGTAGCATTTCACCCGGAAGTATTCAGGGTATCGTATTTGTTTATCCCAAAGGAAGGGTATGATCAAGAAGCGTTACTAACATATAAGATCATGTTAACAATTAGCAAGGATATCTTAACCAAGACAGGCGGGTACATAATAATAACCGGGTAGTGTGACACACACAGAAGATTCCTACTAAATAAATAAAGTCTAGTGGAGGAAAGACTAGGCTAAGCTACTCCTACTATACATTCCTATACAGTTGCATAGCCTAAGTAGAATACATACAGACCCACACTCAGGTTCAGCAGTCAATAGTATAGCACTTCAGGCACGGACTTACCCCTGCATCCACAGGCGACTTCCGCCAAGAGCCTACGCACTAGCCTAGCGGGGAGGATTTCAAAGGACGGACAGGGCTGTCACCACCTGCCGCCTACCTCAACGAACCAGTAGACTAACGAATAATTGATGCAAATCAGTCACCCAAGTACCATACTTGCATGACCAAAGAGCACTCTGCCCCTCCGCGATTACTATTAACGAGGCAGAGCTACCGTACGAATACGATCACCAAACCCATGCTATACTTTATCAGCTAAAACTAAGCATAGAGACTATAACATATAAACTAGACTATAGTGACGGTATATAACTAGCATGACAATAGTAGTATAATAAATATAAACTACTATCACACAAGTAGACTATACTATCACATATATGGATCACAAAATCAAACAAGAAACTCATGACCCAAGCACAACTATATAGAAAAGATATATATATTGATAAGAGCAAAGTCTTACAAAAGGGAAAAGATACAAGAGCCATACCAATTCCAAGTGAAGACTTGGGACTAGAGAGCTCTAGACTCAGCCTAACTCCACTAAAACTCCAAGAACTACTACTAGCAAGAGAGAAATGCTTCTTGTGGTGTGTGTTGAATGTGAAGGCACACCCTCCTATTTATAGCCTCAATAGGTCGGCAAGGGAGCGTAACCGCCACGGAAGGCGTCTCAAACCGTTATCAGGAGTCGCGGAGGAGCCAACACGTGGAAGCCCAGGCGGAGAGGGCGCCCGGCTGGGTCGGCCGACCTGACCAGGTCGGCCGACCTGGGGGTGGCCCCTCCTGGCCTGTGCTTTCTCCAGGTGGCTGTCCTGTGGGTCCTGAGGTCGGTTCCCGCGGTATTACAGGGAGTTACGTCGGTTAAGTGCTGCAAATGGGCCCTTCAATCCGTGTGACGTCCATGTGGCACTCTCTGATTGGTCGAAAGTGTGTTTCTTGCCTTTTGAGGTGTTTCCTTCACATTTCCTCCTGCATGCACAAAGTTCTCCAAGTACAAGTGGAACTACATTATTGTGATAAAGCATGCGTGTATGAAATGCCAAATTCTCCTTTATTTGAGTATAGTTGACGGTTAAGAATGGTACTTAACAGCCGTCAACAAACTCCCCCAAGCTTACCCTTTGCTCGTCCCGAAGCAAAGATAAACTTAAGTTGTTGATCAGGAGTTGCTACAATGTCCTACTCCTCAATAATACTATGCGCACAACAAAGTACTCTTCCTAGAATTAAATATATTGGCGCATAACTTACCCATTTACCTCGATCCATGGGGCTTTTACACCTCATTGTCTTGGGCGGTTGAGAGATAGAACAATTGCAGGGCACCAATCACTTGCTCTAGATTCCGCTATGTTATTCCGGAGGTTTTCAAAAGATTTTGAAAATAAAAACCAAGTTCCTCAAATGATTCTCTCGGATCACTCAATATGTGTATGATTCCTCACCAAGGCAAAGTGTTGCCTATAATCACCTACTTCTAAATAAGGCTTTATGTGGAGCTCAAGGTAGGGATATATGAAGCACTCATGTTCACATAATATTGCTATGTCAAAAGACCGGATCCAAGAAAAACATCAATTCAAACAATCTTGATCAAGATGTGCAAGTGTGTGGGAGAATGGAGGAATGGTGGATGGGAAGAAATAACTCCTTTTTGAATTTTCCTTCTCTCTTTTGGAGTTTCTAGGCTATGGCTATCTTTTGCTTGCTCTCTTTTTTGAGCATTTTTTTTTTTTTTTTTTTTTTTCTTTTTGCATAGCCATAGTCCTAGTTTGCAATGAATACTTTGAGAGAGGAATTTTGTAATGGATATATGGAGTGTTTCTTTGGATGGATGGATGGATAGTGGCTTTCTTCCGGTGTAGAAGAATAGCTCACGGTGGATATGGTGGATATGGTGAATGCTATCTTCTTGATTTAGAAGGATAGCTCATGGCGGTGGATGTGTGTACATGATCTTGATCAAGAAAGCATGAAAAGAGTTCTACTAGGGTCACAACAATTTTGACTAAGCTCAATGTGAAACAAGCAGCATATGTGTAAAGGTTTTCAAATGTAAACACTACATATGGCTGTGGTGGGAATTTCATCATTGAGGAACTTATCAATTTGTCATTTTGAAAAATAAAACTCCGGAATTCAAGCTTTACGTTGAGCAAGATCATAGCAGCCCTATCTATCATATCATACCTCTCAACAACTTAGAACTAGAGAATGCATATGCTACCCACAAGATTCAAGTTCAAGGCAAGATTTACCAACAAACCTAACTCTTGAGAGAGTACTAAGTTGTAAACTAGCATTAGAGAGGAATAAAGGACAGAGCAACTATTCATCATTTCAACATAGGAAAATTATACACATTCATACCGCGCATGAAAAAGGGAAATATTTTTGTTCTTTTTATATTTTGCAAATTTTTATGGTTTTTTCAGATTTAGCAAATGCAAGAAATAAAGGGAAGGGGAAAGATACAAGTTACCGTGAGAAGGGGGGTCCTCCCCCAAGCTTGTTCTTGCTCATATCTGCTGGTTCGGGTCGTAGCCTTGGGAGCGGAAGAAGGCATCCCAATTGTTCTGATTCTGAGCCATCATCGCGTTCAGCTGGCGGAATTGGTTGTCGCTGAAATTCTGCCATTGCTGGGTGTCGGCGACATGTTGCGTGAGAGTTTGTTGCATGCTCTCGGTGCGCAAGTCAATGTCGTCCACCCTCCTTGTCAACTCGGACATCCCATAGTTGAGTTCACGGAACCCACGGGATGAGAATGACCGAGTGGCAAAGGATGGCGGTCCGCTTGAACTTGATGACGTCTGCATGGGGTAATCGTACTGAGATTCCCATGCTCCGGCCTGCCATGTTGATGCACCCGCCTCGTCCTGTGGCGGGGGCTGCTCCCATACCGGATCTCCGGTCGGAGTGCGAAACTCCGGTGTAGGCTCCATATGCCTACGGGAACGTGTCGGTCGCCCTGAAACACTATGCCTGCGAACTTCTCCCACTGGCTCAAGTGGGAGGGTTAGTGCCCGACAGTGATACAAACGAAGACCCGGGTTAGGTAACGGGAATTCATTTGTATACCCGGGAAAGTGATAGATCAAGGTATTATTTGAACCATGTTTCAAAGTATGTCCTTGCACAAAATAGTCCTCGCCTAGAAATTCTCTATCTACCGTCAAATATTCAACATGAACATTCTCAAGCAGACTACAATTCTGCGCAATGCGAGTAACTAAAGAGGTGCACTCAATTGGTCCTGTCAACTTTATATTGTCTAACCATTGATCAATCATGCATTCCGCGGGTGACACCCTAATTTTCTTAACCATGGCATAAAGTATTTTCAATTCATCTTGCCGGACAACCCTAATGTCACCTCGAGGAAACAAGGTCATAGCCAACCACACATGCATAAATCTAAGTGTAGGATTATGGATGGCACTTGTTCTAGGCTTGGGACCCCACTCGTTTCCGGAAATCTTTTTCCAAAAACTTTCTTTATGGAACCCCTTTAGCGCTTTATCTAAGTCTAGCCTACATTTAGGATTTAGACCTAGCATAGCATGAAGATCACCCCATGTGACCAAGCGCTCTTGCCCAAACAAGCGAAAAGAAATGCCTTCATCATACTTTCTAAGGGTGCATAAAAACTGCATAGTAAGCAAACGAGAACCCGGCTCATTTACTTCTACGAAATTTAGCCAACCCATAGTGCGAAAAATAGAGGCAAATGCTTCTCTCATACCTATTTTCTCGAGGAAGTCCGGATCGAAGCGTCGGGTGTGGGCGAATGGCCGCTCTCTCATGAGCGCGATGGCTTGGCCCTCGCGGTCGTCCTTGATGTCGAGATGCTCCTCGGTGATGAGCAAGGCCGGCCTTTCCTCCGGAATTTCAGTTTCGGGGTCACCATGCCCCGGACTTGGTGTGAGCTCGACGGAGGATGCTTGACTCGTGCTTGCACGAGTGCTTTTTCTCCGCTTGATTCCGGCGACTTGCTTCATTCGTTTGAACATGGCTGCACACAAGAACAAACACAAGACAAGAACAAAAACAAGATCGAACAAGTGTTCGGGTGAGTGTTAGTGAAAACGACAAACCCGAGCTTCTCCGAAATTGGTTTTCTTTTCACAACAACTTGCAAATGCACTAAAACAGAGGGGAAATATTTTTTTGGGTTTTTGGGGCTGTAGTAAAGTTGAAGAACACGAAATTTTGGGAGAGCAACAAGTGAGCAAAGGAGGGGAGTGAAAGATGAGCTTGGAATGGTGAAGCTCCCCCTCCTGGGCGGTTTTTATAGCCAAGGAAGCAAGATGGCCGTTAGCAAGAGATAGAGCAACGGCCATATAGCCGTTGGGAGAAAGGAGCACAGGAAAAAGTGGGGCCAGGGGGTCGGCCGACCTCACCAGGTCGGCCGACCTGGCAGGTGGGCCTCCTGGCAGCCCCCTTTTTCCTATGTGTTCCCCAACGGCTAGGGGATTTGTCCCCTGCTGCCTTTTTGCTCAAAAAGCTCGACAAAAAATCTTTTCAAAATGGAAAGCCCAAAAACCTATTTTCTAAATTTTTCAAAAAAATGCAAATGAGTTTTGAAAAATTCCAAGGTGGCTGGAAAAATTCAAAAATGCAGAAATGCAGTGGTCGGGAAAAATCAAAATGTGGTGAAAAGCAAATATGCAATTAAAAGAGCAAATATGGATAACTACCGGTTTAACCTCCCGGCGAGGACTCACCTTTTAAAGTCCGACGAGCGGGACTTTTTCTCCGGCGTTCAGCTCGATGAAGCGTTGTCCGGTCCCGGAGATGAAGACACGGATGATGCTTCTTGTTTCGTTCGCCACACCTTCTTGGTCTTTGTTGCGGTCGGTGGCTTCTCGGGCTTCGGAGGCTGCGGTTTTGCAGGCTTCACAGCCTGTTTCTTTGCAGACCTCGGAGGTTGCTGCCTTGTGGACTTCGGAGGCTGTTGCTTAATGTGTGACTTCTTCCTCCTTGCCTTCATCAGTTGTTGCTGTGCAACATTTTCCTTCTCAAGGAAGTTCTTCATGAATGTGATGAGGCTGTCCTTCTTTGGCGGAGTGACCTCCACTTCCTTGATGTTGCTTGGGTTCGGCCCGTACTTGATACGGATCATGTTGCACTGTTCTTTCCTTGGCCGAAAGTCAAACTTCTCCTCCTTGCCATTGATGTGGAAGCGGATTTCTCCGGCTCCTACATCGATGCGAGCATCCGCAGTGCTGAGAAATGGGCGTCCTAGGATGAGCGGTGTGCTCTTCCCGACGTCCATATCAAGCACTACGAAGTCGACGGGGATGAAGCAATCCCGGATTTTCACCGGAATATCTTCGGCGATCCCTGCCGGATAGCGGACCGTTGAATCGGCCAGCTGCAGCTGCATCGGCGTGGGGGATAGTGTAGTGTAGTTGAGCTTGTCGAAGACATCCTTCGGCATGACGCTCACACTTGCCCCAAGATCACATAAGGCATGGTCGAAGTTCTGTGTCCCGATCGAGCAGGTGATCGTGGGACACCCTGGATCTTTCTTCTTCTCAGGAAGCCGGTTGAGTATAGCAGCGCTACACTCTTCCGTCAGCTTGACAATTTCTGTGGTCGGTAGTGGGCGCTTGTTGCTGATAAGATCCTTGAGGTAGCGAGCGTACGTGGGTACTTGTATCGCATCCAGCAAGGGCACGTTGATGTGCAGCTTCTGGATTACCTCAACGAAGCGTGTGAACTGCTCGTCCACAGTGGGCTTCCTTCTTCTTTCAGGAAACGGCATGAGGCTCGTGTCATAGAACTCATGTAGGGCCGTTTTCCTGGGCGGCAGTTCTTCTTCTTCTGCCGGCTTCTCAGCTGATGTGTCCTTACCTGCATGGTTAGGATATGGCGGATCCCGAGTGGACTTACCTCCTCTCGTGGTAACCGCATTAACATTTTCTAAGGGGGTCTCGGGTTGCCCCGGGATTTTCCCCGACTCAGCAGTAGGAACAGCAGCAGCTAACTGAGCTAATTGAGTTTCTATCATTTTATTAAAGCTCAGCTGATTCTTGAGAGCAGAGGAAACACCCTCTATCTTAGTGTGGATGCTCTCAAGAGTCCTATCAGTGGTGGCAAGCTTTTTACTGATGTTATCATTAACCTTAGCTTGACCAAGCACAAGATCTTTCAAGGAGGGCTGATTATAACCGGAATTAAAACCAGAGAAGTTGCCAGAGTTACCTCCTTGGTAGTTGGGACGTGGTGGACCCCAACTTTGACCTCCTTGTGGACGGTAGCCGTTGTTGTTGTTGTTGCCCATGAACATTACGTCCTCACGGGTCTCAGGGCAGTCATTGCCCGAGTGTCCCGTGTCGCCACAGACCTCGCAAGTCATCCGAGCATCTAGGGCTTTCACTTCTCCATAGGCTTGGTCGTCCATCTTCTTCATGAGAAGGTCAATCTTGGCGGCGAGCATGTCAACCTCCTTGACGGAGTGCATGCCTCGCTGGCGAGGTTGGAGGCGTTCTTCATTCCAACCTTGGTTGGACACCATCTTCTCGATCAAAGCTTTTGCCTTGCTTACAGTGAGCGAGAAGAAGGCTCCACCAGCAGCAGCGTCGAGGTGGTCGCGGGCCGACGGAGTAAGCCCGTTGTAGAAGTTCTGGATGATCAGCCAATCATCCATCCCGTGGTGGGGACATGCCAGGATGTACTCCTGGAGCCTCTCCCATGCCTCAGGAATCGACTCCTTCGACTCCTGCTGGAAGCTTGAGATCCTTCCGCGGAGGGCATTGGTCTTGCCCAGCGGGAAGAACTTTGCAAGGAACGCGGCTGAACACTTCTCCCAAGTGTTCACAGCTTCAGGGTTTGCGTAGAACCACTGTCTCGCTCTCCCAAGGAGAGAGAACGGGAACAGTCGAAGGCGAACAGCGTCGGGGGTGACGTCCTTCATTTTGAACGTGTTGCAAATCTCCAGGAATTGCTGGAGATGAGCACTAGCGTCCTCATTGGCTTTCCCACAGAATGGGCTAGCCTGCACCATGGTGATGAGACCGGTCTTGATCTCGAAGTTCGCATCTCCCACATTGCCAGCTGGTCCCGTAGGGATGTTGGCAGCGGAGGGAGCGGAGAACTCGCGGAGGGTCTTGTCGGCCATTTGCTTAGAGCTTGATGGTGCGGGAATGACAGGTTCGATTGGCCGAGTCTCCTTACGAGGAGGGGTGAGCCTGGCTCGCGTCCTTCTCAGGAGTGATTCAGGATCTTCAGTGAAGTTTGTCGGCAAGTCGAAACCAGTCATACACTACCCTGTTTTCATACAAAATGCAGAAAACAAAGCAAGGTTAGCCTGCCTAGGAGATAGCCTTACTAATTGCAACACTACTATATACATTAGTAATTTTTCTTAATCATACGCCTTCCCCGGCAACGGCGCCAGAAATGCTTGTTGACTTTTGCTAAGCCATATTAATAAATCATTCCCGGCACGGGGCCAGAAACGGTTCACTAATATGTCCCAGAGTCAAGTAGGTAAAATCCGCAAGCGCACGGAGAATACCGCTGTAGCATTTCACCCGGAAGTATTCAGGGTATCGTATTTGTTTATCCCAAAGGAAGGGTATGATCAAGAAGCGTTACTAACATATAAGATCATGTTAACAATTAGCAAGGATATCTTAACCAAGACAGGCGGGTACATAATAATAACCGGGTAGTGTGACACACACAGAAGATTCCTACTAAATAAATAAAGTCTAGTGGAGGAAAGACTAGGCTAAGCTACTCCTACTATACATTCCTATACAGTTGCATAGCCTAAGTAGAATACATACAGACCCACACTCAGGTTCAGCAGTCAATAGTATAGCACTTCAGGCACGGACTTACCCCTGCATCCACAGGCGACTTCCGCCAAGAGCCTACGCACTAGCCTAGCGGGGAGGATTTCAAAGGACGGACAGGGCTGTCACCACCTGCCGCCTACCTCAACGAACCAGTAGACTAACGAATAATTGATGCAAATCAGTCACCCAAGTACCATACTTGCATGACCAAAGAGCACTCTGCCCCTCCGCGATTACTATTAACGAGGCAGAGCTACCGTACGAATACGATCACCAAACCCATGCTATACTTTATCAGCTAAAACTAAGCATAGAGACTATAACATATAAACTAGACTATAGTGACGGTATATAACTAGCATGACAATAGTAGTATAATAAATATAAACTACTATCACACAAGTAGACTATACTATCACATATATGGATCACAAAATCAAACAAGAAACTCATGACCCAAGCACAACTATATAGAAAAGATATATATATTGATAAGAGCAAAGTCTTACAAAAGGGAAAAGATACAAGAGCCATACCAATTCCAAGTGAAGACTTGGGACTAGAGAGCTCTAGACTCAGCCTAACTCCACTAAAACTCCAAGAACTACTACTAGCAAGAGAGAAATGCTTCTTGTGGTGTGTGTTGAATGTGAAGGCACACCCTCCTATTTATAGCCTCAATAGGTCGGCAAGGGAGCGTAACCGCCACGGAAGGCGTCTCAAACCGTTATCAGGAGTCGCGGAGGAGCCAACACGTGGAAGCCCAGGCGGAGAGGGCGCCCGGCTGGGTCGGCCGACCTGACCAGGTCGGCCGACCTGGGGGTGGCCCCTCCTGGCCTGTGCTTTCTCCAGGTGGCTGTCCTGTGGGTCCTGAGGTCGGTTCCCGCGGTATTACAGGGAGTTACGTCGGTTAAGTGCTGCAAATGGGCCCTTCAATCCGTGTGACGTCCATGTGGCACTCTCTGATTGGTCGAAAGTGTGTTTCTTGCCTTTTGAGGTGTTTCCTTCACATTTCCTCCTGCATGCACAAAGTTCTCCAAGTACAAGTGGAACTACATTATTGTGATAAAGCATGCGTGTATGAAATGCCAAATTCTCCTTTATTTGAGTATAGTTGACGGTTAAGAATGGTACTTAACAGCCGTCAACAACTATGTTATTAGTGGCTATTACGGCTTTAACAGATAGCCCATTACCGCCAGATTTCTATGAAAAAAACTGAGTCCTCGGATAGATATTTGATGTTTTCCTTCGATTTGTGCTCCGATATATATTTTTTACACCTCCTAATGCAATGGTAGCAAAGACACCTTATCTCACATCAGAACCTAGCATGGATTGATGTTTCTTCTTGCAAATACATTCACATATACTCCTACCGGACCCTATGTGTAGACTATGTTATTAGTGGCTATTACGGCTTTAACAGATAGCCCATTACCGCCAGATTTCTATGAAAAAAACTGAGTCCTCGGATAGATATTTGATGTTTTCCTTCGATTTGTGCTCGTATATATATTTTTTACACCTCCTAATGCAATGGTAGCAAAGACACCTTATCTCACATCAGAACCTAGCATGGATTGATGTTTCTTCTTGCAAATACATTCACATATACTCCTACCGGACCCTATGTGTAGACTATGTTATTAGTGGCTATTACGGCTTTAACAGATAGCCCATCACCGCCAGATTTCTATGAAAAAAACTGAGTCCTCGGATAGATATTTGATGTTTTCCTTCGATTTGTGCTCGTATATATATTTTTTACACCTCCTAATGCAATGGTAGCAAAGACACCTTATCTCACATCAGAACCTAGCATGGATTGATGTTTCTTCTTGCAAATACATTCACATATACTCCTACCGGACCCTATGTGTAGACTATGTTATTAGTGGCTATTGCGGCTTTAACAGATAGCCCATCACCGCCAGATTTCTATGAAAAAAACTGAGTCCTCGGATAGATATTTGATGTTTTCCTTCGATTTGTGCTCGTATATATATTTTTTACACCTCCTAATGCAATGGTAGCAAAGACACCTTATCTCACATCAGAACCTAGCATGGATTGATGTTTCTTCTTGCAAATACATTCACATATACTCCTACCGGACCCTATGTGTAGACTATGTTATTAGTGGCTATTACGGCTTTAACAGATAGCCCATCACCGCCAGATTTCTATGAAAAAAACTGAGTCCTCGGATAGATATTTGATGTTTTCCTTCGATTTGTGCTCGTATATATATTTTTTACACCTCCTAATGCAATGGTAGCAAAGACACCTTATCTCACATCAGAACCTAGCATGGATTGATGTTTCTTCTTGCAAATACATTCACATATACTCCTACCGGACCCTATGTGTAGACTATGTTATTAGTGGCTATTACGGCTTTAACAGATAGCCCATCACCGCCAGATTTCTATGAAAAAAACTGAGTCCTCGGATAGATATTTGATGTTTTCCTTCGATTTGTGCTCGTATATATATTTTTTACACCTCCTAATGCAATGGTAGCAAAGACACCTTATCTCACATCAGAACCTAGCATGGATTGATGTTTCTTCTTGCAAATACATTCACATATACTCCTACCGGACCCTATGTGTAGACTATGTTATTAGTGGCTATTACGGCTTTAACAGATAGCCCATCACCGCCAGATTTCTATGAAAAAAACTGAGTCCTCGGATAGATATTTGATGTTTTCCTTCGATTTGTGCTCGTATATATATTTTTTACACCTCCTAATGCAATGGTAGCAAAGACACCATATCTCACATCAGAACCTAGCATGGATTGATGTTTCTTCTTGCAAATACATTCACATATACTCCTACCGGACCCTATGTGTAGACTATGTTATTAGTGGCTATTACGGCTTTAACAGATAGCCCATCACCGCCAGATTTCTATGAAAAAAACTGAGTCCTCGGATAGATATTTGATGTTTTCCTTCGATTTGTGCTCGTATATATATTTTTTACACCTCCTAATGCAATGGTAGCAAAGACACCTTATCTCACATCAGAACCTAGCATGGATTGATGTTTCTTCTTGCAAATACATTCACATATACTCCTACCGGACCCTATGTGTAGACTATGTTATTAGTGGCTATTACGGCTTTAACAGATAGCCCATCACCGCCAGATTTCTATGAAAAAAACTGAGTCCTCGGATAGATATTTGATGTTTTCCTTCGATTTGTGCTCGTATATATATTTTTTACACCTCCTAATGCAATGGTAGCAAAGACACCATATCTCACATCAGAACCTAGCATGGATTGATGTTTCTTCTTGCAAATACATTCACATATACTCCTACCGGACCCTATGTGTAGACTATGTTATTAGTGGCTATTACGGCTTTAACAGATAGCCCATCACCGCCAGATTTCTATGAAAAAAACTGAGTCCTCGGATAGATATTTGATGTTTTCCTTCGATTTGTGCTCGTATATATATTTTTTACACCTCCTAATGCAATGGTAGCAAAGACACCTTATCTCACATCAGAACCTAGCATGGATTGATGTTTCTTCTTGCAAATACATTCACATATACTCCTACCGGACCCTATGTGTAGACTATGTTATTAGTGGCTATTACGGCTTTAACAGATAGCCCATCACCGCCAGATTTCTATGAAAAAAACTGAGTCCTCGGATAGATATTTGATGTTTTCCTTCGATTTGTGCTCGTATATATATTTTTTACACCTCCTAATGCAATGGTAGCAAAGACACCTTATCTCACATCAGAACCTAGCATGGATTGATGTTTCTTCTTGCAAATACATTCACATATACTCCTACCGGACCCTATGTGTAGACTATGTTATTAGTGGCTATTACGGCTTTAACAGATAGCCCATCACCGCCAGATTTCTATGAAAAAAACTGAGTCCTCGGATAGATATTTGATGTTTTCCTTCGATTTGTGCTCGTATATATATTTTTTACACCTCCTAATGCAATGGTAGCAAAGACACCTTATCTCACATCAGAACCTAGCATGGATTGATGTTTCTTCTTGCAAATACATTCACATATACTCCTACCGGACCCTATGTGTAGACTATGTTATTAGTGGCTATTACGGCTTTAACAGATAGCCCATCACCGCCAGATTTCTATGAAAAAAACTGAGTCCTCGGATAGATATTTGATGTTTTCCTTCGATTTGTGCTCGTATATATATTTTTTACACCTCCTAATGCAATGGTAGCAAAGACACCTTATCTCACATCAGAACCTAGCATGGATTGATGTTTCTTCTTGCAAATACATTCACATATACTCCTACCGGACCCTATGTGTAGACTATGTTATTAGTGGCTATTACGGCTTTAACAGATAGCCCATCACCGCCAGATTTCTATGAAAAAAACTGAGTCCTCGGATAGATATTTGATGTTTTCCTTCGATTTGTGCTCGTATATATATTTTTTACACCTCCTAATGCAATGGTAGCAAAGACACCTTATCTCACATCAGAACCTAGCATGGATTGATGTTTCTTCTTGCAAATACATTCACATATACTCCTACCGGACCCTATGTGTAGACTATGTTATTAGTGGCTATTACGGCTTTAACAGATAGCCCATCACCGCCAGATTTCTATGAAAAAAACTGAGTCCTCGGATAGATATTTGATGTTTTCCTTCGATTTGTGCTCGTATATATATTTTTTACACCTCCTAATGCAATGGTAGCAAAGACACCTTATCTCACATCAGAACCTAGCATGGATTGATGTTTCTTCTTGCAAATACATTCACATATACTCCTACCGGACCCTATGTGTAGACTATGTTATTAGTGGCTATTACGGCTTTAACAGATAGCCCATCACCGCCAGATTTCTATGAAAAAAACTGAGTCCTCGGATAGATATTTGATGTTTTCCTTCGATTTGTGCTCGTATATATATTTTTTACACCTCCTAATGCAATGGTAGCAAAGACACCTTATCTCACATCAGAACCTAGCATGGATTGATGTTTCTTCTTGCAAATACATTCACATATACTCCTACCGGACCCTATGTGTAGACTATGTTATTAGTGGCTATTACGGCTTTAACAGATAGCCCATCACCGCCAGATTTCTATGAAAAAAACTGAGTCCTCGGATAGATATTTGATGTTTTCCTTCGATTTGTGCTCGTATATATATTTTTTACACCTCCTAATGCAATGGTAGCAAAGACACCTTATCTCACATCAGAACCTAGCATGGATTGATGTTTCTTCTTGCAAATACATTCACATATACTCCTACCGGACCCTATGTGTAGACTATGTTATTAGTGGCTATTACGGCTTTAACAGATAGCCCATCACCGCCAGATTTCTATGAAAAAAACTGAGTCCTCGGATAGATATTTGATGTTTTCCTTCGATTTGTGCTCGTATATATATTTTTTACACCTCCTAATGCAATGGTAGCAAAGACACCTTATCTCACATCAGAACCTAGCATGGATTGATGTTTCTTCTTGCAAATACATTCACATATACTCCTACCGGACCCTATGTGTAGACTATGTTATTAGTGGCTATTACGGCTTTAACAGATAGCCCATCACCGCCAGATTTCTATGAAAAAAACTGAGTCCTCGGATAGATATTTGATGTTTTCCTTCGATTTGTGCTCGTATATATATTTTTTACACCTCCTAATGCAATGGTAGCAAAGACACCTTATCTCACATCAGAACCTAGCATGGATTGATGTTTCTTCTTGCAAATACATTCACATATACTCCTACCGGACCCTATGTGTAGACTATGTTATTAGTGGCTATTACGGCTTTAACAGATAGCCCATCACCGCCAGATTTCTATGAAAAAAACTGAGTCCTCGGATAGATATTTGATGTTTTCCTTCGATTTGTGCTCGTATATATATTTTTTACACCTCCTAATGCAATGGTAGCAAAGACACCTTATCTCACATCAGAACCTAGCATGGATTGATGTTTCTTCTTGCAAATACATTCACATATACTCCTACCGGACCCTATGTGTAGACTATGTTATTAGTGGCTATTACGGCTTTAACAGATAGCCCATCACCGCCAGATTTCTATGAAAAAAACTGAGTCCTCGGATAGATATTTGATGTTTTCCTTCGATTTGTGCTCGTATATATATTTTTTACACCTCCTAATGCAATGGTAGCAAAGACACCTTATCTCACATCAGAACCTAGCATGGATTGATGTTTCTTCTTGCAAATACATTCACATATACTCCTACCGGACCCTATGTGTAGACTATGTTATTAGTGGCTATTACGGCTTTAACAGATAGCCCATCACCGCCAGATTTCTATGAAAAAAACTGAGTCCTCGGATAGATATTTGATGTTTTCCTTCGATTTGTGCTCGTATATATATTTTTTACACCTCCTAATGCAATGGTAGCAAAGACACCTTATCTCACATCAGAACCTAGCATGGATTGATGTTTCTTCTTGCAAATACATTCACATATACTCCTACCGGACCCTATGTGTAGACTATGTTATTAGTGGCTATTACGGCTTTAACAGATAGCCCATCACCGCCAGATTTCTATGAAAAAAACTGAGTCCTCGGATAGATATTTGATGTTTTCCTTCGATTTGTGCTCGTATATATATTTTTTACACCTCCTAATGCAATGGTAGCAAAGACACCTTATCTCACATCAGAACCTAGCATGGATTGATGTTTCTTCTTGCAAATACATTCACATATACTCCTACCGGACCCTATGTGTAGACTATGTTATTAGTGGCTATTACGGCTTTAACAGATAGCCCATCACCGCCAGATTTCTATGAAAAAAACTGAGTCCTCGGATAGATATTTGATGTTTTCCTTCGATTTGTGCTCGTATATATATTTTTTACACCTCCTAATGCAATGGTAGCAAAGACACCTTATCTCACATCAGAACCTAGCATGGATTGATGTTTCTTCTTGCAAATACATTCACATATACTCCTACCGGACCCTATGTGTAGACTATGTTATTAGTGGCTATTACGGCTTTAACAGATAGCCCATCACCGCCAGATTTCTATGAAAAAAACTGAGTCCTCGGATAGATATTTGATGTTTTCCTTCGATTTGTGCTCGTATATATATTTTTTACACCTCCTAATGCAATGGTAGCAAAGACACCTTATCTCACATCAGAACCTAGCATGGATTGATGTTTCTTCTTGCAAATACATTCACATATACTCCTACCGGACCCTATGTGTAGACTATGTTATTAGTGGCTATTACGGCTTTAACAGATAGCCCATCACCGCCAGATTTCTATGAAAAAAACTGAGTCCTCGGATAGATATTTGATGTTTTCCTTCGATTTGTGCTCGTATATATATTTTTTACACCTCCTAATGCAATGGTAGCAAAGACACCATATCTCACATCAGAACCTAGCATGGATTGATGTTTCTTCTTGCAAATACATTCACATATACTCCTACCGGACCCTATGTGTAGACTATGTTATTAGTGGCTATTACGGCTTTAACAGATAGCCCATCACCGCCAGATTTCTATGAAAAAAACTGAGTCCTCGGATAGATATTTGATGTTTTCCTTCGATTTGTGCTCGTATATATATTTTTTACACCTCCTAATGCAATGGTAGCAAAGACACCTTATCTCACATCAGAACCTAGCATGGATTGATGTTTCTTCTTGCAAATACATTCACATATACTCCTACCGGACCCTATGTGTAGACTATGTTATTAGTGGCTATTACGGCTTTAACAGATAGCCCATCACCGCCAGATTTCTATGAAAAAAACTGAGTCCTCGGATAGATATTTGATGTTTTCCTTCGATTTGTGCTCGTATATATATTTTTTACACCTCCTAATGCAATGGTAGCAAAGACACCTTATCTCACATCAGAACCTAGCATGGATTGATGTTTCTTCTTGCAAATACATTCACATATACTCCTACCGGACCCTATGTGTAGACTATGTTATTAGTGGCTATTACGGCTTTAACAGATAGCCCATCACCGCCAGATTTCTATGAAAAAAACTGAGTCCTCGGATAGATATTTGATGTTTTCCTTCGATTTGTGCTCGTATATATATTTTTTACACCTCCTAATGCAATGGTAGCAAAGACACCTTATCTCACATCAGAACCTAGCATGGATTGATGTTTCTTCTTGCAAATACATTCACATATACTCCTACCGGACCCTATGTGTAGACTATGTTATTAGTGGCTATTACGGCTTTAACAGATAGCCCATCACCGCCAGATTTCTATGAAAAAAACTGAGTCCTCGGATAGATATTTGATGTTTTCCTTCGATTTGTGCTCGTATATATATTTTTTACACCTCCTAATGCAATGGTAGCAAAGACACCATATCTCACATCAGAACCTAGCATGGATTGATGTTTCTTCTTGCAAATACATTCACATATACTCCTACCGGACCCTATGTGTAGACTATGTTATTAGTGGCTATTACGGCTTTAACAGATAGCCCATCACCGCCAGATTTCTATGAAAAAAACTGAGTCCTCGGATAGATATTTGATGTTTTCCTTCGATTTGTGCTCGTATATATATTTTTTACACCTCCTAATGCAATGGTAGCAAAGACACCTTATCTCACATCAGAACCTAGCATGGATTGATGTTTCTTCTTGCAAATACATTCACATATACTCCTACCGGACCCTATGTGTAGACTATGTTATTAGTGGCTATTACGGCTTTAACAGATAGCCCATCACCGCCAGATTTCTATGAAAAAAACTGAGTCCTCGGATAGATATTTGATGTTTTCCTTCGATTTGTGCTCGTATATATATTTTTTACACCTCCTAATGCAATGGTAGCAAAGACACCTTATCTCACATCAGAACCTAGCATGGATTGATGTTTCTTCTTGCAAATACATTCACATATACTCCTACCGGACCCTATGTGTAGACTATGTTATTAGTGGCTATTACGGCTTTAACAGATAGCCCATCACCGCCAGATTTCTATGAAAAAAACTGAGTCCTCGGATAGATATTTGATGTTTTCCTTCGATTTGTGCTCGTATATATATTTTTTACACCTCCTAATGCAATGGTAGCAAAGACACCTTATCTCACATCAGAACCTAGCATGGATTGATGTTTCTTCTTGCAAATACATTCACATATACTCCTACCGGACCCTATGTGTAGACTATGTTATTAGTGGCTATTACGGCTTTAACAGATAGCCCATCACCGCCAGATTTCTATGAAAAAAACTGAGTCCTCGGATAGATATTTGATGTTTTCCTTCGATTTGTGCTCGTATATATATTTTTTACACCTCCTAATGCAATGGTAGCAAAGACACCTTATCTCACATCAGAACCTAGCATGGATTGATGTTTCTTCTTGCAAATACATTCACATATACTCCTACCGGACCCTATGTGTAGACTATGTTATTAGTGGCTATTACGGCTTTAACAGATAGCCCATCACCGCCAGATTTCTATGAAAAAAACTGAGTCCTCGGATAGATATTTGATGTTTTCCTTCGATTTGTGCTCGTATATATATTTTTTACACCTCCTAATGCAATGGTAGCAAAGACACCTTATCTCACATCAGAACCTAGCATGGATTGATGTTTCTTCTTGCAAATACATTCACATATACTCCTACCGGACCCTATGTGTAGACTATGTTATTAGTGGCTATTACGGCTTTAACAGATAGCCCATCACCGCCAGATTTCTATGAAAAAAACTGAGTCCTCGGATAGATATTTGATGTTTTCCTTCGATTTGTGCTCGTATATATATTTTTTACACCTCCTAATGCAATGGTAGCAAAGACACCTTATCTCACATCAGAACCTAGCATGGATTGATGTTTCTTCTTGCAAATACATTCACATATACTCCTACCGGACCCTATGTGTAGACTATGTTATTAGTGGCTATTACGGCTTTAACAGATAGCCCATCACCGCCAGATTTCTATGAAAAAAACTGAGTCCTCGGATAGATATTTGATGTTTTCCTTCGATTTGTGCTCGTATATATATTTTTTACACCTCCTAATGCAATGGTAGCAAAGACACCTTATCTCACATCAGAACCTAGCATGGATTGATGTTTCTTCTTGCAAATACATTCACATATACTCCTACCGGACCCTATGTGTAGACTATGTTATTAGTGGCTATTACGGCTTTAACAGATAGCCCATCACCGCCAGATTTCTATGAAAAAAACTGAGTCCTCGGATAGATATTTGATGTTTTCCTTCGATTTGTGCTCGTATATATATTTTTTACACCTCCTAATGCAATGGTAGCAAAGACACCTTATCTCACATCAGAACCTAGCATGGATTGATGTTTCTTCTTGCAAATACATTCACATATACTCCTACCGGACCCTATGTGTAGACTATGTTATTAGTGGCTATTACGGCTTTAACAGATAGCCCATCACCGCCAGATTTCTATGAAAAAAACTGAGTCCTCGGATAGATATTTGATGTTTTCCTTCGATTTGTGCTCGTATATATATTTTTTACACCTCCTAATGCAATGGTAGCAAAGACACCTTATCTCACATCAGAACCTAGCATGGATTGATGTTTCTTCTTGCAAATACATTCACATATACTCCTACCGGACCCTATGTGTAGACTATGTTATTAGTGGCTATTACGGCTTTAACAGATAGCCCATCACCGCCAGATTTCTATGAAAAAAACTGAGTCCTCGGATAGATATTTGATGTTTTCCTTCGATTTGTGCTCGTATATATATTTTTTACACCTCCTAATGCAATGGTAGCAAAGACACCTTATCTCACATCAGAACCTAGCATGGATTGATGTTTCTTCTTGCAAATACATTCACATATACTCCTACCGGACCCTATGTGTAGACTATGTTATTAGTGGCTATTACGGCTTTAACAGATAGCCCATCACCGCCAGATTTCTATGAAAAAAACTGAGTCCTCGGATAGATATTTGATGTTTTCCTTCGATTTGTGCTCGTATATATATTTTTTACACCTCCTAATGCAATGGTAGCAAAGACACCTTATCTCACATCAGAACCTAGCATGGATTGATGTTTCTTCTTGCAAATACATTCACATATACTCCTACCGGACCCTATGTGTAGACTATGTTATTAGTGGCTATTACGGCTTTAACAGATAGCCCATCACCGCCAGATTTCTATGAAAAAAACTGAGTCCTCGGATAGATATTTGATGTTTTCCTTCGATTTGTGCTCGTATATATATTTTTTACACCTCCTAATGCAATGGTAGCAAAGACACCTTATCTCACATCAGAACCTAGCATGGATTGATGTTTCTTCTTGCAAATACATTCACATATACTCCTACCGGACCCTATGTGTAGACTATGTTATTAGTGGCTATTACGGCTTTAACAGATAGCCCATCACCGCCAGATTTCTATGAAAAAAACTGAGTCCTCGGATAGATATTTGATGTTTTCCTTCGATTTGTGCTCGTATATATATTTTTTACACCTCCTAATGCAATGGTAGCAAAGACACCTTATCTCACATCAGAACCTAGCATGGATTGATGTTTCTTCTTGCAAATACATTCACATATACTCCTACCGGACCCTATGTGTAGACTATGTTATTAGTGGCTATTACGGCTTTAACAGATAGCCCATCACCGCCAGATTTCTATGAAAAAAACTGAGTCCTCGGATAGATATTTGATGTTTTCCTTCGATTTGTGCTCGTATATATATTTTTTACACCTCCTAATGCAATGGTAGCAAAGACACCTTATCTCACATCAGAACCTAGCATGGATTGATGTTTCTTCTTGCAAATACATTCACATATACTCCTACCGGACCCTATGTGTAGACTATGTTATTAGTGGCTATTACGGCTTTAACAGATAGCCCATCACCGCCAGATTTCTATGAAAAAAACTGAGTCCTCGGATAGATATTTGATGTTTTCCTTCGATTTGTGCTCGTATATATATTTTTTACACCTCCTAATGCAATGGTAGCAAAGACACCTTATCTCACATCAGAACCTAGCATGGATTGATGTTTCTTCTTGCAAATACATTCACATATACTCCTACCGGACCCTATGTGTAGACTATGTTATTAGTGTGTCCTTTTGAGGTGGTTTTGGCTATGTTCCTAAGGCGCTGTTGATTGTTTGTATGATGCTGAGGAGGAACACATTCTTGATGCTCTCTGCTCTTAATGAATCACATGAAAACAATTGCATGAAGAACCAAACCACCACCATTACCATTGCTAATAAAAGTATCTAGTTGCTGTAGGTAAAGGTAGAAACATATTTCTTTTGAAACTGGTGATTTGGTTTGGGTGCAACTTGCGTATAACGATGATTTCCTATTTGCGTGTTCTAAACTGATGCCTCGTGGCTGATGGTCTTGTAAAGTGCTAACCAAGTTAACGATAATGTTATGTTCTTGACTTGCCCATGGGAGTTGGGTTGTTTCACTAGTTTTTATTTGCGATTTGAAACCTTTCCTTGGGTGAGGATGATGCGTTGCCGTCGAGGACAGACTTCACTTCAAGCACGGGGAGGATGATGAGGACATCAATGGACTCCGAATAATGCGAAAGAAGAGGCGCGCCCAAACCAAGTGTCACGCCTCCACCTTCGTCGTTCGCGCCTCTCTAGTTACGGATCATTTCTAACGAGACGACGACGTTACAAGGGCCAATCCACTAGAGCTCGAGGCCCAGAGGAAGTGAGACGGTTTTGATGCTAAGAACTACGGGCCCAGGATGATGTCGCCCGATAGGCCCACGGTGGCCAAGTGCAGACTCCCTCTCCACCGCGCGCTCTCCACTTCAGCCGGCCCTAGATGCTCGTCCCTCCCCTATTCGTAGGGCTGCGCCCCCCCCAGTGTACCTTGTCAATCTTTGCGTTTTGTTTTATGTTTAGCTTAGCTATACATCCGTTCTCGAGTGACCTTAGAATCCAACCTTCGTGGCACTACATCGACATTTGCTCGCTCTAATTTTGCTCTTCTTCGATTTGGATAAGAATTGATCCTCCGTGATCGGTTGATCTTGTTTACCGCAAGGTTAATATCCTCGGAAGTGGTTCAGCGATTGCATTGGCGCTTCGTCTTGCTCGTCGTTAGTCGGATCGTGAGGGTCAATACACGCGCCATGAAGTTCATCTCCACCTGTCCGAAGATTCGGGACTACTAACTATCTCACTGTAGTGACAGTGTCAATCGAGCAAGATGACATTGAATGGGCAATCTGTAAGGCCTTCATCCATCGAGTCACATTTGGCTCGATTGCTTGGACTCGCCTTGTCTATACTTCGTTGGGTCTGCCTTTGTGACATGGTAGCCACCAGTATAACGACAATGGATGAGTCATTGACGCAGATGATGTCTCACTGATAGCTCCATTCCTTCGCATACTCAATTGTTTCACTGGTGATTCAGTGTCAATCGAGCAAGTATGACATTGAATGGTCATCTGTAAGCCTCATCTATCACGTCATAGTTGGCCTTAATGCTTGGACTCGCCTTGTCTATACTTCGTTGGGTGCTATAGTGGCATGGTAGACCACCAGTATAACGACAATGGATGAGTCATTAGAGAGATATGATGTCTCATATAGCTCCTTTTCTTGTCCATACTCAGTTGTTCTCACTGGTGATACAGTGTCAATCGAGCAAGGACATTGAATGGGCATCTTGTAAGGCCTCATCTCATCGCGTCACGTTTGGCTCGATTGCTTGGACTCGCCTTGTCTAACTTCGTTGGGTCAGCCTGTTGACTGGTAGCCACAAGATAACGACAATGGATGAGTCTATTGACGAAGATATGATGTTCATGATAGCTCCATTCCTTGTCCAATTCTATTGTTCTCACTGTGATTCAGTGTCAATCGAGCAAAGATGACATTGAAGGGCATCTTGTAAGGCCTCATCTCATCGACGTCAGTTTTGGCTGATTGCTGGACTCGCCTTGTCTATACTTCGTTTGGGTCTAGCCTGTGGCATGGTAGCCACCAGTATAACGACAATGGATAGAGTCATTAGACGAAAGATTAGTATGTCTCATGATAGCTCCATTCCTTGTCCATCTCAATTGTTCTCACTGGTGTTCAGTGTAATCGAGCAAGATGACATTGAATGGTCATCTTGTAAGGCCTCATCTCATCGAGTCATGTTTGGCGCCTTATGCTTGGACTCGCCTTGTCTATACTTCGTTGGGTCTAGCCATGGCATGGTAGCCACAAGTATACGACAATGGATGAGTCATTAGACGAGATATGATGTCTCATGATAGCTCCATTCCTTGTCATACTAAGTTGTTCTCACTGGTGATTACAGTGTCAATCGAGCAAGTGACATTGAATGGCATCTTGTAAGGCCTCATCTCATCGACGTCACGTTTGGCTCGATGCTTGGACTCGCTTGTCTATACTTGTTGGGTTAGCTGTGCATGGTAGCCCACCAAGTATAACGACAATGGATGAGTCATTAGACGAAGATATGATGTCTCACGATAGCTCCATTCCTTGTCCATTCAGATTGTTCTCACTGTGATACTATGTGAATCGGAGCAAGATGACATTGAATGGGCATCTTGTAAGGCCACTCATCATCGACGTCAATTTGGCCGATTGCTTGGACTCGCCTTGTCTTACTTTGTTGGGTCTCGCCGTTGCATGGTAGCCACCAATTATAACGACAATGGATGAGTCATTAGACGATATGATTCTCATGAGCTCCATTCCTTGTCCATATCAATTGTTCTCACTAGGTGATACAGTGTCAATCGAGCAAGATTGACATTGAATGGGCATCTTTAAGGCCTCATCTCATCGACGTCACAGTTTGGCTCGATTGCTTGGACTCGCCTTTGTCTATACTTCGTTGGGTCCTAGTGTGACATGGTAGCACCAAGTTAACGACATGGTGAGTCATTAGACGAGATATGATGTCTCATGATAGCTCCATTCCTTCGCCATTACTCAATTGTTCTCACTGGTGATTTCAGTGTCAATCGAGCAAGATGACATTGAATGGGCATCTTGTAGGCCTCATCTCATCGACTTATAGTTTGGCCTTATGCTTGGACTCGCCTTGTCTATACTTCGTTGGGTCTAGCCAGTGACATGGTAGCCACCAAGTTACGACAATGGTGAGTCATTAGACGAGATATGATGTCTCATGATAGCTCCTTCCTTTGCCATACTCATTGTTCTCACTGGTGATACAGTGTCAATCGAGCAAGATGACATATGAATGGGCATCTTGTAAGGCCTCATCTCATCGACGTCATAGTTTGGCCTTCGATGCTTGGACTGCCTTGTCTATACTTCGTTGGGTCTAGCAGTGGCATGGTAGCCAACAAGTATAACGACAATGGATGAGTCATTAGACGAAGATATGATGTCTCATGATGGCTCCATTCCTTGTCCTTTGTCAATTGTCTCACTGTGATACGTGTAATCGGCAAGATGACATTTGAAATGGGCTCTTGTAAGGCCTCATCTCATCGAACGTCACATTGGCCGATTGCTTGGACTCGCCTTGTCTATACTTCGTTGGGTCTAGCTGTGACATGGTAGCCACAAGTATAACGACAATGGATGAGTCATTAGACGAGATATTATGTCTCATGATAGCTCCATTCCTTGCCATACTCAATTGTTTCACTGGTGAATCAGTGTCAAGAGCAAGATGACATTGAATGGTCATCTTGTAAGGCCTCATCTCATCGACGTCAAGTTTGGCCTAATGCTTGGATCGCCTTGTCTATACTTCTTGGGTCTAGCCAGTGGCATGGTAGCCACCAAGTATAACGACATAATGGATGAGTCATTAGAGAAGATTGATGTCTCATGATTGCTCCATTCCTTGGTCCATACTCAGTTGTTCTCACTGGTGATACCGTGTCAATCGAGCAAGATGACATTGAATGGGTCTTGTAAGGCCTCATCTCATCGACGTCACAGTTTGGCTTGATTGCTTGGACTCGCCTTGTTATACTTTGTTGGGTCTAGCCTGTGATGGTAGCCACCACAGTATAACGACAATGGATGAGTCATTAGACGAAGTATGATGTCTCACGATAGCTCCATTCCTTGTCCATTCAATTGTTCTCACTGGTGTATTGTGTAATCGAGCAAAGATGACATTGAATGGGCATCTTGTAAGGCCTCATCTCATCGACGTCACATAATTGGCCGATTGCTTGGACTCGCCTTGTCTATACTTGTTGGGTCTGCCTAGTGGAATGGTAGCACCAAGTATAACGACAATGAGATGGAGTCATTAGACGAACGATATGATGTCTCATGCTCCATTCCTTGTCCATACTCAATTTTCTCATGTGAGTCAGTGTGTCATCGAGCAAGATGACATTGAATGGTCATCTTGTAAGGGCTCATCTCATCACGTCAAGTTTGGCTTTGCTTGGACTCGCCTTGTCTATACTTTTTGGGTCTCAGCCGTGGCATGGTAGACCAAGTATAACGACAATGGATGAGTCATTAGACGAAGATTGATGTTCACTGATAGCTCATTCCTTGTCCATTATCTTGTTGTTCCACTGGTGATACAGTGTCAATCGGCAGATGACATTGAATGGGCATCTTGTAAGGCCTCTTCTCATCGAGTCACAGTTTGGCTCGATTGCTTGGACTCGCCTTGTCTATACTTGTTGGGTCCAGCCTGTGACATGGTAGCCACCAAGTATAACGACAATGATGAGTTCATAGACGAGATATGATGTCTCAGATAGCTCCATTCCTTCGCCATTCTCAATTGTTTCATAGTGATTCAGTGTCAATTGAGCAAATGACATTGAATGGTCATCTTGTAAGGCCTCATCTCATGACGTCATTTGGCCTATGCTTGGACTCGCCTTGTCTATACTTCGTTGGGTCTAGCCAGTGGACATGGTAGCCACCGTTATAACGGGACAATGGATGAGTCATTAGACGAAGATATGAGTCTCATGATAGCTCCATTCTCTTGCCATACTCAGTGTTCTCACTGGGATCAGTGTCAATCGAGCAAGATGACATTGAATGGGCATCTTGTAAGGCCTCTCTATCGACGTCACAGTTTGGCTAATGCTTGGACTCGCCTTGTCTATATCTTGTTGGGTTGCTAGTGTGGCATGGTAGCCCCAAGTATAACGACAATGGATGAGTCATTAGACGAGATATGTGTCTCAGATAGCTCCTTCCTTGTGATACTCAGTGTTTACGAGGTGGCAAACAATGAGTTCATCAGTCGTCGGGCCTCTGATGGTCATCTGTAACGGACACACGTCAAGGCCATCCTGAGCTCGAGCAGGTTGGACGGTTTACTGTTGGTAACGACGCAGGCATGTGTAGCCCGCGGCCAGTGGCCAAGTCGGCAGAGATCTCTCACCGGGCTCTCACTTCAGCCGGCCATATGTCGTCTCCCTATATAGTCAAGGGCTGCGCCCCTTGTAATCTTTGAGTTTGTATTTAAGTTTAGCCTTAGGATACATCCGTCTCGATCGTGAATTCGAAGCACTTCGTGCAATACTCAGTGCTCGCCTCTAATTCTTGCTGTTCTTCGATTGGCGTAGAATTGATCCTCGTGATCAGGTTGATCTTGTTACAAGGTTAATACCTCGCGGAGTGTGGTTCAGCGATTGCCTTGGCTCGCTTTCGGCTATGCTGTGTAGTTGGATGTGAGGGTTCCACCAAGTATTAAACAAATGAAGTTATCTACGCGAAGCTCGGAACATCTACACCTATCCCATTCCTTGTCAATTGTTCTCACTAGTGATACAGTGTAATCGAGCAAGTGACATTGAATGGGCATCTTGTAAGCCTCATCTCATCACGTCACAAATTGGCCGATTCTTGGACTCGCCTTGTCTATACTTCGTTGGTCTACGCCAGTGGCATGGTAGCCACCAAGTATAAGACAATGGATGAGTCATTAGACGAGATTGATGTCTCATGATAGCTCCATTCCTTGCCATATCAATTGTTCTCACTGGTGATTCATGTGTCAATCGAGCAAGATGACATTGAATGGGCATCTTGTAAGGCCTATCTCATCGACGTCATAGTTTGGCCTTGCTTGGACTCGCCTTGTCTATACTTCGTTGGGTCTAGCCAGTGGCATGGTAGCCACAGTATAACGACAATGGATGAGTCATTAGACGAGATATGATGTCTCATGATAGCTCCATTCCTTGTCCATACTCATTGTTTCTCCCTGTGATACAGTGTCAATCGAGCAAGATGAATTGAATGGGCATCTTGTAAGGCCTCATCTCATCGAGTCACAGTTTGGCCTTGATTGCTTGGACTCGCCTTGTCTTACTTCTGTTGGGTCAGCGCATGTGACATGGTAGCCACCAGTATAACGACAATGATGAGTCATAGACGAGATATGATGTCTCATGATGCTCCATTCCTTCGCCATTCAATTGTTCTCACTGTGATTCAGTGTCAATCGAGCAAGATGACATTGAATGGTCATCTTGTAAGGCCTCATCTCATCAAGTCACAATTTGGCCATTGCTGTGGACTCGCCTTGTCTATACTTCGTTGGGTCTGCAGTGGCATGGTAGCCACCAAGTATAACGACAATGGATGAGTCATTAGACGAAGATATGGTGTCTCATGATGCTCCATTCCTTGTCCATACTAGTTGTTCTCTGGTGATACAGTGGTCAATCGAGCAAGATGACATTGAATGGGCATCTTGTAAGGCCTCATCTCATCGAAGTCACAGTTGGCTCGATTGCTTGGACTCGCTTGTCTATACTTCGTTGGGTCTGCTGTGACATGGTAGCCACCAAGTATAACGACAATGGATGAGTCATTAGACGAGATATGATGTCTCATGATAGCTCCATTCCTTCGCCATACTCAATTTTCTCACTAGGTGATTCAGTGTCAATCGAGCAAATGACATTGAATGGTCATCTTGTAAGGCCTCATCTCATCACGATCATAGTTTGGCCTTAATGCTTGGACTCGCCTTGTCTATACTTCGTGTGGGTCTAGCCAGTGGCATGGTAGCCACCACGTATAAACGACAATGGATGAGTCTTAGACGAAGATATGATGTCTCATGATAGCTCCATTCCTTGTCCATACTCAGTTGTTCTCACTGGGATACAGTGTCAACGAGCAAGATGACATTGAATGGGCATCTTGTAAGGCCTCATCTCATCGATGTCACAGTTTGGCTCGATTGCTTGGACTCGCCTTGTCTATACTTTGTTGGGTCTAGCCGTGTGCATGGTAGCCACCAAGTATAACGACAATGGATGAGTCATTAGCGAGATATGATGTCTCATGATAGCTCCATTCCTTGCCATTCAATTTTCTCACTAGTGATTCAGTGTCAATTGAGCAATATGACATTGAATGGATCTTGTAAGGCCTCACTCATCACGTCAAATTGGCCCTTCTGGTTGGACTCGCTTGTCTATACTTCGTTGGGTCTAGCAGTGGGCATGGTAGCCACCAGTATAACGACAATAATGGAGAGTCATTAGACGAAAGAAGATGATGTCTCATGATAGCTCCATTCCTTGTCCATACTCAGTTGTTCTCACTGGTGATACAGTGTCAATCGAGCAAGATGACATTGAATGGGCATCTTGTAGGCCTCATCTCAACGACGTCACAGTTTGGCTTGATTGCTTGGACTCGCCTTGTCTATACTTTGTTGGTCTAGCCGTGTGCATGGTAGCCACCAAGTATAACGACAATGGATGAGTCATTAGACGAGTATGATGTTCTCACGATAGCTCCATTCCTTGTCCATTGTCAATTGTTCTCACTAGTGATATAGAGTGACACGAGCAAGATGACATTGAATGGGCATCTTGTAAGGCCTCATCTCATCAACGTCACAAATTGGCCCGATTGCTTGGACTCGCCTTGTCTATACTTCGTTGGGTCTCGCCAGTGACATGGTAGCCACAAGTATAACGACAATAGATGAGTCATTAGACGACGATATGATGTCTCATGAAGCTCCATTCCTTCGCCATACTCATATGTTTCTCATGGTGATCTAGTGTCAATCGGAGCAAGATGACATTGAATGGTCATCTTGTAAGGCCTCTCATCAAGTCATAGTTTGGCCTTAATGCTTGGACTCGCCTTGTCTACATTCGTTGGGTCTAGCCAGTGGCATGGTAGCCACCAAGTATAACGAATGGATGAGTCATTAGACGAAGATATGATGTCTCATGATAGCTCCATTCCTTGTCCATACTCAGTTGTTCTCATGGTGATACAGTGTCAATCGAGCAAGATGACATTGAATGGGCATCATGTAAGCCTCATCTCATCGAGTACAGTTTGGCTCGATTGCTTGGACTCGCCTTGTCTATACTTGTTGGTCAGCCTGTGACTGGTTGCCACCAAGTATAACGACAATGGATGAGTCATTAGACGAGATATGAAGT